>OZ023211.1:29060697-29199073 GCA_963995525.1 Escarpia spicata
ATGTAAACAGAGACGACTTAGTTGATCCGCATCGTAATTCGGTGGAAATTTGATATGAACACGGCGTTAATTTTCTTTCACAATGCGGAACTGAAATATTAATTGGAACTAGTCTCTATTTTGAATCACAGCTGTGATATGTGTTTGACTGACATCATCCCCCATTATGCTATCACGGTAATGCACGTACGCGCGCAAGCACGCACGCACGCCCACGTGTATGAAAGCAGGCGCATGTACACATACGCACACGCTCATATACACGCAAATGCATCGCTGTAACTTGAAGTACAATTGTTAAAAACTATTTGAAGAACATTGTGACTCCTATTACTACATGCAACAGAAGCCAAAGCCTTGGATCGTTTGCACAACGTTTGTTATAACCCGTTTTTTGTAGGTTTAGCAGGTCCGGTCAACGTTTTGACACGATCTCCCATAGGATGATTAAGAAATAAGTGACAAATCGTGATACAGAGCAGAGAACACGCTACTTTGGCACATAATGATAGTGGCCTTGTTGAATGGAGAGTGTCTGCAATGCCGTTGAACATTGTTCAGAAAAACTAGCGCGAAATTATGAAACCAGACCATACATGCTATCCCCTTGCACAATGTAAGGGTCATGTTCTAGTTAGACTTCCGGGTTAGACGAAAACATGTTGTGACATATGTGCATTTGAGTAGGCATATTTTAGAAGGTGTTGACTGTAAAATGGTGGATTTCTAGAGGATTTGAATAAGCGGAAGGATATTTGGCAGTAATTTCCCTGTTTGCGGAGTAATTCTTGCCGGCATTTGTAAATATTGACGGGTGTCACACATACTGGTTGGAAGTATGCAATTTTTGTTAAAATCTATCAGCATGTCAATGAGATGATGATAACAGCAGGTCAGAAGTTTAAGACATTTTATAGGTCACGTTTTTTATAATCAGACAAAACGTTAACATGGTCGCCTATGGGGAAACCAACAGTGTATTGACCCCTGTATTGGAAATAATCTCGGCCTTTTAAACCAACTACATTATATGGAGACATGGTTTGAACACAGACTTCCGTTTTACTAAAATGGCTGCAGCAAATGTTAAGCTTGGGTACCATCCTTCGTATTATCCCGTTGAATTGTTTGACAATACGTGAATTAGCGGCCGTCAAACACTAAGAGGAAAGTTGCTTTTGCGAGAACAATATGCGGGGAAGATTGATAATGCAAATATCATACCGCCGTAACTATATAATATACTATCATGTAATCAATGTTGCGAAGACAAAACTTGAGGGCGATCAATCACTTAATTTAGATTGTGTCGTCAGTTTCTGGATCCTTCATTTGAGGGGTCAACGATGTCATGGTGTTCCTACTTCACACTCCTAATTATGCGCATGATCTCCGTCAAGTTTTGCTTTTGCCAACAACGTTCATGGCGTTTAATATATGTGAATTGCATTATTATTGCTGTATGTTATATAATAAATCAAACAGTTATCACTTTAAGAACGTTGCCTAATATTTTTGTCATGAAGAACAACTTTGGGGGCCAGAATGTCAACGAAATATACGACGGATTGCCGGAACTCTCCACGTATTTTTTATTTTTATTTTTGTGATGTATTGAGTAACCTTTTGCTAGGCAACATATCATGTGATGGATAGGTCAGTTGGCTATTGACTACATAATAGCAAATATAAGATGTAACGGAAAAACTAATTTCTTTAGTTGGTTAAAATACTCATATGTATTAGACTGCACACACTACATAACATATTAACACACTGTACATCTAGATATGAAACGCACCGGAATAACGATTGGCAAACGAGGTGAGATGCCAGTTTTAAGAAATGCGTGTGTCTGAGTGTGTGTGTGTGTGTGTGTGTGTGTGTGTGTGTGTGTGTATGTGTGTGTGTGTGTGTGTGTGTGTGTGTGTGTGTGTGTGTGTGTGTGTGTGTGTGTGTGTGTGTGTGTGTGTGTGTGTGTGTGTGTGTGTGTGTGTGTGTGTGTGTGTGTGTGTGTGTGTGTGTGTGTGTGTGTGTGTGTGTGTATGTGATGTTTTCTTTTGGGTGAACATCGTTATACATGGAATTATAAATATGACATGATACAGATGGTTCCGATGAACATGTTATTGTGCACCAAAGGTATCCTTCTACACATGACACAGCATTACCTGAAACACTCACGTGGAATGTTTCACACATTAAGGCAAAACGAACAAACAAACATTAACACGCAGACGCTGTCCCTTGACAAATGTGTAGATATTAGATTGTGCTCAAGCAGATATGTAAAAAACCGTGTGGCTTCACTGATGGCGTAAATAAGGCATGATGATAACATGAAATTAAGCAATCAATGTGCAGCATAAAAAGAGGCATTTCAAAAGACAGGTGTTTCTGTGGAGTCGATTATCTTACATTCCCGCACACACGCCAGTAGTTTACTAGACATGTTTCGTAGTAATTTCACAAATGGCTATTAAAATATGTGTTAAATATCAGTTTCGTAGCAATTTCACAAATGGCTATTAAAATATGTGTTAAATATCAAATTGTTATTTTGACAATGTAAAATGGTCGCAACAAACAAATATGTTGTTCAATACAATCATTCATGAATTGATGCATAACACGTTGTGTTAATTTACCAAATAGACTTACCAAATAGTAAATATACCGTTTGTTAGTAAGATTTCATTTATGTAAACCTTTGGACACAATGCAATAGTATGATCACAATCGGAAGTGCGAAAGACTGTGTAGATAAACTAAACTTAGGAAAGAACGTATCTAATTCATTTTCATTTCACGTAATGCTTCCTTGTCAGGTCAGCTCAGCTGGTCCTATTGTAAACACGAGGCTTCATATTGCACTCTTTCGACGCTTCATCGGCGCTTGATTACTCTGGCATGTACGTTTATAGTAAACCTGAAGAGAAGAGCAAACACATAATTTAATAAATGTAGACAGTCTGCAGCGTATCGGCCTAGCCGGGGTCTGTAATGGTAAGGGACGAGTCAACAAAAAGACAAGAACCGGCACATATGTCGTGGCCAAATTAACAGATCCTGGTTATAGACAAATTAACATGCGATAGAAATGCGTCGTTGCTGGCACCAGTATTGTTTTGAGAGGAGAGAGAGAGAGAGAGAGAGAGAGAGAGAGAGAGAGAGAGAGAGAGAGAGAGAGAGAGAGAGAGAGAGGCAGACAGACAGACAGACAGACAGACAGACAGACATACAGAAAGAAAGAGTGAAAAAAAGACAGACATATATACAGACAGAGTGAGAAAGAGAGAGAGAGAGAGGGGGGGGGGGGGGGGGGGGGGGGGAGGAGAGCGAGAGAAAGAAAGCTTGAGAGAGAGAAGGACAGACAGACAGGCAGACATACACACAGCCAAACACACACACACACACACACACTCACACACTCACCCACTCACACACTCACACACTCCCACACTCACACACTCACACACTCCCACACTCACACACTCACACACTCTCACACCCACACACTCACACACACACACACACACTCACACACACGCGCACACAGACAGACATAAACAGAGAGAGAGAGAGAGAGAGACAGAGACACATAAATAGACAGACAGACCGACATACATACATACATACATAAATAATAATAATAATAGGTTTTAATTCTTTGCAATCCAAAAATATTGAATAAAATACTGTATAAAATGATGAAATATTCGTTATCAAATGTACGATTAAATAGCTACTTAAGTAAAAAAAAAACATGCACATACATCTTGTTGATGCAATAACCCAATCATTGGATGCCAACAAATATGCAATTGGTGTTTTTATCGATTAAAAAAAGGCATTTGACACTGTCAATCACAAACTGTTATGTAAAAAAATGGAATTTCTTGGTATCCGTGGTGGGGCATTTAACTGGTTAAATAGTTATCTAGAAAACAGAAAACAAATTGTGTCCATTGACATATGTAATTCTACTGTGGGCAATATTTCATGTGGTGTCCCACAGGGTTCGATCCTGGGCCCCAAACTATTCATTTTATACGTTAATGATATGCGTAACATATATAATCTAGTAAAATACATTCTCTTTGCAGACGATACTAATATCTTCTATGCAAATAGTAACATCAATAAACTAAACGAAACTGTATGTAACGTTCTGGACCAAATGTATACATGGTTTGCAGTAAAAAAAAATAATCTGAACATATCTAAAACCAATTATATGTTATTTGGAAATCGTATGCTAAACAAAGAAATTAATAAAAAAATACGAAATGTTAATATCGAAAGAGTAAGGGTCAGCAAGTTTTTGGGTGTGTTTATTGATGATCTACTAAATTGGAAAGCTCATATAAAATACGTACAATCAAAGCTTTAAAAAAGTACAGCTATATTGTATAGATGCAGTCACCTACTTGATAGAAACAGTAGAAGTATTCTATACAGTTATCTCTTTTTGCCGTATTTAAATTACTGTGCAGAGATATGGGGAAACACATACCCAACAAATACTAACTGTATTTTCTTATTATAAAAAAGAGTAATCCGCATTATATTCGGTGCAAGATGGTTGGATCATACAAACTCACTTTTCCAACAGTTACATGTTCAAAAATTTCCAGATATCATAGAACTGAAAACATCATTATTTATGTACAAAGCTTACTACAGCTGTTTGCCATCAAATATTCAGTGTTTGTTTACAAGACGGGAAATAGCATACTCAATGCGAGCTAATCATGACCTAGAACGACAGAGAGTCTATTCTACAATGCGATCAATATATCTTTGTGTAAAGGGAGTGCAATTATGGAATTCTCTGTGTGATCATTTAAAAACTACTAATACTATTACTGAATTTAAGCGTAAATGCAAGAACCGTTTATTTGAGAAATATCTGGTTGTGGAAATCTAAATAAAATCATACACAAAGATAATCATGCCATCGAGGAAACTACAATATGTGTAAAGATGTGTACTTATCACATACTTTAAATTTTGAATATGCACATATATTCCATTACATGTTTGCAATTACTGTAGCTAGATGGTTAGATGAATAACAAATTCGAATAATATAATATTGATGTCTCAAAATACATGTACGTATGTATGTGAATGTGAATATATGTATGTATATATGTGTGTATATGTATGTATATGTTTGTATACATACTTAATAATACATAATTATATATAAATATATGTCAGGGGTAAATTTACACAAAAGCCAATGACTTCGTATTTACCCCCTACAAACATTGTATATTCTCACTTGTATTATAGTTAAACTTGTTTGGTTGTCTTGTCTTGTATATATTGTTATCAATGTTCTAAATAAACTTTCATTCATTCATTCATACAAAGGTATTCACATAGATATACATTCATCACGTTTAGTGTTATCAACAGCTTTTTGATTAAAGAGGCACCAATTAAAATAAGAGTTCTTAGTTCTGTTTGCTTTCACTTTGGGTAGCGGTTATCTTATACCATATCATGTATTATGCGTTGTTCGGTGTTGGCAGGTGTTTGTGCAGTTTGTGCTGCGGTTGTTCGATTTGTGTAAAGAAAAGTTCACATAATTGAGTACATCTCTCATTCAGAGTGACCAGCTGGGCAAACGCAAGTGCTTCGATATAGGGCGTATCCGGGTACATAGTGTTTATAGCACGTCTTTGCCCTCGCTTCAACTCACTTTGCAGTTCCTGAGAGAGTGACGGAGGTCGACCATGCAGGGCAAGCATATTATAGCGTAGGCCGGACCATCGTCTTGTTTACCGTTAGAAGGTCTTAAACGGGAATACCTGACCGTTTGAGTTGGAGCAATAGAAACAGTCTCTTGCCTGCTTTTCGTGGTATTTCGCCAAGATGAACGTCCCATGTCAAGTTGGTGGTAATAGTGATGCCAAGCATCTCTGCCTCATTTACTCGCTGCGTTTCATTTCCGTTGATTCGTATGGGTGGCCAATTTGACCTTGTTTTTGAAAAGTCAATAATCATCAATTTTGTCATACTTTGATTGATTTTCATGTCATTTTGGGTTGTTCATGTGAACGCAGCCTCTGGTGCTTCCTGGAGGTTGGGTGCCTGGGTGTCGGATCCAGTTTACATGATGTACGTGTCATTTACGTGTTTGTAGGAATCGCACGCAGTTTGTAGGTCGTTTATCACGAGGATGAAAAGTACAGGGCCTAACTTTGTGCCTTGTGGGACGCCTCCGTGGATTAGTTCCAGTTGTGTCCTTTCGGTGAGAAAACTAGTATTCCATTTCATAAGTACATCAAGGAGACCAAGACTTGTACGTTTTTTTAATAGAATGTTGCGATTGATTAGATCGAAAGCCTTTGAGAAGTCAAGAAGTAATATCCTAGCAAACTGGTCGGATGCAATTTGTGCAAGAATAACACTGGTGCAAAAGGACAACGAGAGCGTGAGTAGTGGATGACTTCTTAATGGAGCCAGATTGGTTTGGGTCGACTTTTTCATGCCAATGTCCCAGAATCATTTTACTATGAACTCTTCCATTATTTTGCAAAGTACAACAGTTAAAGAGATTGATTTCAGATCCGTTTCAATTTGATCTGCGGGTTGCCTTTTTCGTTAGGGGACATACGTACGCAGAACGCAAACTACGTGGAACATGCCCATCCCGAAGTGAGCTGTTGTAAACTGCAACAACTGGACCGGCAAGCAACGTGGATAAATCTTTAAGGACCCAGCTTGGTATAGAGTCAGGGTCAGGTGCTTTATTCGTATCAAGTTTGTGGAGATGACGTTCCACCACATCAACCGAGATAATGTATTTGGCGGGCACCGATAGCACTTCAAAGTGGGGGTCGTCGTTGTCACCACTCAGGGAAGGTAGATGGTCACTCACTGACTTAAATAAATTGTTCATCCGTTGAGTTCCTGGAGGTCATCACCACACACTTGATTGGCAAGGTGAAGCATGGGGGTATCACTGTCGGTTTTATTGCATCCAAGCAGTTCTTTCATGCCCTTCCACCAATTGCGTGGATTTGATAATTTTAGTCCATTTATTTGTTTTGTTGTAGTAGTGTTTTTTCAAGGTTTTGTACGTGCATTTACCTTGTTTCTGTACAGGTGATATAGAGCTCACTCACTTGACTTCCACGCACGTTGACGCCGCCGAATCAGTTCCCGGCACTTCCGACAGGGCAAGCTGTGTGTGGCTGTCGGTAGAGTATATCCATATTGGTGTATGTGTCCAAGTGAATTTGTCTGCTGGGGCGCAGACGATGCAGACATTCAGCTGTGAGGGCAGTCATGCTTGTCGCGAAAAAATTTCCAGCCGATGTGGTTACGGTTGAACGCATTAGCATGTTGTAATCGCAGGTGAAATATACTCTAAAATTATATACATACATACATACATACATACATACATACTCACAGACAAATATGCAGAAAGACAGAGATACAGACAGACAGACAGACAGACAGACAGACAGACAGACAGACAGACAGACATATATACAGACATACAGACTTACATACAGACAGAGAGACATATACAAAAAACAAACACACACACGCACACACACAGACATACATACATACTCACGGACAGACAGACAGACAGACAGACAGACAGACAGACAGACAGACAGACAGACAGACAGACAGACAGACAGACAGACAGACAGACAGACAGACAGACAGACAGGCGGACAGACAGACAGACAGACAGACACACACACACACACACACACACACACACACACACACACACACACACACACACACACACACACACACACACACACACACACACACACACACACACACACACACAAGGAGACGTTGTTATGATTCAACTTTCGGTCAAACCCTACCCGCAATGGCTACCTGCAAGCCAGCGTTGTAGTCTGTGGCCACCTCATTGGCAATGTAGTCCTAGCGAACATCCGTGTACTGGTCACTGGCGTTAGGGCCGCCGACCAAGGCTCCGTATAGGACGTTCGGGTTGGCACCCTTAGTGTCCTTAGTACTCATGTTGCATTCAGCAGGTTTAGCCGGGCAAGAAACGATAAGAACAGGTAATTAGAGTACAGCTACAACAATCAAATTCTACTGTTAATGCTATTACCACTGCTACTGAGGTTGCTACTGGTACTGCTAGTCTGCTACTGCTACTGCGACTGCTAATGCTCCCACGAAGGCGACATCGACTGGTAGGAAGCCAACATCAACGACACGCGTACGTTTTCACCAGCCATAACCATATCTAATTGTACCTTTGCGAATTGCTTTCCGCTGTTGTCGGAGTATACCTATCGGAGAAGCGTGTAATTCGTTCGGCGCAGTCGACTCATATCAAAGGGATTTCTCGGAAGTGTTTAAATTCGCGGAGGTTAAAGTTAATGGTCTTCTACCACTGTTTCGGCGCGATGACCCCCCTCACTGTATTAATTTATAATTATTATTATCTTCTCTCACGCATGTTAAATGGCTAACTTGTGTAGCCCTTATGAAAAATACAAAAAAAGACAGAATAAAAGTCACGAATGACTATCAGATAAAATGACAACAAGATATTTTACTTGATTATTTTTGCCCTGAAGCATTTGATATTCAGTTTCCGTAATGATGCCAAAGTCAAGTCTTGACTAGTCCATTCTAGCAACTGCTTGTTGGACATTCTCCTGAGCCAGAAGTTCCTTAGGATTCTACTAAAACTTGTGTGGAAGGACGATAGTCTGGATATATCTTGTTCGGTCATGCACCAGCAATTTGACCCATAAAGAAGAGTGTACACCACACTGACTCGTTACAGATTTAGTGTGTACTTTAGTTATACTGTGTTGACTTTTACATTGCCTTCACGCTCATAATTCTAGCCTAGTATATTCTGATCTGTATGAAAATGCCTGTACCTCCATCCTGGTTAAAGACGTGAAGGTGGAAGCACTAGTGAGTTCGTACTGACCTGTATGCTGATGGAGTTGAATCGTCACTTTTCTTTTCTTTTACACAGTTTATAGGAGATATGTTACGATTGTGCTAGGGGGGTTATAAATACAATTTACTATCAAAACAGAACCGTATGTTCCCAACGGACATACAATAGTAAACTATGCGCAATAGTCACCCCTACAATGACAACCAAAGTGAGATTGGCATTAAGAAACATTCGTTGGCCAATGTCACGTGTGCGCAAAATATAAGACCAACAAACATTTTCAATTTGCAATTGTTATTACGTAACACAATATTCCCAGGCAGATTCAGTGTGATTAACAACAATGCACAGTAATACACGCGATGTTTGTGCAATTGAGAAGCAACGCGGTAACTGTAGCTTGTGATCACGACTGATGTTCTGGCAGCATATTTCAGTCTTCCGTTAGTACGGCTTAGTGTTGCCTTCTGCAAAGAGAACGGATATATTTAATGAAAATTTAGACTGCATTTTAAGTATTCGCGTATTAAGCAAACAATCATATGTTGTTGAAAAGTGGATGGTAGGACATATTTTCAAACACGTTTCGACCACTGTTCCATATGTTTTAATATCACTAAAAATAAAAATAATAAATTATCAATGCCAAATGTGCCAACTGCATGTGTAGAATGACATGATAGCAACATGTAGCGTGTAGCGTAATATGGATCTATTGAACACGTTAGTAAAATGCATTATCAAACAATCCTTCAATTTCACGAAAGATATTTTGTTTCATGGCGATTTTTTTCTTAGTTAGACCGCCTCTTGATTGTCTTATGTGAACAACCGATTGAAAGCAGCTAGCGTAGAATTCAACGGTTGCATTCAACGTTGAAAGCGATAGGACACGTTCTATTTTCTCAACTAGCTTTCAACCAGCCTCATTTTGATTTAAGTGGACCAGTCAACTGTACGCAATATTATCGTTAATAGCGTCGCTCAATCTGCTCCAACTAAACACAGCTGAGACAGCAGGATTAATTGGCTGTGTCTAAGCAATTGGTTATTTGTGGAATATCTTGCCACGATGTTCTATTTGGAAGAAGCTATCGCTCTCAAATAAGACAACTTTAAACTACATTTCATTTGGAAGAATCTTGGCGTCTAACCGGCAAGGCAAGTGGATACCAATGCGGTCGACTTCAAATATACGAAATGGTAGGACCACTGCTCACAACCACTAATCAGTTTACACATTCTTGTCGTCTGTAATCCTTGCTATTATGACAATAGTAGATGTTGCTTTCTGCTATCTGGAGGAACTGCGGCACTATGCTCTCCTGCTGAACTCGCATCACTGTAGGATGCGTCGTCTTTGCGCCAATTTGGAATAATACAATATGGCAAAGATGATTATCTATGAAATGATGGCACGCAGGTTTTGTAGTATTAAAGACACAACAAATCACGTGACGTAAATTGTTTCGCTCACGTGTGAGAACGCCAGTTGCGTTCAACCTCCGTAGTCGTTCGACTAAAATTTGTAAACGATCAAGAACGCTCATGCGTTCATAGTTGTGAGGGAACTTCAGTGCCATTTGCTAATACAAACTGTAAACATCTTGCCACACCTGGTCGGCTTGACTAATTAGTTTCAGTGCCTCCAGCGAACGATCTTGCGGTTGTGACACACATGTGTTGCTCGGCTGTAGGCGACCCCATTGCAGCAGCGAGGCAGCGAGGCAGCGATGCTGGCTTCTTTCTGATGATGTTCTTGCAGCAGATTTGCTTCTCCGCATCGTATGGCTTTCGCCCGCATTCTACAAAGGTCGCACATGGAGACATATTAAAATCAATTCAGTTCAGTAATGTTATTCCGGAATATTGCATCCATATAAAATATAGACTACGCTATGATTAATAACTGTAAATATATCCATGACCAATGACGACACAGTCGTGTTGTGTATGCTATATCTTTATACTCTGTAATGTTGCACTGCCTGATTTAGCTACACATTATAAACACTTAAACTAATGTTTATCAAACTGTTGCAGGTGTGTAATCCTCGTGACACAATACATACAATGTCTAGGTGAGCCTATATTGAACAACATACACACATGTTTTGACAATGTTGTTCCTATTCCAATTAAACAGTTGATGTGCTTGTTTTAAGAAGTCAGGAGAATACCATGTTCTATGCTTGCCCCGATTGATTGCACAAAATGGCGCGACTGGTTAAAAAGAATGTACTCCGAGATCAATGTGCGTTATCGTATTCTGAGTTACTAACGTGTCGGTCGTGTGTGTCAAGTCGTATTAATGCGCAGCTATCTTGGCTAGTCGTATATTATTAAAACAAAATTAGAACTTGCAGCAGTCGTGTCGTGGGCCTTTTAAGTGCCTGGTTCGCAACTACTGTGACGGGCTTTTCTGATAAGAAAGGGACAACAACGCATATTACAAGCTCTACAGCAACTAACCCGGATCACACAAACACAATATAAAATAAAGCTGATTCCAGATCGCATATAGCATCAGACCTGAATCCACGAAGCCGTCACTAAACTCGCCTACGGAGAATAGCTTTGGACGGACGACGGACGTTCGACATTCGTACTATTATTATTTACCCAAACCCAGCCATGTATTTACGACGTGTAACGTAATGTACTGATAATGGAGCTTGCGTATGCAAGTAGGTTAAAGGTTTCATCTTAGACGGCTTGAACCTCGAGAGCCAAACGTTCAGGGATTAATCTACAACCCCTAGAGTAGGATGTAAGACATATACATTTTAAAAATATCCCATGTATGTCACAATTCTCACATTTTATGGGGCAAATCAATTGTTCGGAACATAAAATATAATGTGCGCATAATACGTAAATCGTAATTTAGTAATCGCATGAACCAGGTGCGCACCACAAATACTTAAGTAAAAGTGGCCCCAACGTCATGGTCATAAAGTAGACGCTGACAATATACCGCTTATATCTACCCATATGTCATAGCAATCCGAAAATTATTTGACAATTCTACACCATCACGACTATGGCCTATTTGTTACATTCTCTCCGACCGTCGTCATTGAGAACAAACAAGGTGTATCTGCGAACGCATTATGTAGCGCTTTTGTGTGTTTTCTAACACCTTGTACTCATTACTAATACGACTATAATTAACAGGGCGTCCCTTCAGGCGATGGGCACTTTTGCTGGTTCAAACAATAGTTACTTACGCAAGCGTGCCATGCATTTACGACGTGTGACGTAATAAAATAATAATGTGGAGAACATTGATCACCATATTTCTTCTTCATCACAAAACGGTTGTTAGTAATCTGGCTGTAGTTTTCTTGTTACAATTTAGGTGCTCGTTCAGCTCCTGGACAATACATTCACGATGTCAAGAAAAGAGACATACCTCTCCTTGTTTTTCCACCGTTGGTGGATTTCACCATGACGTCACCATTGACACATTTGTAATTGTCCTTGCTGTAAGCCTTCTTCTTACAACATGCCGGCTGTACATTCGGCTTCTTGTTGATCACGTTACCACAACACATCTGCACTTTCACGTTGTATTGAAGGCCGCCGCATGCTGCAGTTGACAGAAACACAACAATCGATTACAGATTCCATGAACATTTATCTTCACACGCAAGAAATAGTTATCTTTGCATTGACCCACTAAGTATTCAATAATTTCAAGAACGTGCAGTAGATGGTACACAAGTTCAACAGTCGTAAGTTCCAGAAGGAGAAATAGATTGACAACTCTTTCAACAGTTGTAAGTCACAGAAGGAGAAGTAGATTGACAACCCTTTCAACAGTTGTAAGATCCAGAAGGAGAAGGAGATTGACAAACCCGTCCAACTGTCGTAAGTCACAGAAGGAGAAATAGATTGACAACACTTTCAACAGTTGTAAGTTCCAGAAGGAGAAGGAGATTGACAAACCCGTCAAACTGTCGTATGTCACAGAAGGAGAAGTAGATTGACAATCCCTTCAACACCAGAAGGAGAAGTAGATGGCCAGCCCGTTTAATAGTCGTAAATCACATAAAGGGAAGTAGATGGAACTCGAGTTCAACATTCGTAAATCACAGAAAGGGACGTAGATGGAAAACAAATTCAACAGTCATAAATCACAGAAAGGGAAGTAGATGGAAAACAATTTAAACGGTCGTAAATCACAAAAAGGGAATTATTTGGAACATCAGTTCTACACTAAAGGAACTAAAAATAAGGCACCAATTCCATTTCCACGTGTACATAAAGTACGCATCTGCACTTTCTCGTTCTAATGGTCCGCATTATGCAGATTACAAACAAACGACAATCGATTGACGGGTTCAATCATATGAATTTTGATTGGTCATTGTCGTTGGAGTCATCGTATGCTTATTTGTTATGCTTGTGCGTGTGCGTGTGCGTGTGCGTGTGCGTGTGCGTGTGCGTGTGCGTGTGCGTGTGCGTGTGCGTGTGCGTGTGCGTGTGCGTGTGCGTGTGTGTGTGTGTGTGTGTGTTCATGTGTGTGAGTGTGTTTGTGAGTGATTGGATGCCTGTACGCGTGCGGGTGTGCGTGTGCATGCGTGCTTACGTGTGTCTGATACGTGAAACACAAGTAAACGAAACTTACTCGGAAACTGTGTTGGACTTCTCGTCTCGACATTTCCGTTGACACATTTATGGGTACTGTTACTGAATGCTTCCCGTCCGCAGCACGCCGGCTGTATATTCGGCTTTGTATTCATCACACCGTCGCAACACATCTGCACGTTCACGTTGTATGGATGGCCGTTGCATTCTGAAATGGGAATACAAAGAGCACAAGTGGGCTTATGGCACTAGTATTTCTAAAGTGATTGTGTTGTTTTTGAAATTGTTGATGAGGTACGTTTCAACTATGTCATCGTCAACTTTGTGGCCCGTTGCTTATTGCTTCCCAGATAATATTTAATTCATGGTGCCATGATTCACTGATGCAACCTCGATGTTTTCGAATACGGATTTTGGTAATGAAATAAAGAAAGCGAAAAAACGTGGTCCAAATCACGTATATATTTGTCTACAACATTTCGTTCTTTATAATAGTCATGCAAGCAATGTTAGTCTTTTAAAATGATCGTCAAAAGGTTGTTTTATAGCAATATTGTATACGGCGACAAGCTTATAGTGCATTCCGTGCCGTTAATATTCTTAGATATGTATATACATATATATATATATATATATATATATATATATATATATATATATATCGGTATTAAGAATAATAACGGCACGCAAAGCACCTTAACGCCGTATATATATATATATATATATATATATATATATATACGCGTATCGCATCGGGTATCGCATCGCACATCGCGTATCGCATCGAGCATCGCGTATCGCATCACATCGCATCGCCCATCGCATCGCGCATCGTCCATCGCATCGAGCATCGCATCGCGCTTCGTCCATCGCATCGCGCATCGCATCACGCATCGTCCATCGCATCGCCCATCGCATCGCGCATCGCACATCGCATCGCGCATCGCGTCATCGCCCCATGGCGCTGCATGTTGCCACACTAAAACGTGATGGCCCTTCTCAGCCATCATAAAAGCTGTATCGATGGCACGACGAGCCTAGGAAGTAGAGCGGCAAATGCGAGAACTAAACACACATACCCAGTCGTAGTGCTGTGCGAGCCCGCAATCAGCGATGACAATGAAATCCATCGCCCATTTTCACACGTAGTCTGCAAAGGACTGTACTCGGTGTGAACACGTGAAACACACAAAAGAAAGATGTCCTGCCCTTTATGTAAAGTGCAAATCGTGCGGACTCCGAATCGCGGTCGTTAGCTCCGGACAGGGGCAAAATGAACGTTGTTGATGCAGATCAAGACAACGTATCGTTCCTTGGTGAGATATGTGATAATTCGAACAGTTGGACCAGACCAGGGCGTTTGTTTATTGAATTTTCACTGGGGGGCAATTTCTTAAAAGGGCACTTCTAATGGGTAAAAAGAGCAGTTTACGCATACATTAATGATTATGGTCATAACCCTTAGGCATATATGAAAGCCTTAATATAATGTGTTATATTAATCTTTCATATAAACGAATACAAAGTATGCCCTACAAGGGGCTGGTTTGGAAGAATGGGGCACACTGGGGGGAAGTTGGTCTGACTGGGGAAGGCAAACGAAAGGGCTGGGGACAATGCCCCCCACTTTGTACGTTAAAAACGCCCTGTATGCACGTCTTCTTTTGGTTTCGTTTCGATGCACAGCCAAGCGTGGGTTGCCTTGTCCAAGATGGTTGTCATTCTGAAGCCGCACAGACACGCGCAGTTCATCTCTAGAACTAGCTGCTACAGAATAATCGCCTCCACGTGGATCGTTGGTGCCGGCGTAGGAGCGTTTCCCACAATGTGGAAATTAGACTTGTGCACGATTAATATACTGACCAATGGTAGAAGTTTGTCTGCAATGTAGTATATTACAGCGATAATCTGTCTTGTCGTTGTCTAAACTCACAGTAAATGTCGGCACAGGAACATTTTGCTCTAGCGGCGATTCGTCCGCCAGAAATATCCCCGTCATTTGCTTCGTCGCTCTGGCTCCACAGGTTTATAGACGTGGCCAATGTATTTGGTGATTGTCCTCATACAGTTTAGCATGCAGATATTGAAGAAATAGAGTGTGTTTTTGCTCTTTCTTCTGTTCATCATTCACCGCAAACGTCTTGCCCTGGAATAATTGAAATGTATTCAGCCTTTTCTATAACTCCATCACGTCTAACAGTAGGCAGCAGACCATCGACTTCCCCACGTTGTTTGTTTATTCTGTAAGCTGCTGCTTGCAGCTTTCCATTTGCAAAGGATTAGCGGTCATGTGACCTGTACACGTAATTTCCAAGAGACGTCCTGACAACAATGCCCACTTTGTTTTGATGGACTGTTTTATACCGCCATCGAAAGTGCTCCAAGCATGAGAAGCATATTAAAAATATTGCACCATGCCTGTTTTTCCAAGAGCCAATGACATTGTTGCACACTTATTGTGATCTTTGATTTCAGGTACTCCACTTTGGTAATTTATAATGGTCTTGATATTTCAAGAACTTTATAATATAATGGAAAACTGCGATCTTTGATTTCGTCCAATAAGGCACCAAAGTGGTATATTTCACAGGGAAATCAATTTTTATATGTTTACATGTTGGGAAGCAGAATCGCAGGGAGAGAATCAACATTTGTCTGTCCATCATAATTATCTTTTGATTGAAAATAGGTTTCGTCTTCGATGTGTTGGTAAGATGGCAGTATCACGAGGAGTACCACCGCCGGACAAAGTGTCGACAATGTCTCGTTACTCCCATGGTAGTTATCCCATGCTAATTCTCACATACCCGCGACATCTGCCAATTATTGTGTGATGTATTTGTGGCCAAGTCAGTTTCAACCGTTTCTACTATACTATTTATAACTGGTGGAATGGCCGAAGCGATTGATGACTTCCAGTAATGTTCTGTTACCTGTCATAATCCTGATTCCAGTCCCATACATTGGTGTATGGACGCTTTTGTTCGACCCCTTGTAGTTGCGAACACGACATCATCTGACGTTGACTTTACTTAGACGTCCTTCAATTCGATCGTTAGAAGACGACTCACTGCAACCGGTGCATAACACTGAGGGAATCCATCAGCTCTAGTGGTGTCTCTCCTTGTGCGCGTGTCAAAGCAACTGCTGTCATAGCATGTGGTATGTCTTGCTTTGTATTCTTCAGTAATATGATAAAGATCTGCGATGAACTGCTGCCTCTTCTGCCGATATATCAGCGAAGGTAGCCCACCTTACGACACGTTCCTCTCTTACAGTTGCGTTATATACGATCAGTCCCTGCTTATTGCTAAAGTTGAATTTTCTCAACTAAGGGTAAGCAGTGCAAAACTCTTATACTTGAAAATTGTGTATACTCTGGCGGAAGTATATTAGCCGCGCAGACAAAAACAGGTAGTGATGCGGCCGAATTTCTTTCTGGTGTAACTTCTTGGTGCCGCCTCCATTTTAATTCTTGTTGTTGTTGAACGTTCGAGTGAATTAACATCGCATTAAATGGAATTGTTGATTTGCGCATTTGTGAAGTACACGTCACTTGAGTTCCCGTCAACTTCAAGGCCCTCGGGGCCGTATAATTCGCGGAAATCGTACAATAATTGTTGTGCGCCAACGCAGTTATTGCCGGTAGGTACTGACCGAAGCCTGCACGCGAAGGCGAAGACCGTTCTAATCAGGGTTACAATTACAAAGTTATGGAACAATTTCGATCAGGGTTGGTAATTAAACCGTGGTGTCTACCGTCTTGTCAGTAATACCTTTCTGACATTAAAATGTCAGAAACTCCATTTTTGATACCTTTTCTTTTGTAAGAGTATTGTCTGAGACTGAGCTTACTTAGTTAGGGGTTTAACCAAGTTTTGCTAGTTTAACCTAGGACTGGGTTAAACTAGGCTTTACTCTATTTGAGAACTCAGGATGATATTATTAGGGGATATTCTCGATATTAATACAGTTGGTACGTGGATTGATGGTGGTTTAAGCTTTAATAGTGGTGTCATATTATTGATGTCATTAAAATTGCTCTTTAAATAAGTGCCAATTTGTATAGCTATCACTGTAAGTTAACCAGATGATAATTGTGCGATTGGTATGTTATGTTATTGAATGAAACAACTTTTCTGCACATGACCGATACAAAGGTTAGCCTTCAGATGGTAGTATTTTTCCTGCCAGAAACTCTAAGTTAATATCCTCCCTATTCGTAGTTCGCGCAAAACCCAACATCCGGGTCCCTAAGCCTCCGGCTGACATCAATTTGTATGGGCGAGCGCAACAGTCGTAAACGTAAACACTGGTTGTGGGTATGGCTTGTCATCCCAAATCAAGAAAAGTTAAACAAAAGTACATCGAGTCATTGTCGGGGGATGTAAAAATACGGTATTTGCACAAGATAGCACTTGTAGGTAAGGAGGAAGAGATACGTACAAAATTGCGAAGAAAGACTGGTAGCATGACTTGTGCTTGTTACCAGTTCTGACCATAATCCTTTTATGTGTGCCAGGAAATCCACAATAAAAGGCACTGTTACCAGTGAGTCATAGCCATAACATACATACGTTGCTCTCACAATGAACAGTGCCATTAATATCTTCACCTGGGGAGGGCAGGTTAAACTTGCCAATATTCTTGATGGAGGTGTAAAGTTATTGGACCAATGCTTTCTACTCAGCAGCCACCTGTTGTAGCATCTTCACATAGATATATACTGTTACATGTGAAAGAAGTACAAATTAATTACCAACATTTTTTAGACATTGAATAGTTCTTTATAGTTCTAGTTCTTCTAGTTCTAGTTGTTTCCAACACTCTGCAACGTTGTATTAACTGACAAGTCTGTATATATTGTGGTTATATGTTATGATCTTATGAGGTCTCATTCAACTAGTCAACCTTTTTCAGAACATTATCGCCAAGCCGACCTTTCTATGCTGGCACTGAGGGTGGTCACTGCCAGGGTGCGTGTCGTCCTCAGTGGTTCTTTTACGTCCCAAATTGAGAATAGTAACTTTAATAGTGCTAGTAGCACTAACATCTTAGTTTGCACCATGTTTAAGGGTGGCAGACCAGCTAAGGCTGTGTGGGGACAGTTTGTTAAAGTAGAAAGTAATGGAAAAACAGTTGCTAGATGCAAGCTCTGTTGTCACCAGATGTCATCCAAGTGTTTCCAGTCATTGCTTCATCGCTTATGCAATTAGCAAAATCATAAATTTATGCATATGGCATGTATTAGATTCTGACAGTTTCTGACGTCAGAAATCTGTCAGAAACCAGTATATGACAGTTTCTGACATTGTCTCGTCAGAAATACCTTCCTGACTGTCAGAAACCCAACCCTGATTTAGATGAGCCGCCTTCACAGGACATGTAGATCTGACCACCAAGGCCACCGCCTACGGTCAGGAACAACCTAAGTAAGTCATCCTTCAGGATGTTGTGCCAGGAACAGACTAAAACACCCCACCTTCCCCTCTTTCCTTATCTTATCTCAAATACTGTGGTAAAGTGAACTTTTAAACCCAAAAGGCAAAACTGGGCAATAATATCGGCTTTAGCTAGAGGTAAGTTCCTATTCAAAATGTTATGTGAATTATTAAATAAAAACTCTGACATGTTACGCTTTTAAGACAGTAGGTGCTCGTCCAGTTATGCCTTGTATTTGTGAAGCAGGTTCAATTCCTGCTGATGTTTTCATACTCAAAACATTAACTGGTTGTTTCACATACTAGCTAGGCCTAACCCCTACCCGAGGTACAACCCAAACGGGTAGTAACTAACAAAGTTTGGTTTGCATGGAATAATGACAGAAATTGCATTACAGTTTTGACAATTTCAGAAACTGTATTTTGCTACATACTCTATAATAATGCAATTACAAATTCCCAACTTCTGTAACGATTAAGAACCTATTCTATTGGCTTCAAAATATTTCATTTTTGCATATATCGAAATGTTTGGATATACAAAATGAATAGTTTGAATTGAATAAGAACTACCCTGAAGATTGTTCAGTAATCTGTTCTATTGGCATAGTTTATGACATTATAGCAACACATATTTTGATTTAATTTCACTTTGTATGGTTTTAATTGCAGTTTCATGGAACAAGTGCTTGCAAGAGCACTGCCACTGCTGTTTTAAATTGGATTTTATTTTTAACATAACAACTTTGTGTTAGCTGAGATGGAGCCAACAGTTGTGCGATGCAGTACTTTTGTATGTGGCAATGAATAATCTGGTGGCTCTATGGAACGACATCCGTCATCTCCATTGTACGTTAGATCAACATCACCGACAGATTCAAAAAGCCCAGGAGACGTGCCCTAGAGTGCCCATCGTAGTGCCTGGTGTACTCTCGCGTTATGATGAGTGAGTATGAATTCTAGAAAATGTAGTAATAATAACACTTAAATTACCCAAATTACAAGATGTCACATGTACCAAAATCAGTACAAACTGAAATTGATGGTCTTTCTGTAGATGATTATTTATCTAAGGAAGGACATTTTCTGAATGCTGATGTTTTGCTGCGATGCATAAATGCACTCCGTGGTTGCCTGAGATAATTATTGTCAATAACATTGTTCATTCCAGCATCACTCTGCGATCCCTGTGCATCAGACGAGGACTCAACTTGAGGCGCCACGACAGAGACCAGTGCCATATACCGGGGTAGTCATTTCACTTTTCAATTAGGTAATTTAAAAGTCAATTGAACTATTATTTTGTAACAGTTGATCATACTTATGATAACCAGAAAGCTGTACATCTGTGCAATTCAGCATCAAACATAGATCTTAACAGATGTTCATATGTTTAGTGGTAATGCATGTTTAGTGCTGGTACTGAATGTGTAAATGATTACAATTATTGTATATTATTTCATTGATGACTTGTATCACGTGTACAAATTAATATGATAATTTTACCAACACCGAATGTACAAGTTTGTGAGATTATAGTCGGGAAGGACTATGAGCTCACAAGTACCTATAGGATGATCAGGTATGATGTTTATGTAAAATAAAATGTAACATTTGTTACCATTTAACAGATCCACTGAGAATCGGGCCTCTGTCTAATTGCCCAACTTAAAATATCCTTTTCTTCAAACGAATTTAAAAACAACTGAAATTCATCGGCATTAGTAATTAATGGGGGCCTGTCCAGAAACCTACCGGAAATTTTTTTTGAAGAATGAAAATAACGATGTTCTTTCGTTTTCTGGTTATATAAAATAAATCCAAAGCTTAAATTAATTTTGAAGGCGGCAGTTTGTTCATCAAAAATGCTCCACAATGTTGAATGTAATGAGGTTGTGTCAGTATCTGATAATCGAATGTTGTAGGTTCTCTGGACGGGCCCCCTACGATAATGTGTACGAATTGTCGACCACTGACTCCTATACAAATTAAACAAATTATCCGGTACAAAATCTACCACCTCCGGTGGTACAAGTGAATCTTGTTGTAGCGCTGGAGAAGCTGCAGGTGATGCCGGAGAGGCTGTAGGTGACGGTCTTTTCGGTGATGGTGAAGATATTGCTGACGACCTTTTTGGTGATGGTGATGCTGAAGATGACGGTGACCGTCGACGTTTTCGTGGCGCAGAGGTAGTTGGGCCACTGTCAGCAGCAGCAGCGATATGATCCTTTTCTTGGCGCTGAAATAAACACAAGTTGACTTTTAATCATGATATACAAAACATAAAGAGATAATTGGCTTTGTAGCAACACCTGAACATAAATACAAGTTGATTTTTTAATCATGGTATACAAAATATGAACATATGACATTTGTAGCAGCATCTGAAAACATTTAAACAACAACATGATCAATTTATCATTATCTCTTTAATATTCACCTGTCGTCGCTGGTCCTTCTGTATTTTTCTTTGGCATCGCCCCTTGTTGATATGGCGCTGCCAATCCCTTCTCCTGGTGAAGGTACTGTTGCACATGCAACAGGCAAAGACCGAGGCTGTCCCGGTGGTTGTCGGGGCCGGGGCTGTCCCAGTGGTTGTTGTGACCGGTTGTTTCTTCGGGGGTAAAGGACCGTTGATGAATTTCTACAACAATAATTAAATATTACATTATTATTATATTATGGAAAATGTAATCAAAATGTACGTGATGGGGGTCAACCCCGCTGCGCTCTCAACGACGGGCCGCGGCCCTCTGACCGCCTCTGCGTAGCTCCACCCTTGTCTTGTCTCGTTGTGTGCTATGTCGAATGACGAATGACGAACTGATCGTCTCCACAGCCTTATATAGCCGCATGTTGAACGTTAAGGTCACGTGGGCGTGCCGAAAAGCTCGTGCACGCACAAAAACAAACAAGTTCAGACACGTTGTCGCGCTTACGTTTATCCGGGCTTTAAATAATATCCAGATGACGTTTCTGCGCGTGCGCGTATCTAGGGGAATGCATTTATCATCAGCTACGACTGTCGCGTTTTCATTTATCCGGGCGTTATGTATGTTTATATGTATACATATATATTTACATATATGTATATATATATACACATAAATTATAAAATGTTTGCTTCCCACAGACATAAACAATTTATGTCGTAAAACAGTTTCCTCTCCACGCACACGTCACGTGACATACTCTTATACTTGGTTACAAATCTGAAACAGCAAATTATAATTATGTACTCTAATTATAACGCTCGTATTACGACAACAAACGAAACATATTTAACTACTGAATATTATTTATCGCTACGCGATTTACTGGTGCCAAATATTATGCCTTACATATGCATATAAACATCACCCGGATAAAATTTTACGCCCGGATAAATGTAAGCACGACAACGTCTCCGCGTACGAGTTTATTTATAGCCACAAGCATTGACATTGTCCAATCACAGCGCAGTTCCCGCGCGCAACAAACAAACAAGTTCAGACACGTCTCCACATACGAGTTTGTTTATAATCGAACTTACAACATTCAATTTTATAGTGATTTGTATATGTAATATTGTAATAATCATAACTTATTATGCTTTTAACAGATTACTCTATCTGTTTATATAAATATATATGTATATACACACACACACACACACACACACACACACACACACACACACACACACACACACACACACACACACACACACACACACACACACACACACACACACACACACACACACACACACACACACACACACACACACACACACACACACACACACACACACACACACACACACACACACACACACACACACACACACACACACACACACACACACACACACACACACACACACACACACACACACACATACATATACTGGCGAACATAAAACACTCAATTGTAAGAGAACTGTTACAATCGTATTGAACACTACATGTCATCGTTTATAGATCACTGGTTTCATATTTACGCAGACGATGCGATTGGAAGTCTTTCCAAAATGAGCCAACATCCGCAGTATTTGTGTAGTCCGAAAATGTAGCCGAGATTTTAAGAATGTATTACTGCAAGCATAATACATTCATTACACCAGAATTTTACGTAGACATTTGAAAGGGTGATCTTCAATGATCATTGCAAATTTTGTTCGAGATAAAGCTTGGTTGATTTGGCGCATGCACAGTGCAATCAAGGCTGCTGTCGGATAAACTAGACGACTCAGAGAATTAGTGTTACAATTGACCAGTGTTACATTTGTACCCGGTCTACCCTATATAAATGTTGCATATGTTGAATACACTTTCATTCGCTTACACGATCCCGTAGTCATGTTTTATGTGAGCTACAACCTGATAAATACAGTCAAACCAAAGACGTTGGACACATCAAGTTACCTCATTCATAACCGCTTGTTGTACATATCTCGGCCACAAGGAAGTTACAAAGTACACCGGAAAAAGGTCAACTTGCATTGTTGTTCCATTGATGCACGCCATTCGTAAAACCAACAGTATTTCCTACCGTGATACCAATAATGTAATATGTTCATCCTCCGTCCTTATCGATAGTGCATTTTATGTTAAATCGTTGTGCACATCTCCAGACACATTTCTTGCATTCCCGATGCGTTCTTCTTCCGTAGGAATGCGGTGTATGCACTAGTGCAAGTGTGGTTGGTAATGCGCAGTAGATCAAACATCGGCGGAAAAGTTCCTCTTCCGGGTAGACTTTGTTGGAAGTACTGACCGTTCTGACAGCCCGGAGAAGTACTCAGAGAAAGATTAGCTGCAAATAAGAAGAATGCAGTTAGGGCGTTGTATATTCAGGCAGCAAATTATAACAATTATATTCCTCATTGGTTAATATAATGTTTTAATATTATAATAATTATGTTGACGGTGTATTCCTTGCTAAATTGAGTTTTATGACCCCCAACGCATGCTTCAGAATTAGAATTGTATACCCTCAAAACGTTTAAATTGTAAACATCCTCTATTGACATAATTGCTGAGGCAAGCTGGGCAAGCCACAAGTTCGTGGAATTATCCTTTACTCGTCGTTTTTCATTGATTCACAAATAATTAAAACCGCGAAGGAACGAAGTTTGATTTATCCAGCGAATTTCTTGTTAATAATAAAAGGATGATTTCAGCTAAATGAAAAGTCAAGGATGTTTTATGGAGACTAAGAATGAACAAAGAACAATATTTCATAGTATTGGTTGTTCGAGCCGTAAGTTAATGTATGTGGGGGTTGTGATTTGCTCAGCCCTCATTGAAATCAAAATCAATTTGAGACATATATCGCATCTTCTCATGAGACATGTTTCCACGTACAATGGTTTTCATTATAGCATTGTGGTAAATAGTTATTAATTATACCAACAAAGAGCTACATATTAATATATAACGTATCCTATACATCACAGAATTAATATGTCACAGTAACCCCGGTCGTTGTTAATAAATAATTGTAAATAAGTCTTTTATTGTGTGTTTAATATCGGACGGTCCACCAACAGCACCTGTTTCATGCAATGTTTACAGTCGGTACAGAGGACTGAGATCGTAATCATGAAAGTCAGGTTGTTTGCATTCACAATGTCGACCTGCATAACCCCCATATTTACCGCAAACATCAAAATTCGTACTTCCATAATTGATAATGCAAAAGTTGTTTACATTTTGATATTATGTGTTCATCTGTTCTTTCAATGGGACACCCAATTTTACATAGCTGAATTAACATACTGCTGATACAGTTTAGGTACCGAACGCTGGTTGCACATATTAACACAGTGTTGCACTAGACTGTTGCTCCACAAATGGAGCAAAGGGCATCAATACACTGGCGACTCTAATAATTAGACAGTGACATGGTGGTCACGCCTTCAAAATTGAGATATATATCCGCATCCAAAATTACCTTCAATGCAAATCCCTAAGGTCATCTGAGAACAGGTTGCTATTGGATTGCCTCAGAAATAGCTAACGTTTTTTCAGCTCCACATTGAGGTCAAGTCTAGGATGCCATTTCTACATGATGTTAAGCCTTGTCGTGCGGTCTTGTCGTGTGTTTTTAGCATGATGTGAGCAGGTACCAAACACAGAAACCCAAATCGAGTGATGGCAACACCGCACTATCGTTCTATGTACCATTACCACGAACAGACCGTGCAAGAGAATAATGATGACCGTGTGGCGGTACGGACATATTAGGCCATGGGCCAGATATGCCTCTCGTGCACCCCCCCCCCCACAACTCTACCAACCCATGTTTTTTTTAAGCTTTGGGGTCTCTTGAAGATGATTTAAAGTGGTAACAGTAAAAAAGTTGGGTCTCACTACCCATTTCCAGCCTATATTGGATGGTACCCTGAAATATCGTATTTCTCATCAACGTCGCGTGGTATTTAATCACCCACACCACAATCGTCATTGTATAGTCATATATGTCTCAATATGTACTTGTAATATGTCAAATTGAAGGTTTTCATCTGCTGATCATTATAATAGCATTCATTGGATATATTATATATACTATTATGGCATGTGCCCTAATTAGCATAGAATAACTGTATCCCATTCTCACTCGTGACCGCATAGATGACATCACTATTTTTGTCAAGCATATCAATTTATCTTGATCCCATGGCTTCTTTAAGATCTAAATAATAATGCATAACACTCTGCAGCATCATATCTTTCATTTGATACCAGAATTGTCTTTCTGTCATTACAAATGGATTAGATATGATGCTTCAAAGATAACCGTAGTGTCGCGGATCAAGTGGCGAAAGCAAAGATAACCATGGATATGGATGGCATACATGTTAAAACTGTCAAGATTATGTGTGTGTTTTCAGGTATACATTTACGCCATATTAATTTCAGATGCATAAAACAAAGCACTACATATGTCATATAATGTACATGTATATTAGCTTAATGTGGTATCCAAAACTTGTGAATAATTAAGATGTGACATATGTCAACAGCACAGACAAATCGAAAGCCAGTATCTCAAAATATGATAATTCAGTTAAAAGTGAATTACGTATGTATGACATTCATTTAGATGCTAGCCATTGATAAAACAAAATGTAGTTAGATGCCAAAAAATTATTCACATCTTAATTGTATACATACAGTATTTAAGTAGATGCACGGACACTTGCCA
The DNA here is from genome assembly GCA_963995525.1 of Escarpia spicata. Taxonomy (NCBI): domain Eukaryota; kingdom Metazoa; phylum Annelida; class Polychaeta; order Sabellida; family Siboglinidae; genus Escarpia; species Escarpia spicata. Next base: position 29,086,864 of record OZ023211.1, read on the forward strand.
AACATTGGTAGCTACTTAACCAATTACATTAGTCACATTTTGCTGCTCAGTCATAATCATTGTCACTGTCAGCATATAGTCCCATCCCATCAGACATGTTCATGTCAGACTCGTCATCACTATCAGTGTGGTCGGGGTCTACCTGAGCTATATCAGCCAGTTCACGTGGCAGCACATCTTCATCATACCAGAGTGGCTCAATGCTTCCATTACTGATGTTCCAGCCATGGTTTCTGCTCACCTTGGGAACGTCAGGCTCAGGAATATGTGCTCTCTTCCATATGCCAACTTGATAGTTGACTCTTCTAACATGCTGGGTGAGACTGCGATTGCATGATGGTAGATTGGCCATGTCAATATCATCTGAAGGAATAACACGGTTATCCCTGGCACACAGCTCATTGATACGAATTAGCCTGAAGTTATCAACTTTTGACACCTTTGATGCCATTCACAACACAAGTGAAGCTGTCCAGCTCATCAATCCTTTCTTCGGGTAGGTCCCATGTATCTTCCAGCTTCTTGAGTACATGAATGTATTTAGGAATATTCAGTAGAGGTTTCACTGGTTTGAGTTTGCCAATCCCTCGGAAAGCACCAGTGCTGTCACATCCACTGAAAGCATACAGAACCATCAGAGCTGTACATTTGTCTTGGCCGAGATCAACTCCTAGTTTGCTGACATCAATCAATATTTGCTTATTTCCTACACTAGTGTCAAACAAGATGGTGATGTCTCCAATTGATGCAGCATAGTGCAGAAGAACGAAGAAGATGTCTGAATCAGGGCTCTTCACACGAACGAATCGGTAATTCCTACTCCTCTCGTAATTAACATAGAGAATAACTCTTGAGTCAGTTTCCTGTGATAACTTCAGAAGGGGCAGTTCATGGGTTACTGTTGTCCGGCCATCATTGGCAGTCAGCATAGTGGCATTCTCCTAATATAGGAAGGTCACTTGTCTTCCATGCAGTTTTGATACGTATCCATCGCTCTGCCACAGCTTCAGAAGCAGTTTGATGAACTGACACTTGTTTTCACCATTGGACAAGGATGATGTCCAATCAGGTGGCCTCTTGGTTGCCACTCCTTTCAGAATCAGCTTCTCTCTAGTGTGGCCGACTCCTTCAGGTTCAGCGACCTCTCCTTTTTCCTTGTTTGAGATGGTATCTCATGACAGTCACCATATTCCGCAGAATGATCATCACTGCCAACTTCCTGTAACATGATGCCATGAGCTGTTTGAACTGATCCTATATCCTTTACCTGTGAGATCATTCAGAAGCTGTTCGAAATTAAAAAATTCTGAATGGAATACCGTTGGTCCTGGTGGTGACCTGACAATCTGGTTGGAGAAAAGAGTGGACGACTGCATCACAGTTTCAGCTAGCGCTGTCTCCAGCTCTAATGAAAAGGGGTAGCTTTCACAGTGTCCCATTCTATTCAGAAGAATTACAAGTTTTCACATTTGAACATATGACGCATGGACATGCTCATGAATATGTATTTTGGCAGCGTCCACGATCTATTGGTTGTTGCCCGGCAGATGTCCTAACCAATTGACAGAACAAGTCTCTCTGTGCGGGATGATGTGGGAGCTGCCATCCCAATTACGACATAACATAACAATTTTTGGAGTGTGTCTGGTACGATAGTGCCAATTCTGTCACAATCACGGGGAGTTGGTGGCCATTTAAGATCAGGTGCTTCAGCAAACCCATCCTTGATAATCTGTCGAAGATATGTACCAGTGATCTTGATAGCATCAGTTGATTCCAACTGGAAGGCGTGTTTCACGGCTGTGTTGATGTCAGTCTGTGAAACAGAGACTACGCTTGACTGGAACTTCCCCATATCGCAGAAGGACAGTCTGCCTTTGAAGGGTTCATGGGTTTCAAGTTTGAGTTTTAATTTCTCACCCCGGAAGTCAGGATTACTATGCTCTGTATTCTCTAGGCTGGATATGTACACTTGTTGCAGGTCAGCTAATTTCACCGAACATGCAGAACATCCTTCTCCACCATGCAACAGACTATGTCAAATGCCTTTTCATGGGCTTCCATCAAGTTGAACAGGTTAACACGTGCCTCGATCTCCATCTGTACTTCCCCATTTCTCTGGTTTTTGCATATAGTTCGTGCGGCAATTCTTGTGGAACTTGGCTTCACAAGCAAACAGATCGTATTCTTGTGAGGACGTCTCATCCTGTTTTATTTCCGCCATCGTCGCCACAATCTGCTTTTCACTTTTACTGTCTTACGTCCCTCTGATCCACAGAAAATACAGTCCGACTTGATGATTGTATCACCTTCTGTGGAAGTTATGCGGCTCGTTCGTTGGGGTGTGGAGGCATCAGGTGGTGGTGATGAGGAGGACGTCAGCCTGTCCATTTTCATGATGAAACGTTTGTAGCATTCCCAATGGAAGCCATGATATTCCATCACTGTGTTGGGGATGAGCTTGCACGTGCCCTCCATCCTGTGGGTTGAAGTTGGATGTTCTGAAAGTCTCTTCTCTTTGATCTCCTGCAATTTTACAAACTTCTTCTCTGCATCCCGCATACCAGACATGAGTTGAAGTTCTCCATATTTTAAGCCCTTACATGAACTATACAAGTAGGTTCAACAGTTTGATCACTTGTTCGTTTTCGTTTTAATAGTAAATACATACAAAGGTAGGTATGCAATATCAGCAGGTAAACGCAGGTAAAGCTTATAATTTATCATTATCCAACTTAAATAACATTTTAACTTATCGATATCTGTGAAGTTGACCTGAGGTATTCGTATAAGCTGTAATTGAAACTTAAATAATATAATATGAGACTTAAATAATATGATATGAAACTTAAATAATATAATATGGGATATAACCTTGTGATCTCCGCATACCATGATGAAACACGTAAGAAAACTAGTATTCCAGCTTCAAACATGTACCTAGATACTGCAGAAAGAACGTAAATTACTTACAAAACAACAATATTATAGTCACTTCTTCATTACATTTTAAATAATCCATTGCTGATGGAGTACAGTGTGTAATAATTTAAAATGCCCTGGGTTACGCCTCTTGATCCGCGACACTACGGTTATTTTTTAAGCATCATAGCTAATCCATTTGTAATGACAGAAAGACAATTCTGGTATTAAATGAAAGATATGATGCTGCAGAGTGTTATGCATTATTATTTTGATTTTAAAGAAGCCATGGGATCAAGAGAAATTGATATGTTTGACAAAAATAGTGATGTCATCTATGCGGTCACGAGTGAGAATGGGGTATAGTTATTCTATGCTAATTAGGGCACATGCCGTAATAGTATATATCCATTGAATGCTATTATAATGATCAGCAGATGAAAACCTTCAATTTGACATATTACAAGTACATATTGAGACATATATGACTATACAATGACGATTGTGGTGTGGGTGATTAAATACCACGCGACGTTGATGAGAAATACGATATTTCAGGGTACCATCCAATATAGGCTGGAAATGGGTAGTGAGACCCAACTTTTTCACTGTTACCACTTAAAATCATCTCCAAGAGACCCCAAAGCTTTAAAAAAAACATGGGTTGGTAGAGTTGTGGGGGGGTGCACGAGGGGCATATCTGGCCCATGGCCTATAAGGAAATTGTCTGATCGACAAACACAATTTCAGAATTGAAAATATTGCTGCAGTAAATTCGCAAAAAGTCCACCAAAGTATTTTGAACACCAAATAGCAAATACCAGGTGATTAATTGTATTAAAATAAATAAGGAAGTTATTAATCATGTTGGTAAACATAACAAATAAGAAACAGTTGAATTCTTTTGAATACTTATTGATAAACACTTACCATGCAATAAACATATTTGTTTAATCAGTTCTAAAACATCTAGAGCAATTTTTGCAATTAATAGATTAAAAAATGTTCTGCCACATATTGCTTTTAAAAACCTTCTATTTACCTTAATTCAAAGTCATTTAACTTACGGTGTATAAGTATGGGGAAATGGAAATACTGTAAGGAAGCCATACATTTTACAAATACGCGCTATACAAATAATTAATATAAAAAGATACAGACGTCACACCGATCCTATTTTTAAATCTGAAAATATACTTAAATTTGGTGATATAAACAAGTTGCACGTCTGACTATTTATGTATGGCTATCAGCATAACACACTGCCAATATCCTTTAAAGATCATATACCAAAAAACAACTTAGCCACTATTGTCAGACTTACTAGACAGTATAACCTCTTATATACAGAGAAACCCAGAACGCATTTTTCATTTAGGTTACCTAAACATAATTATATAAAATATGGAATAATCTTGATTATAAGATACAAAACACTAAATGCAGACCAAAATTCAAAGTTTAATTATGCAAACAAAATATAGACAGCTATCTCAACTATGTACATTGCCTAAATCCCAGATGTGTGGAGTGCAGTTAGAGGTGTTTTATACATACGTTACCTAAATGTCTTTATCTTTGTGGAGTCAAAGGAAGACGGCATCAAACATGTGACCCCATACAATACAACATTACTTTTTGTAACGAGTTTTGTGTATTCCCTTATGTTGCTGTTTGTTGTTATTGCAAAATAAAATTTGATTTGATTTGTTTTGAAAAGAAACATAATATGCTATCTGTTACTTACGAAATAGTAAAGCATCTTAATAAAAACGCCTCCAGCGTCAGGATGCGTCTCCTGGTAACAAACGGTCACACGAAAGGGTTGAAGTGATCTATGGAGATGTAGGTTGAAACCCAGCCATAAATAATTGACTTATGTCATGTTTCAAGAACTTCTACATTTCGAAAGTCACCTTTCCTTGCGATATATTTACATTTTGCGTTGTTATATGCTGTGTTGTTCTTTCTAGAACAACTGAAACATAGTTAGAAATGTTTGTTGCATCTGCGTGGATGTAGTATTGTAGCATGAATATGACTGATATTGTGAAACATTTGTTCCACAATGACTCCGTAATAAAACTCATATGGTGGAGACATTGTACGCGTTTGCACCGCGCGTTTGCACACACACACACACACACACACACACACACACACACACACACACACACACACACACACACACACACACACACACACACACACACACACACACACACACACACACAGATAGAGAGAGAGAGAGAGAGAGAGAGAGAGAGAGAGAGAGAGAGAGAGAGAGAGAGAGAGAGAGAGAGAGAGAGGAGAGAGAGAGAGAGAGAGAGAGAGAGAGAGAGAGAGAGAGAGAGAGAGAGAGAGAGAGAGAGAGAGAGAGAGAGAGAGAGAGAGAGAGAGAGAGAGAGAGAGAGAGAGAGAGAGAGAGAGAGAGAGAGAGAGAGAGAGAGAGAGAGAGAGAGAGAGAGAGAGAGAGAGAGAGAGAGAGAGAGAGAGAGAGAGAGAGAGAGAGAGAGAGAGAGAGAGAGAGAGAGAGAGAGAGAGAGAGAGAGAGGGAGAGAGAGAGTGTGTGTGTGTGTGTGTGTGTGTGTGTGTTTGTGTGTGTGTTTGTTTGCGTGTGTGTGTGTGTGTTTGTGTGTGTGTTTGTGTGTTTGTGTGTGTGTGTGTGTGTGTGTGTGTGTGTGTGTGTGTGTGTGTGTGTGTGTGTGTGTGTGTGTGTGTGTGTGTGTGTGTGTGTGTGTGTGTGTGTGTGTGTGTGTGTGTGTGTGTGTGTGTGTGTGTGTGTATGTGTGTCAGTGTGAGTCAGAGATCGGCGAGGTTTCCGTAACTAGATGTCTCTTGTCTAATAGGGTCCAGTGTTAATTATGTCAACGCTTGTGAATGCTGCCGACAACCGTGGTCAACGCAACAAGGAACAATACAAATTTTATTAATTGTATTACATGTTATATAATATACTATAATACCGATCAAAACTCCTTTATAGAAACAATAAATACAACAACATCTACCCTCTAGTCTACCCTACCTCGGCTCTCAGACAATCTTTGAAACTCCCCAAAAATACTAGAACCGACCGTTCAAAAAACAAAGTATTATCCACACAACGTGTCAACCCGTTACAAGTGTATATCCGCTCGTACTCAGAATATGGAAGACTAATCTCATAAGTATGCGCATAGATCGGAAATATATTTTCAGAATACAGTGAGACAATTTCTGAATCAAATACAAGATATCGACAGTTCACAATAGACTAGTAGGTTATTAACAGTAATATTTAACAACAAATTGTCGCTTTCCTATGTTCGAGGTCATACTCGATTGGCCCAATTTGACTAGCTAGCCATGAGATCAATAAAATCACCAGAAATGTCAAAGGAAATACAGTCACAGCATGCTTTTATTTTAAAATTACACTAAATAAATAATTTTGCCATGTATATATGAATATTCTTAAGAAAAACTTAGTGAGCCCCATTGAATCCTGATGTTATTTGTTAGTTGCTTTTTTACACCTCCTGAAGCAGAATCACTGTTGCACTAAATTGAAATCATTAGCAACAACTGACCTATGTTGACTGGTTTGTCTTTACATCATGCCTTAGCACATTAGTGTGAACTGATAAAACATGCAGATGGGCTAGAGGGAAGGTGGTGCTTCAGTTAGGCAGTGATATTTGTACTGGGAGTGGGTAGCCCTTTCACTCTTGCTGGGAAACCCAGGATGCTACTAACATTTTTTATCTCATTGCCTTGTTTGTACTAGGATGTTAATTGCAGTTAGCAACAGCAGGCAGGCCTCTGTTGCACTGACCAGTCTTTTGATCATGATATTTATGCTCCATGCACGTAACTATGCTGGCTACCTGCTAAAGCACGGATTCTCAATGCTTTATTCCCATGAAACTATTTAATCATGAGAGGTTCGGGGAATCAGTGATATTAGTTTTCGCTGTCAGAAGACTCAATGTAACAGTGTGCTTGATTGCCATCCAAAAACAAAAGCTTGAATTCGGATAGATTTCTAAAGCCGAGGTCCACATTTTGGTGCCTTCCAATTTTCTGGATAATGAAACTTCGTCTTTGGTGACTTAGAAATGTATTTCGTCGGTCGATTTTTTAACACTGGACACTAATGACTGATTACGTGTGTCAAAATAAAAAATTCGGATGAAAGTTGAGAAATAATTGCCTTTCATTTAGATACATCTATATTCAAAAGTATATTTTGACGAACTATCTAACCCATTCTACGATAATAACGGACTGCGCATGCACCTGACGCCGTTATGTACAGGTGTTCTACGAATATATTACTCTATTGTGACACCACTGACACGCCTAAATTTAAACGCTAAGAGTGGATCCCGCTAAAGGTATCCCAGTGAATATTGCTAACTAAACGATGTCCGACTGACTTATATATGATGGGTAGATACGCACTGTTTAATAATTAATAATAGCTCTACGTTACGTATGACTGATTCCGTAGCACGTATTATTGTTGTTGCCTTACTGTAATTGTTTTGAAGAGAATTATTCCACCGACGACGATGCACACGTGTACGGATAATGTCGGAAACAAATCTAACAGTTCTGCAATCATAGTGATAAATCGCAATGTCAATAATATTTTACAAACCTACATGGTTTCTGCTCTTCGCTTCCTACGCGCCGTACTGCTCTCCGGTAGATTTCGATTCTTGGTCGATATTGCCGATGACAAATTGGTAGACGCAAAACTGTACGTGGAAAAGTCGATCACGGATGGAACCGCGTCTTTCACCAAGAACGATGTTTTCTTTTTCAACAAATGTCATTGTTCGTCCTATGCGTCTTTCGTCTTGTAATCAGCGTCCGTGAAATTATCGCTGCAGACTATCGTTGAGGTTGCGGCCGGCGGACACGGCAAATTCAGTACCTGTAACCACTTTTTCCTTTGGGATTCATTCCTCGGAAGTCTGGGGAAAGTTTTTTCTTTGCACATGTTGTACAAGTTGGTACACCCAGGAGCCATGCAGTGCACGCCACGTTTTTTCGTTTTTTCTGGGACGTTTTTCCGGGAGGTGCTGCTGACGTACTGAATCAATGGGCGGCATTGCGTAGTCAGCCTGGGAGGCGGAGAATGTTATACCCACGTTTTACCACCCCCCCCCTCCCTGCATTGGCATCACCCATTGCCAATAATGGCAAAGCTACGCGATCAAGTAATTTCAAAGTGATAAGTGTGTTTTTATATTTCGATACTAGACCCTATGGTTGTTTGGATATTTTCGTCATATCTTATTAATAAAATGACACAATCTTGCTTATTTTCATTAAAATTGGAGCACTAGTGCGATTTAAAGTGGCTTTTTCAATGTTTTCTTTTGTATTGGATATATGTGTGTTATCGTTAATTTTCATGTTTAAGATGCATATTCCCTCAAATGTGTTTAACATTTGAACTTACTTTGTAAATAAAAAAACCGATATATGTATTAATATTTGTGGCTTTTTCTTGTGATGTTATTTCCTTTTTTCCTCGTTAGGGCTACATACAAAAGTTGACAAATGATATACCAGTCCTTTTTATTAAAAACATACGTTACCCTTTGCAGTCATACAACCTACATTAGGGAAAACTTGGTATGATAGCGTGCTTGCTAAATTGTCGCCTCAAAACTGGAGCATCAATACAGAATCCATTTTTAGGAGCCCAATATTGGAGACACATAAATTAGAATTAGGCCTACATGGTTATTCACTTTAATTGATTGATGTGAACCTATTTACTATGCAAATCACTAATTATATCAGATATGACTAGTGTTTTGTTATATGCTATTGACTGTATCGTAAAAACAGTATTTTTTTAAAGTATTTGAAATACTCGTAATGTCACTTATTTAAATGCGGTTACATTTTATAATATTTGAACAGTCCAACTTCAATTATATAAGTTTATATTTAACTGTATCTATTAAATTAATACATTCCAATTCCTACATGATTTACAGGGCCTGGCCCGGACTGTGACTAATGTTGACTAATATATGACGACGTTGTTTCGCAAAACGTTATACTAGCTACGGTAGCTGGCATTTATTTTATGTTATTATTTTGAAGAAGGTTATTTCCCCACTGGCCACTATGTCGATAACATAGACTCGTAGACGTAGCGGTATTCAGACGTAGCAACGCGCCGGCGTAGGCACAATTTGCTCTAAACTAAATCGGCGGATTACAAACACTCATTTTTCCCAGCTTCATCATAGTATTCACACGTATTTGTACTTTAGTACATTCACATTTCTTATTACATTCAACTTCGCATAGGTCATATTTGTAAATATGCAGACGGTGAAATACAACTGTGGGACTATATTGTAGTCGTAATGATACGAACTCGTGAATGCCGAGTCACCTAGGCAATAACAAGCTGGTTTCGGCTTTTCATTTCCTACGCGCCGCTTCACCCTCCAAATAAGGTACTAATGTCCAGTTTCCAGGTCGATTTCGCAGAACATTACTTCATCGGTGCATAATTACGTGCAAACAATCAACCAAAGATGGACCTGTGGCTTTGACTAAGAATTCGTCACATTCGAATTTAGGCTTGCAATCGGCGTTCGAAAGTGACCACCGCAGACTCTTGCCGAGCTTGCAACCGGCGACATGCCAAATTCATCACTTATAACCGTTTTTTTCTGTAGGAATCCTGTGGAATTATGTGAAAAGTTGCTTACTAACATTTAACATCCAGTAGCCACGTATTAAATTGTTCTATTTGTACGTGTTTGTATGATTTTGTTGTTTTTCTAAGAGCTATGCTGCGTATCCTATCGAATTGCTATATACATCTTTGGGAGACATCTCGCCAATCAAACCGGATGTACAACCACACGCCCCTGGAGTGTAATGACGGCGTCCAGTGCCGATAATAGCTAAGTTAAAAAAAATAGTTCTTTTAAATATGGCGCTGTGCTTGTCAAATCATAGTGACATGTACTGTAAATGGTATGTTCTTATGTTTGGTCTGTGGCTGTTCAAGCGTTTCATTCCACCTTGAATACTCTAGCTCTACAGATTTGAGGAACTCAGTGTGAAACTGACAATTCTAAATTTAAATAGTCGCATTTCTACATAAGCATGGCGTTATAACAGTACTGGTAATACTAATGATGTTATGATATATTGGTATCTTAAGTTGGTACACAATGAACGGTGGTCTATTTTCGGCAGCGAAAATACGTTACGTAGCCATGTAGTAATCCAATTGGTTTATAAATGAACGATAAAGGGTAACGCTTGTGCACAATGCATTGCATACTACTATTCCCTATTCATGTGATATTAAATATTACCTGTATTACATAATGATCATGTTAAATGGCAACCTACTGTATATGTCATTTGTGAGTTACGGAAATGAACCGTATCATATTACCAGTAAGCTCTTATTACCGAATTGTCCTCTACCTACGCAAGTAGGCCCTTGTTGGGCGTTGGCGATCTACACCGGAGACGTTGACCTGATATAGCATTTTAGCACTCAAAAAAATATGTTACACGAAACTTGTAAGTGTTAGGAATCAATAGGTGGCAGGTCAGGAGCAATACTTGATAAGGAAGAAACCGGACAGTGGCACCCACGAGCAAAATACCTGAACCCTTACAAAAGAACTAAAAAGAAAACAACACTTACATGATTGCTAAGGAAGTGCCTATATGGGTACATTCATCGGCGCAATAAATGAAGAACTATATTGGAATATACACACACTCACAAACAAGATTCGCATGAGTTGCTTACAACTAGCTGATCATTGCCGTCGAAACACAGAAGAAACAGTGTCAATATTCATTGTATTAGATTAGACTGTTAAGCACAGCAGCAGATAATGGTCGTCTTAGTGCCAGTTAATGGACCAAACAACTACCAATAGAAAACGAAATAAAGAAGAGAAAATGGAGGTGGTTAGGACATACACTGAGGAAATCTGCAACAAGCATCACACGTCAAGCATTTACTTTGATCCCACCAGTGAAGAGAAGAAGAGGAAGGCCGAGAAAAACCTGGCAGAGAGACACGGAATGCGAAAGAAAATAGATGGGAAAAACCTGGAACGAAATTGAGAAAATGGCATCAAACCGACAACAGTGAAGAACCATGGTCGGTGGCCAACCATGGTCGGTGGCCAACCATGGTCGGTGGCCATTGCTCCCAGCGAGAAAACAGGCCTAAGTCAGTAAGTAATGTAATGCGAGTTACACAATTACTTAGGTAATGCAAACTGGCCTGGTAGTAAAAAAAGTAAAAAGATAATTTCTTATATATCGCAGTATCCAGTTCTTGGAACTGCTCAAAGCTGTTTCTACTTTACTCCCAGGCAGACATGTTCAATCGAACACCAGCTTGACTTCTCTTCAGCCACGCTGTATTTAATGCGCGAAGACTATCTTATACAAATATGCTCCACTGTATATAGCCATATAGTCATTCATACAGCTGTGTGAATTGAAGCAACGTGAACAATCCTGCCCAAGGATCGACTCAGCAGCATGGGATTCGTACGCGGGTTCTCTCGATTGACAGTCCGACGCTCTAGCGACTGTGCCACTGTGCTCCACTCGTAGGGTAAAACTGTATGGTAGACGGCGTGTGGATAGTTAATTAGTCAGTTTTAATTAACTAATTAATTAGACATATTAGGGTAGAACTGTATGTCCTTCTTATTAATAATCATAGCATTTGTCTTCATTATACCAACACATACGGTGTCATGGCTATCATTAATATTGAAGCACCACATTTACATATGCTATCTACATACGTTTACTTATGATGTCTTCACTCAGGACTATGTTTATTTCTAACGGTTTTACAGATGCAATGTAATTTAATATGTTTTGTTTTAAACAACACAATTTCATTTCTGAAAAAAGTATAAAGAGTGGTTATCGTATTTCAAGGAGCCATGCTGTGGGGCCAGCGTGTTCATATTTGATGTAAATATGGAAGGAGATTTGGGTTTGAGAGCAGAATGATGTTATATTAGCCTAATAATTCGTACTTTAACATAAAACAGCCACCAGTTTATTTTAAAGGGCACATTGAAATAGACGTTTATAATAACTATAGTACGATATACCATCACAGTGTAGTAGCACGCTTGCTTCAAACAAACGTATTATTATAATAATAGTAATGAGATTTAACTTCAGACAATTAATATGAGTACATGCATAAATATACATACACACATTTAAACAAACATACAAAGGCAAGGTCCACAAATGCATCAATTTAGATGTCGCCTGTCTGTCTGTCTGTCTGTTTTACTGTTTGTTTGTTTGTGTGTCTGTCTGTCTGTCTGTTTGTTTGTTTGTGGACACATATCTTCGTTAGTTTTGCATGTATGACGCTGAGTTTTTGTGCGATCTAGCGGGTTCGTTGGGATGATTAGTAGATTTAGATATTTCGAAATTCGTCAGGGGCTTTAGAGATCTCTTGGGTTGCATACGCATGCATAACTAACTAAGCTCAAAGCAAGCCTGCCTTTATTTCTGGGCAGTCGGATAACTCGACTAATAGAATGATAAATAATACGCACCCAGTGTGAACAAATTCAACTCTCACCGGTTTTCCTCGAGGGACGTTTCTCGACTTGTCCCCCTATACATTCTGTTAACTTTTAAGTTGGTACATAATGAAAGGTGGCCTATTATCAGCAGCGAAAATACGTTACGTGTAGATTTTCGTGTTTGGCGTAAATTGTGTCGTGTATATTTTTATCTACTTAATACGTTATATCATCACATTATTCTTTGGGTTTTTGTTTTAACTTTGCTTTTAAACTGACTGTATACTTTTATGTATGTATGAATATTAAGCATCATATCGAAAATTTTAATTAGTAAATATTCAAAATAAAACTGTGTTCAAACATTTAAGGATGTGCTGTGGAAAGCCACGATTTATTCTCACAGGAGATAAATTAAACGTTCATCAAGGCACGCTAAATTGGCAGTTTGCCTACGATAATTTAGATTGCGTAAATATCGATCGAGGAAAGAATTTCTAGGGAGCACAGCAGCCACTACGTGATTGGATCGATTCTTGGAATGTAACGCAAATGAAGGGAGAATTGGCAGCCAACCGAACAGACTTTCACCTTCATTGGGAGTTTAACGTCCCGAAAAAGAGCCACATGAACGGCGTTGTCGAGTCGCTCATTCGTAGCTGCCACCGAAGACTCGATGCCGCCATCAAATACCTCAACCGACCCTTCACATTCGAGTAATGGCAGGCAAACCTTTCTCTTGGAGGTAATGTTTCTCATCAACTCGCGACCGTTGTTCCCCGACGGACCTGACTGCATCGGATCACCTGCTATCACCGGAAACGATTTGTTGCATCCCTTTGACCAGCCGACGGTTCCGCAACCTGGTGTAGAGGAGCGTCCAAATCCGTGAGACATGATGAAACCTCTGCAGCTACGCTTCCACGTGTTCTGGGAGACATGGTTGCGATATATGCCACCGCATCTGCTCGCAAGGTCAAAATGGTTTCAACCGCAGTAGGACCTACAGGACGGCGACTTAGTATTGTTGCTGCAACCCGGCCTAAAGGGAGGTGTTGCACCGCGCGCAATGTGGGAACGTGCTGTGGTGACCGATGTTTTTCCCTGGAGATGATGGTCTAGTCCGCAAGGTCACCGTACGAATTGCTAACGTCACGTGTTACGATCGGCCTATTCACAAGATTTGTCTCATCGCTACGAACGAAGTATTGAAAAACGGGTTCCGAAAAGTGAGGGGCCGTGAGTAAACGACTGAATTAGACCGTGAACTTTATGCAAACTGCTCTCTAGTACCACTAATGACTGCTTGTCTTAGTTAGGCGGATGTAAATCGGCAGTTTGCCTACGTTAACTTGCATTGCGTAAATAGTGTTTTTTCTAACAATTTCTGGCTTGTGTCGTTTACAGATTAGCCGTTACGGTCGTACGAGCTGTACTTCGAGACCTCTCCATTTTGTTTCGTCCTTCGTTTGGAAGTCGCCACAATTCTGTTTGTTATTTATAATGTATATCACAGTTTTCAACCCACTAAATGTAAATTTATATGAATATGCGTATCTAATCTATTTCATAGTTAAGTTATAAAATTGTGCCATAATAGCTTCAGATCACAGCTTAAACACTGTTGGTGTTTGTGAAAGGCTGTCCAGTAATTTAACAGTGTCGGCGTTTACGTTTATTATAACGTATTTACTATTCACTATTGCATAGCGTCTATTTTAACGTCTACCGTTTAGCCTGATTAGATTAATGTATTTAGGCAAAACATTTCTCCATTTATTAGTAATGTTTCTATTGCCTATATAATTTGTAATCACAGAATAACGTTTAGTTTCAGTCTAGTCGCCAGAGGGCGAAACTACTAACATTAACTGCTTTTTTCTTTGCCGTTCGACTGTTGCTCCTGTTACTATATGCAATTGTGTACGATCTCTGCCTCGTTTCAACTGAAGTAAATAAAGTATATAAAACACAAGAACGAAATTCAGAAACAATGATGCAAGGGCTAAACAATATGCGGCCAATTTACATGCGCAAGCGCAATCAATTATACGAGGCTTTCTACGTACATTTGGAAGTACAATCGTGAGGCCTTATACAAGTGCCGTGATACAGTATGTTCTTGTGTGACGGGCACTTGCATCGAGACATGCACGGGTCGCTACTAGAAGTTCCTGGTTCGGGGTCGTCACACATCTTGCCACAATTGGTCCACTCCTGACCGCCGAAACATACTGAAACATGCAGGCGGGTACGGAAATGGATGCAGACGTATGCATACGCATGTGTACATACATATGTGAACACATATTGACATTAACTTTCATAATTATATTTCTCATATATGCAAATCCTTTATTCTACCAGCATGCATGCGTACGTACTTGCGTGCATACATACATACCTACATACATACATTCATACATACAAACAATCGTTCATATATACATGCATACATACATACATACATACATACATACATACATACATACATTCATGCATACATACATACATACATACATACATATATGCATACGTACGTACGTACATACATACATACATACATACCTATATATAACATTAACATTGTATACTTATTCGATTATACTTAAAACTGTTTATGTCACTTTGACATTTGAACTGTTATCAATAAATTATACTTTTGCAAACTTACCGGTTGCCACATCAGGCCAGCTGAATAATAAACATATGAAACGCGGATAACACTTGATCATTAAAATTGCATATTAAATTCAACAACATTGATATGGAGTTGCGGAATATGATACATAGTGTATGTGGCGGGCCGATTCTCTGTTGAAAACTTGTATATAAAAATGCACGATTTCAGATTGCATCTTTGATATATGTTCCTACGTGTTCGCAATAGGTGGCAGGTCAGGAGCAGTACTTGGTAAGGAAGAAACCGGACAGTGGCATCCACGAACAACCAGGATAAAAAGCTAGACCATGTATGGATGACAACAAATAAGAACCTTCCCCTAATTACAACGCATCTGTGCCACCGTCGAAAGTAATCTACTATATCTTGCTGATACTTGAACCCTCACAAAAGAACTAGAAAGAAAACAACACTTACATGATTGCTAAGGAAGTGCCTATATGGGTATATTCATCGGCGCAGTAAATGAAGAACTACATTGGAATATACACACACTCACAAACAAGATTTGCATGAGTTGCTTACAACTAGCTGATCATTGCTGTCGAAACACAGAAGAAACAGTGTCAATATTCATTATAAGGACATTCAACCATGGCAAGAAGAACAGAGGGTAACAGAAGAAAACATACACCAAGGTGGTCTGCGAAAATCTTGATGTTGAAGAGACAGACCTCCCATCTTTAATGAACGGCCGACCAAAGATTACGATGATAATGATGATGAAGAAGAAGAAGATGATGATGATGATATCAAACGGCGTGTTGTGTGACTAGTAACTGACCTATACCGTGCATCACTGTTTCACAGTCTAGCAGTATCATCTGCGTCAACAGCTGGTCACTCAGAATTAGTTGCTCTCGGGTAGTGGCATGGGTGGTCGTTTAATAGGACGTTGAAAGACGTACGACATTGTATGAACAGTTACTCCAAACAAATACCGGGGATGACTACTTGTAGTTGGCACGGTGTAGCGAGGAATCTACCTATAGTGGTTTTAAACGTAATTTCTTGTATAAAGTATCAAGTCGCAAGCACTACTTGACAAGTTGATATAAATGAGAAACTAACAGATATGTGGCAGGAGAGGCGCTGTTTATACAAAGCTACCTAAAAAAATACAGTAATTGCGCCATTTATGAGTTGTTCCATATAATTCCGCTAGGCAGTGGCGGAAGTTTCAGTCGCTATTCCAACAGGAGTGCTTACATAAACTTGTCGCAGCCGCCAGTCGCGCCGTGGTCACGTCTTGACGTGTATGACCCCCCCCCCTCGTTTTAGTTGTCCGCAACAAATCGACGCAAACAAATAATCGTAAATAAATCATCGCGTCGTGACGTGTATGCCGGGCTTGAGATATCCCTATAATGTGAATGTTAAAGCCCATTTGAAATTATTTGCCTCGGCGTTGTGTGTTACCGAAGCATAGCTGTCTTTTAATTCAGTACCACGTAACGCCAGTTCAACTGTTGGTCAACTTACATGTTGATGCGTGGTCACGGCTGCTTTGCTCAATATCTGCAGATGCCTCTCTCTCTCCAAATCAACGCACTACTTACAGAGTGTGTGCTTTACTTACGAGTTAGCACACTGCTGTGGAGAGCAAAATGCACACTACTTATCGGTGTAGAAACATGTACGTACAGCTTCAGACAAAGTACTTTTTGTGGATTCGCATTAAATAACATATCGATTTCCGCTATCTGATATTGTGTTTTCTTTATGTCGTCACGACACTGCAGTTTAAGGTCATTATCCAACTAAAACCGAGTGTTCACTAACATTTTGATGACGCACATTAGCAGACAATAGCATATTAATTTACTTCACTGTAGATGAAGCACGACAAATACGTTATGCATGATATAATTCTTAAACGTTATGGCGCAATACCTTGATCAGTCTTATTCGATTACGATTACAGCATCAATATGTGTTTTTTAGTTTCTGTCGATTATGTTACATATTGTTTAAAAACATGCATTTTCACATGGCAGACATTATGTTTCACATGTGTATTTTCGCAAAATATACCATGATAATAAAATGAATAAACATATTGATAAATATCATAACTAAAATAACTAAACGTTCATATCATTAACGCGGTGGTTAAAACACTGAACTAGTATAAATGGATAACATATATGCAAAATAGATAACTAAAAATAATGTTAAGCGATTCCCATATTACACTGTTGAGTTATCGCCTCCACTCTCGTCACTGTTCACGTGTGATTACTCTCAGAGCAGTGTCGGCGGGATAATGTATTTCACGAGTAATCGCAGATCTACGCTCAACGCCGTTGTCAGAGTCGTCATCTGTCGGCCCCTGAATGTCATGACGCCCGAGCCCGCGAAATAGTCGCCGATTGCCTGTTGAGCGGTAGCATCTACATATAACGGCCAACATTTGTTAACATTTGTATTGATATACTGCTAAGTATCCCCTCTTCGGTGATGTAAGTTGTTGACGTGTTTTATGACAGAGTAATTGTTTGGCGTAACGCACTCTTCCTCACATAACATGCAAATTCATATTCGGTGGTCTGAGCTGGGCCTTCAGCATTAATTCGCTCTCGCGCTGTCGCCATCGGAAGACGATGTCAAGACCCGACAGCGGTCTTGACATCGTGCAGTTGGAATTTTTTCGCCGCCGCGTCGCCGTAACTTCAGCTTCTTGCAGTCGTAAACGGGACCCATTCAAAAGGTCTGGAGGCACACAGAATTCGAAAGTTCTAGGGAGCACGTGCCCCCAGCCCCCTGGACCCGCGTATGTGATGTGGGGGACTTATTAAATGACAACAGATTGCACAACGATTGATGGCATATTTGTAACACGTTTACTTTAGCTTTGACCAGTGCACAAATATCAAGGTCAAAATGTAGATTAAGGTCAAATGTCACAGGTCAAGGTAAATGTTCTAGGCAAAAGTTAGATTACTTGAAACTTAGTTCGACTAAATTCTAGATAAAGGGACACCTTTACATATCGTCACTGGAGAACAAATTTCAAAATTAATTGTTATGTTTCACGGATTTCTTCAAGAGTTATCATTCATTGCCTTTAATTTGGGAAAATACGATTTGAACGTCATTAAAATATATATCACTCCACACTTCCTAACAACAAACGTAGGTGACAAGAGGACGACACGAATGAATCATAGAAAAAGTATAAAACCCGTTCGTGGTAATGAGTAACATTAAATTCATTTGTCTAAAAACAGGGACTTTGACATTTTTGGAAATTATACATTACTTGGCTCCCTGTTGTAGTTACAAAAAATTCTGAAAACGTACGGATGTACACAGACTAAAGGTTATTTTTCCTACGAGTGGATGACTTCGTTTAGTAAAATCAACTGTGAATCCCTTCTTTCAAGGGAAGATTTTCACAGCGAGTTGAAAAACGAAGATATTTCTGACGAAAATTATGCATACTGCGAACAACTTTTGCGCGATCATTATATTGAAACCTTTCGCAATTTTTGTTATTTGATGTAAATATGTCGAGGTCGTCGAAATGTGGGAATGTCAGTGGAAATAAATTCGGAAACATTCTGATGTAAGAAAATGTCTAAATTCAAAATTTCCTCACCGTAACCTGAAGTGGGAAATGACCCAAGATAAAGTTCTGCAAAATGCAATCGAAGGTCGCCTATTTGGAATGTTAGAGTGCGACATTTCTGTTCCACATTATCTTAAAGAGTATTTTGGTGAAACGCAACCCATTTTCAAAAACACTGATATTACCCGTGACGACATCGGTCCATACGTGCTATTACTCGGTGTACCCTTGTGGCTTCATATTTTGGTAACAAAATTCTTTTAGGTACTCCTTTGTTGAAATGGTATTTGAAACACGGACTGGTCGTATCTCACGTTTATCAAGTTTTAGAATACGAACCCAGTCCGTCTTTCAAACATTTCACTGATGCCGTCTCGGATGTACGTCGCATATAGTGGGTATGGTAAATGCTTAACGAATAAGGATGTTTATAGAAATATTATATTATATTTTGTGATGATAAAACGGCGAGCCGAGGAATTAACAGTAATCGTTTTCGCCAGCTAGACCCAAGTATGTACCCGTATACCAATTAACAAAGAACAAGAAATCTATTAAATACGACCTCCCTCTACAAATTGGGTTTATGGTTTACCAGTACGCAAAATTGAGAATGCTGGAATTTTATTACGATTTCATAGATTATTACGTAGAGCGCCCTCTCTTCCAATATTGTGAGATGGATACGGATTCCGCATATTTAAGTCTACCTTTTTCTTGTTTAGTCGATTGTGTTACCACTGATAAACGACAAGAATACTTTATAAACTTGTCCCGTTGGTTTCCTGCTGTTTGTTGTGACGCGCATTATCATTATCATTTGTAGATTATTACATAGAGCGTCCTCTCTTCCAATATCCCGAGATGGCTGCGGAATCCGCATATTTGAGTCGATAGTTTCCCGCTGTTTGTTGTGACGCGCACCCACACAATTATGTGACTTGTCTGATGGCAGGGGAAAATGGGTAACTTCGGATCCGTGTTGCTTTGCGCGTGCGAGTCACAAAAACAGGTCACCTGGTCTATTCAAGGTCGAATACGAAGGTAGAGGTTTCATCAGGTTGTGTACCAAACATATTATTATTTTGGAGATACGGGTAAATTCAGCACCAACGGTCTAAATAAAAGACACAGCGAAATTGACAAAGTTCTGCATTAAGTTATTTTATTCCAAACAACCAGTTCAACCAGATGGAATCTCTACCTCCAAGTTTCTGGTGTAATAGACACGCAAGTAAATCTTCTCGTGAGCTACCCTTCCCCGTGCAACATCCTATCTTGGTGAAACCGTGATCAGGTATGCCGCTTATCGACAACTGACTCCTAATTGTTAATTATTAATGAGTGTAAATTTCACATTTGTATCGGTACACTCGTGAGTTAACCGGTCTTAATGTAACAGTGGTGAGTTATTGTGTTGAACGACCCCTATTTTCTCAATTATTAAACAGTGTATTTATACGCACGTGAGTGTTGCACCAGCAGGGTATGCTTTCTCTTTTTAAGTGGGGCACTAATAAAAATATACGAAATATTTTGTATCCTTAAATTGCTGCAGAAATTGTGTCAATAAATGAAGATTGTATCATACTGTCTAATAGTGACTGCGTAACATATGGAACCAATTAGTATACAATCAATATGTACAATATTGTTTTACATTGACACTTTTTTTGGACGTCAGACAAACTGTGTAACATATAGAGTCAATTTGTATTATAGTTAAGTTTTATAATTGTTATGATATTGACACTTTCTCTTGGGCGTCTGACAAACTGATAAGATATGGAGTTAATTTGTATATAGGTCTAGTTGTTTCCAGCGCTCAGTAACTTTCTGTTAACTGACTAGTCTGTATATATTGCATTTACAATGTTGTGGTTTTAAGAGGTCTCATTCAACTAGTCAGCCTTTTTCAGAACATTATCGCCAAACCGACCTTTGTATGCTGGCACTGAGGGTGGTCACTGCCAGGATGCTTATTGCTATCATTGGTTCTTTTATGTGTCAAATTGAGACGAGATCAACATTAATGTGATCTCCGAGTCACGAGGGATACGCAGTCCACAATATTGAGAGTCAGGTTTTAACACCAAATATACCACGACTGCCCGGTCCGGGTTTTGAACTGAGATTGATGGAATGCCAGGCGGATGTGCAAACCACGACATTATCGCGCTATCTCTGTGATTCGTCTTAGGAATTTTCAATATACTAAATCAAATGCTGCCGAAAAAGTCAACCATTTCTGCGTTTTCTCAAGTAAGTCTCGCAATTTTGACACTGAAAAGATACAAAAGTTCTATTAATGTCATCATAGGGGCACAAATGAATTTCAAATATCAAATATTGCTTATAACTACAATAACACGCCTCTTGATGCTTGCAGTGTTATAATATAAATAACTGTAATTTTAAATCGTCTTCGGACAGTCGGTGTCGCTGGATGGTCCATATATATATACCATACCATATATATAGACCACCCATGTATATATATATATATATATACATGGATGGTCCATATATATATATATATATATATATATATATATATATATGTCGCTGGATGGTATATATATATATATATCAGTTATATATAAATATATATCATTTATATATTTCACATTGAAAATGTTATCTAAGATTGATCAATTATGCATAATTGTATATTATGCTTACACATAATAATAACAACTATGTTAACCCTTAGCTTTATGCGGCCAGCAAATGTTGAGCGTGAAGCCGTCATTATTCATGTGATAATACCATTACACTCGGTGGTTTCATTCGATTGCAAATACATATTGCTCGCAAATAACAATAGCTTTTTTTTTTTAATTAAAAATAGTTACAGTACAACATGAAAACAATCCAAATTACTATAGCCTCCCCCACGCGCTGTCTCACCGTACCATGTATACATGTGTCTAATACAGTAATTGCGTCAGTTTCTGTGTGTCTATACTTACAAGCCAACATCAAACTCCTTCGACATCGCTTGCCGTGGTATATGTCAACCGAGTAGGATAATTAGTAACAAAGTTCGATTTTAATTTACACAAAACCAGTATAAATTACATTAAATTCAGGTACGATATTTGATCTATTTATATATCGTTTGGCAGGTGGTACATGACAAAGGGTGTCACAGAACATTATATCACATAAATGATATAAATAAATTTATTACGGAAGCTTCATACCATTATATAAAGTAAGAACCAAATCCGGAAACAAATTTAACTGTTAAAATCTAACGGTAGCATTAGCACTGCCTCGGTCCATCTTTCAGGAATTGACTGGCGGAGGCTACGTTGTGTTGTGTGATGTCTTAACACCCCATACCGTGTACCTGTGCACATGTGTTGCGTGTGTTGCATCAACTTCCATTCGTGTACGTGATCACAGAGTTATGTTGTGTGATGTCTTAACACCCCATACCGTGTACCTGTGCACATGTGTTGCGTGTGTTGCATAAACTTCCATTCGTGTACGTGATCACAGAGTTATGTTGTGTGATGTCTTAACACCCCATACCGTGTACCTGTGCACATGTGTTGCGTGTGTTGCATCAACTTCCATTCGTGTACGTGATCACAGAGTTATGTTGTGTGATGTCTTAACACCCCATACCGTGTACCTGTGCACATGTGTTGCGTGTGTTGCATCAACTTCCATTTGTGTACGTGATCACAGAGTTATGTTGTGTGATGTCTTAACACCCCATACCGTGTACCTGTGCACATGTGTTGCGTGTGTTGCATCAACTTCCATTCGTGTACGTGATCACAGAGTTATGTTGTGTGATGTCTTAACACCCCATACCGTGTACCTGTGCACATGTGTTGCGTGTGTTGCATCAACTTCCATTCGTGTACGTGATCACAGAGTTATGTTGTGTGATGTCTTAACACCCCATACCGTGTACCTGTGCACATGTGTTGCGTGTGTTGCATCAACTTCCATTCGTGTACGTGATCACAGAGTTATGTTGTGTGATGTCTTAACACCCCATACCGTGTACCTGTGCACATGTGTTGCGTGTGTTGCATCAACTTCCATTCGTGTACGTGATCACAGAGTTATGTTGTGTGATGTCTTAACACCCCATACCGTGTACCTGTGCACATGTGTTGCGTGTGTTGCATAAACTCCCATTCGTGTACGTGATTACAGAGTTATGTTGTGTGATGTCTTAACACCCCATACCGTGTACCTGTGCACATGTGTTGCGTGTGTTGCATCAACTTCCATTCGTGTACGTGATCACAGAGTTATGTTGTGTGATGTCTTAACACCCCATACCGTGTACCTGTGCACATGTGTTGCGTGTGTTGCATCAACTTCCATTCGTGTACGTGATCACAGAGTTATGTTGTGTGATGTCTTAACACCCCATACCGTGTACCTGTGCACATGTGTTGCGTGTGTTGCATCAACTTCCATTCGTGTACGTGATCACAGAGTTATGTTGTGTGATGTCTTAACACCCCATACCGTGTACCTGTGCACATGTGTTGCGTGTGTTGCATCAACTTCCATTCGTGTACGTGATCACAGAGTTATGTTGTGTGATGTCTTAACACCCCATACCGTGTACCTGTGCACATGTGTTGCGTGTGTTGCATAAACTCCCATTCGTGTACGTGATCACAGAGTTATGTTTTATGTGAGCGATAACCGGGCAAATACAGTGCAATAACACGTCTAGCTGCTTCCGTCATAACCACTTGATGAACACTTATCGGCCACAAGGAGGTCAGGAGGTCAGGTGTACCGGAAAAGGGTCGACGAGCGTTGTTTTGGGTGGAAACAATTGTCGTAAAATCAACAGTGCTACGAATAATGAGATATGTTCATATTTCGTCCATAGTTGTGACGTATTGTAGTTCCATAATATATCAGTCTTCTTTGTATTTTAGTTGAAACCGCTCTTCGCACCTCGAGATACATTTCTTGTACTCCTGTATGCGCTCGTCTTTCGTCTGACTGCGGGTTAGGCACCATCCCGCGTGTGGCTGGTAATGTGACCTGCAGTAAGTCAAACATCGGCGGAACAGTTCCGTCTTCGGGTAGACTCTATAGCACCGAACTGTTCTGGCAGCTCGGGGAAGTAGGCAGAGTAAGATCAGCTACAAATAAGAAACAATAAATTTGGAGTAGTGCATGTTGCAGAGGTTAATTAGTTCGACCTTTCGTGTTGTTACTGTTGAACATACTGTGAACCCTAATTTTTTTGGTCATCCCCAGGACCGGACGAAAGTGACAAGAATGGCCAGTTGAACATATCAACGAGATTAATTTCCTATACTTCACAGTTACAGAAATAATTTGGAACTGTCCAAATGTGACCTTAATTGCAAGGTGGCTGTATAACCAGATGACCGTAAAGCGAAGTTCGACTGTAATGTTTTAATACTAAACAAAACGTGGTTAGTAATATTAATGTTGCTCCTGTGTATTGTTGACATTGAAAATATATGTATTTATTGTATTGCTAAAGCAGACAGGACTAACAACAATTTCATGGAATTACCCATTGCTGTTCAGAATATTCACTTGAGTTCAACCCAAACAAACTCGGCAGTGGAACAAAGTTCAACAAATTCACCGAACTTCTTAATACCGAGAGGGTGATTCAGGGTTATAGACAGTAAAGGTCGCTTGCTTTAAATACGGAAACTACGAATGAACAAAACAAAAACAAAACAAAAAATATAGTTTAGTACTGTTATAGTTAGCCTAATTCAGCTTACCGATGATAATACTGGAACTGACAGAAATACTGTACATGTTCAGTCAAAACTCGCAGTAGCGCAGCGGTAAGAGCTCCGGACTGTAGCTGAGAGAACGCGGGTTCGAATCCTGTGCGGTGGTGTCGAACCTTGGGCAAGTTCGTTTACTCTACATTGCTTCTGTTCACTCAGCTGTAAGAATGAGTACCTGGCAGTAGACAGTGGTGGGTATTTGTATACGAATAGTCTTCGCGCATTAATTGCAGCTTGACTGAATGCTTCCCAGATAAGTCGAGATGGTGTTCGATTGAACAGGTCGGCCAGGGAGTAAAGAGTAAAGCGCTTTGAGCACTCCCGAGGACTGGATACTGCGCTATATAAAAACTTACCTTTACTTTTTTTCTAAACCTGAACTATTGGAATGATACGGCAGACAAGCGTTATACACACATGTGATGCAAACATGGACATGAGTCATTTCAATGGTCTCCATTGTCGACAACTGTGCTTCCTTTTGTGTGAAATGTTTCCACGTGCAATTGTTTCTTACAAAGCGCTATGGTTGAAGGTGGCTGAATAAAATTATAACGAACATATATGACAGATAACAAATTTTTACAGGACAATTATACGTCACAGTACTTGGGGGACCGATATCATGAAATGTTAAGTCACGTTGGCAACACTAACAATGTCGATCCACGTGACCACCAAATTTACAGAAATACCTAATTTCCGATTAGAAAGTATTACTACTATAAAATCGCATACACGAAAATAATATACAAATCTACAACATACTTACAAAATAGAAGTGCACCTACGTGTGAACGCCTCCAGCGCGAGGCTACAGTTCCTGGTGGAAACTGATGTAGCAACTGTGCGATGGTTGAATTAAACTATATTACACGATCAGGTTTGCTGAATCAATCAATGGCTGTGCTTATCCTAATAATGGTATGCATGTGGTAATCGTTCACACTAAAGGGTTGTTCAAAGTGATGCGTCAATAGGCAGCGTTGAAACGCCCTGTCCTAAATGAAGGCAAGAAATAGACTAAATTTTGATATGGCTACTTTGATCTTACGATATCGTTAAATGTATCGTACAATTATACTTTGAAAGTTGAAACGCGTGACAGTTATAGTAGCTGCTGGATTTTCAGGCCAGAGTATAACAACAATATCGCAGTCATTTTGGAAATGTGGTAAGTTACTTTTCTGAATCTTTGATTGCGCAGACGGAGCTTACGGCATCATCTCGATGCCTTCGTCAGGGTTGTGCTGAATCACTTCCCGGTTGACATGCGACGTCGTCAGTTTTCATCACATCACAACGGTAACATACCACATTTCCAAAATGATGAACGCAACTAAATCCGGAAACAACTTACATGCTGTATTGTAGGAATGACGCAGGCACGCACGCGCGCGCACATATGGTAATACTTATCGGATCAATACTTCCACGTATTTGTCATTCTTCCTGCACCATCATTATCCACGATCCAATCCTAAGAATTGTGCCGCTTTGTGATATGGCGATACTTTGATACAATAATTGTTTTAATATTACGAGATATGCACTCAGTATATTGAAGTAATGCAATGATTATTATCGTGGTGTCGCGACATTTTAAACTATTAATATGATGTACTGGCTTTCGAAGCAGAACTTTATTGACCCTCGATATATCGAGTTATCGCAATGCTGGTGAAAGTTCTATACTGATACTTAATTTACTTTGTATCACAGTACTTTCATTTAATAGTAAACCAAAGCTAGATAAACGTGATGTATCAACGTATCGCAGTATATATTGAAGCTTTATACCGATATTTAGTCTATGCCATATAATGATACCTTGATATAATATGTAATATTGAACTATCACGGATACTTCATGGTATTAGTATACTTCGACACTGGCCACTATAGATCCGTAGCAGTTATTATGATGAATTTCACAGCAATCTTTCACTACTATATTTTGTATTTCGACAAGCACAGGATTTGAAACCGCGTTAACTCGATTGAGAGTCTGATTCTCTGATCACTGAGCTACTGCGCTCCACAACAACCACAATGACTTTCGATAAGTACATATTGGAAAGCATATCCACACCATTTGTTATTTTATGTATTATAGAAATGTAGCCTGTACAATAGTATACATTAGCGCTTGTTCAATAATCGACATATCGAAGTATCGTGATACCTTAATACTTCGACCATGATACTACAGTACAATATTGAGTGTCTAACACTAGATCGATCGTTCATGCATCGCGACTTATTCCACTCGCTATATTATATATCAATTAACCCGATCATAGAGCCAGGTCTGTGTTTTCATTACACCGGGTCCATGTGTGGAGCCCCTGCAGTTAATACCGCGCCTTGCGCAAAGCAATCGTTTCCAGGTGCGTTGCCTGTATTACAGCCATTGGTGATCATGCACAATGTTCAAATGTGAACGTACAAACGCTGTCTACGATACCTATGGCTGTCATGCGCAGTAGTCACTGCTCCTACTACTGATCTAATATCATATTTTTGTCAATAAGACAGTATTTCCTTATCAATTATAATTATTTTATTATAAGTGTTACACAACACTGCGTTCGACGTAATAGTAGTGACGGGGAGACCGGGTACAATAGTAACATGTTTTGATAAAGTTCCTGTTCTGGGTGTCAAATGTGTCTCAGTACACTGAAATGCATGTTGGCTACTGATTTGACTGGGTTTGAGTTTAACAAACAAAACCATTTTTATTAAATTGAATATATATATATATATATATATACGGAAGGATGTAAGCTGTTCCGATCGATTCCAATGGTACTGGTCAATTGCAACGGTACAAAGGGTCAATTGTTGCAGTAGTGCGCTACTCTATCACATAATTGCTTAATTAATTAATCAATGTAATGTAATAATTATACTCTGTGCATTGCTAAAAGGAAATCAAGTGTAATGTAATTTATAAATATGTATGCATACTGTTTGAATGCAACTAAAATAATCGAACATACAACATTCTATTTTATAGTAATGTGTATATATAATATTGTAATAATCATAATTTGCTATGATTTTAAAAATAGTATGATGCATGTTTCTACCACACACACACACACACACACACACACACACACACACACACACACACACACACACACACACACACACACACACACACACACACACACACACACACACACACACACACACACACACACACACACACACACACACACACACACACACACACACACACACACACATTTATTTGTACGAGAACTGTTACACTCATATCCGACACTACATTTCTTCGTTTATGGATCACTGATTTTATATTTACGCTGACAATGTGATTGGAAGTCTTTCCAAAATGAGCGAACATCCGCAATATTTGTGTTGTCCAAAAATGTAATCGAGATTTTAAGAATGTGTTACTGCAAGCATAACACATTCATTACATCAGATTTCTACGTTGACGCTTGAAAGGGTGATCTTTATCGATCTTGATTAATGTTGTACGAGATAATGCATTGTTGAATTGCGCATGCACAGTGCAATCGAAGTTGCTATCGGATAATCTAGACGACTGAGAGAACAAGTGTCACAATTGACCCGTGTTACATTTGTACCCGGTCTCCCCTATATATGCGTTGCGTATGTTGAATACACTTTCGTTCACCTACGTGATCCCAAAGTCATGTTTTATGTGAGCTACAACCTGATAAATACAGTCAAACCAAAAACGTTGGAAACGTCAAGTTACGTCAGTCATAACCACTTGCTGTACATATCTCGGCCACAAGAAAGTTACAAAGTACGCCGGAAATGGGTCACCTCTCATTGTTGTTCCATTGATGCACGCCATTCGTAAAACCAACAGTATTTCCTACCTTCATACCAATAATGCGACATGTTCATTTTTTGTCCTTATCGATAGGGAATGTTAGGTTAAATCGCTGCTCACATCTCCAGATACATTTCTTGTATTCCCTGATGCGTTCTTCTTCCGTAGGAATGTGGTGTATACACCAGTGCAAGTGTGGTTGGTAATGCGACTTGCAGTAGGTCAAACATCGGCGGAAAAGTTCCTTTTTCGGGTAGACTTTGTTGGAAGTACTGACCGTTTTGACCGTTCTGACAGCCCGCGGAAGTACGCAGAGAAAGATCAGCTGCAAATAAGAAGAATGCATTTAGGGCGTTGTATATTCAGGCAGCTAATTATAACAATTATATTCTTCATTGGTTAATACATTTTTTTTTATTATAATAACTATGTTGACGGTGTATTCCTTGCTAAATTGCGTTTAATGACCCAAATTTCACAATTCGAAACTTGACACGTTGAAATTGTAAACATCCTTTATTGACATAATTGCTGAAACAAACTGGGCAAACCGCAAGTTCGTGGAATTATCTTTTACTCGTCGGCGTTTTTCCTTGATTCACGAACAATTAAAACCGCCTAGGAACGAAGTTTTATTTATCCAGCGAATTTCTTGATAATAATAAGATGATGATTCCGGGTAATTGAAGAGTCAATGTTGTTTTAATTATGGAGACTAAACATGAACGAAGAATAACATTGTATTCAGAGTATTGGTTGTTTGGGCGGCAAATTAATGTATGTGGACATTGTGATTTGCTCATCCCTCTTTGAAATCAAAGTCTATGTTAGACTTATATTGTAGCTGCAATTAATTAAAACTAGCAAAAATTACAGCATTATTCATTCAGATGCTGAAATGCCGACATGTTGATGGCAACACAAGCCAAATAATAGTATGTGCACAAGTAAGGCAAACATGAGCATAAATTATTGAAAGGTTTACATTCGGCCGTACATCCGTCTAACATAATTATGTACATCATCTGATGTGACATGTTTCCACGTACAATGGTTTGCCTTATTGCTTTGTAATTGACAGTTGTTAATTACACCAACAAAGAATTATATCTTAATACATAACGTATGCTATACATCATATAATAAATATGTCACAGTAACCCCGGTCGCTGTCAATAATTAGTCTTTAATTGCGTGTTTATTATACGGCGGTCCATCAGCAACACCGGTTGCAATGTTTACAGCCGGTACAGAGGCCTGATATTATCATCATGTAAGTCAGGTTGGTTACACTCACAATATCGATCTGCATAACCGCCATAGTTACCGCAAACATCAAAATTCGTACTCCCATAATTTTTAATTAAAAATTTATTTACACTTTGCTACTGTGTGCTCCACTGGCCTATCAACTGGACAACCAATGTTACATAGCTGAAATAAGATCCTGTTGATCTTCAAATGTACAGTTTAGGTATCGAACACTGGTTGCACATTTTAACATAGTGCTGCACTAGACTGTTGATCCACAAGTGGAGCAAAGGGTATCAATACGCTGGCGACTCTAATAATTAGACAGTGACATGGTGGTCACGTCTTTAAAACTGAGAGATATATGCGCATCCAAAATGCCCTTCAATGTAAATCCCTCAGGTCATCTCTGAGAACAAGTTGCTATTGGGTTGCTTCACAAATAACCAACGTTATTGGAAGATCAGTGTCCAGTCATATCTTCACGTTATTTAAACTCCTTTGAGGTCAAGTGAAGGTCGCCATTGCTACATTTCGTCAGACCTTCTTATGTGGTCTTGGCATGTGTTTTTAGCATGATGAGAGCATGTACCTGTCATATACACTGTATTTAGTTATCGATTAATACAACCTCGTCATCGATTTGTTTAGTCTGATCCCGTATGCGTGAATGACGTATAAACAAATGGCGGGGTTGCCATGTGCTTCCTTGTCTGGTTCTTGTGTATTGTTAATGTCAATACATGACATTTAAATTGGCGACGAGGATGGGATTGTTTTTCAAAATGTAACGAACACTTTAGAGAACAGTAGGGTAGGATGGGGCATGGAGCCCCCCTTAAGGGAAAATGGGTATGTTTAAGCATACAGTGAAAATGTTGAGGTTTTTGCGCTTGCACACGATTACGGGGTACCTATTCCATGTTTCACCGAAAGGCATTCTGTCATCTGACAGCACTAACTGTTACGATCGTCAATTAAAAAAAAATTCCGAACGAGGCGTCTTGCCCCATACGTGGGGCAAGACGTCCTTTAGTGTGGGACAACCGGCCCCCAGGGGGCGTCTTGCCCCAATGAGAAATTGTGGTGAAACAAACATAAATTTAATCTGCAAAATGCGTTGAATAATTTCAAATAAGAAATACGAACTTTATTATAGCATATTAAACGACATCAGGCAACAGATGAACAGATGGCACATAATGCACAGTCAATCGCTCTCCGATTCACAGTTGGGACACGTGAAAAAGGCCTGTCCCGCGGTGCAATCTTCGTGGGCCCATTTCTTGCACAGTTGACATTGCACCCACACCTCTCGTGATCTGCTATCTTTGAACGACTCTCCGCATATAATGCAGGGCCATTCTTCCTCCTCGCTACTGGAGCTCACGCGCCTTTTTATCGCCGTGTGTCTCTTCATTCCTGTCGCCAGGGACTTCTTCTTGAGCTTGGGTATGCGTTCTTTCTTCGCCTGCTGCATAGCCAACTTGTTCTTATGCGGCGTCAATGTCAGAACAGTGGCACACTCGGCAATACGCGATCTTGCACGTGGACGCGATATCTTTGGCAACGGAGATAGCTGCTTTATCAGCTCCTTAACGGTCGACACTCCTGCGGACGCGGTCGTTGGCGGGTCAGCAGTGGGCGGTGTCGGCCCAGCAGTGGACGGTGTCGGCCCAGCAGTGGACGGTGTCGACCCAGCAGTGGACGGTGGCGGGCCAGCAGTGGACGATGGCGGGCCAGCAATGGACAATTGCACTTTAGGGCGATTGAAACCGACAGCCCTTGCGATGTTCGTACCCTGAGGCTGCCGAATAGCCAGGTCAGGGTGGCGCTTGAAGAAGCCGTGAAGCCAGTCTCGGCCGGCCATCTTTGTTTCGGCGTTGAACGTGTACGCAAGCCCCAGCTTCACCGCGCGATCGTCCACGGTCGTCAAGCCGTACAGGCACTTCTCCATAAACGCGATGTGTTCGCGCAGCGTGCGTTCCACGTCAGCCGATAGTACTGGTTGCCTTGGGCCGAGAGATAGCGATCCCACAGTGGCGGTGTCTTCGCAGCGTCCTGGCCGGAATGCCAAAACGCCAACTGACAACCTTCATAGGCTGATTCTCCAGCGCTGCCAGTGCCTCCTTCAACACATCGTCCCCATAGGCACCCTGTTCCGACTTGCGCTTGTACGTGCGGACCATTTCTACAAAAGAAAATATTAGTCAGTAGATGTTCAATCTGTCATAGGCCTATTGCAAATTTGCATTCAAACACATGCCGCATTTATTATTTATTTATTTATGCCTATGTATTTATGTATTTGTTTGTTTATTTATTTATTTTGTTTAAACGTATTTATACAGGGTAGGCTAGTACATTCATATTAAAATACAGTTTTTCACTGTAGCCCTGTGCTTATACATAATTTTTGGAAAAAATACAGGAATAAAAAACAATATATATAAATACCATGTTGCAAATACATATACAATAAAATAGGACAATTAATATAAAAATTACATAATAATAAAATGCAATTGGTAATATAGAATGATATAACACGTAATATACAAATACTATAAATACAATAATATTAAATTGTAGCTCTAAGGCTAGGCCTTGCACGTTAGCCTATATTGCATGTGTAAAACAAACAATTAATAAACGTGGGGTAAAACGCCCCTCAAGGGACAATAAGCTCCCCGGGGTGTCTTGCCCCACGTCGTTGGGTGCGTCTTGCCCCCAATAGGTTTCATGCGGACATGTGCCGATGGTCAAATTACCTTTAATTATCGCCCGTTTTGCATGGTAATAATTGAAACTACTGACATAAACGATGCCTAATATAACAACTATTTGATATCGCACGTAATCTCAGTCTCATAATCATACATCCAGTTTGTAAAATTTTAACATCAAACAAGCCTAAAAACTTCAAATTCACTTTTTGTTACTCACCGTTGTTTTAGTGTTCTTGCGCGTTCTGACGCAATGAATGCTAGGTGGCAGCATTGTTTTCATCCACCAGAGACAGGCAGCAAACGATCGAAATATTGAAATACCCAGGGGAGGCGTCTTACCTCGAGGGGGCTTCTTACCCCACCCTACCCTACGGCACGAGTTCCAGTGGGACACATCGGTGAGTTCGACGAATCTAAGGAAGATTTCGAGTCGTACACCGAGAGATTAGAAGCATGGACCATGTTTGTAATAAACGAAGTGACGGACGGTAACAAGGCGAGCGTATTTCGATGGCTTTAAAGGAACACTATAAGCCCAAACCGTTGATTATAGCGGAGAAATTTCGCTTTTACAAACGTCAGCAGAAATAAGGCGAAAATTAGGCCGAATTTGCGATCAGTCTCAGACAACTGAGTAGTACATGAGAATTTGGAAGCTTTCTGAAAGAAGCTCTTCGAGCACAATTTGTGTGTGGTCTGTCAGATGCGAAAATTAAACGAAAATTGTTGGCAGAAACCGATCTAGATTTTCAAAGAACTCAACAGTTAGCCATAGCTATGTGCATGACAACAAGAAATATGGCTGAATTTCACTCGAAATTCAAAAGCAGGTCGTTTACGAGCGATGACGTATCGGTAAACAAGGTCAAGGTGAGCGTGAAGAAAGCCAAAAGGCGAAGCTAAATAGTAGAGGCCAGTGTTGGCGTTGCAGCCGAAGTAACCACACCGCGGATGCATGCCGATTTAAAGAAGCGTTTTGCCATGGGTGTCAAATAAAGGGACACATCGTCAGGGCGTGTAAATGAAAGAAGACGACCCAATATCATTAACAAGGTACCCCAAGGTATGTCGCAGATTGTTCGATGGAAGAGTTAGCTATGCTGGGCATCAACTCTGCGGAGGAAAATATGGCAAAGTAGTGGCAAGTGAAGGTGATGTTGGACAATTGTAGTTGTTAAATGCAATTGGACACAGGAACCACCGTGTCGATTATTCCGAAGACCATATATGACCGGTCGCCCTCGCACATTCCACTCAAAGAAACTTCACTCTAGCTGAGTGCTTACACAGGTAACTGCGAGCAATCGCTTCCAAGGCTACCATGCGTGGATGCTTCTCGTGCAGCTCTCTCAACATCCTGTTGCGCAGACTTGATGGAATAATGATCGTCATTCCCCACGACATGCATCCTTGTTCAACTGATAGTTAATTTCTTCGCACAAAGTAGGGTTTCAACTCTGAATCTGTGATGTGGTTTGGCCATCCACTAAGTGCGTACTGTTAATGTCAATGTATGACAGTACAAAACACGGAAAGCCACATCGAGTGATGCCAACACCGCATCATCGTTCTATGTACCATTACCATGAACATACCATGCGAGAGAATAATTGGAAATATTGCAGCAATAAATTCGTAAAAAGTAAACAGTTAAACATTGATTCAATTAAAATATATTACACCACAAGTATGTTTACTGAACAAAATTAATCATTAGTTGTGTTTACCCTAATTTGCATGTGACAAACGGGCGCTCGAAAGGTTTGAAGTGATCTATGAAGATGTAGGTTGAAGCACCTTGACTTAAATACTTGACCTATGTCATCTTTCAAGAACTTCTACATTTCGAAAGTCACTGTTGTTTGCGATATATTTACATTTGTGTTGTATAATTAATTTGTGAAAGGTGAAACGCGTGTCAGTCATCGTAGTCTAGTTGTTAGCTGTTGGGTTCACCGGCCTAAATAACGTAATACTAACACTATCGAAATGATTGTGTGGCTAATTTGATGTGGATAAAGATAAGGTTTGATTATATAATGGATATGATGTGTTGTTCTTTCTAGAACAACTGAAAGATAGTTAGTAATTTTAGTTGCATATGCGTGGAATTAATATTGTAGCATGAATCTGAATGATATCGTGAAAAACTGATCAACAATGACTCCGGAATCAGAATCGTGTGGTGGGGGCTTTTAGCGCGTTTGCACCCTTTTGTCGCTCAGGCAAAATGCTAAACTCCACCAGACTTTTTAATCTGTAAAATGCTATATTATAAAATGAAACTGTACTTGACAAGATCCGAAAGGTTTACAAAATGGCATCTGTTAGGCATTCCGACGTACATGTTGTTGAAATGCTAGTCCTTTACACAAACAGGGTAAAGTAGTTAGAGCGATATATGTAGCAATTATAGCCAAATACTTATTCACACAGCTGAGTGAACTGAAGCAAGGTAGAGTAGACGAACGTGCCCAAGGTCCGACACCGCCGCACAGGATTCGAACCCGGGTTCTCTCATTAGAGAGACCGCTGCGTTACTGCGCTCCACTTGATGACGATAATTTCAATTTTCAAGTAATCTATGCAAGACTTGTATGGCGCCAAAACACATCCACCACTACATATATCCAGGTTCTCATTTATACAGCTTGGTGAACATACGAAAAGTGGAGTTAGGAAATTTACCCAAACTTCGATACGAAATGTGGAGTGAGGAAATTTACCAAAACTTCGACATGTCAATACATAATAATTCGATCACGGGTCACCGATGATTCCGAGGGTCTAAACATTGCACCATAGCATTCCGTAGCTCGGCCGACGTGATAAATCAATTAGCCAACAAATAGTTCAAAATATAGTTTATTGAAATGTCTATCGTTTGTTGTGAGGTCGTGTTTCAAAAGGAGCGTCGTTGCGTACACTCAACCTGGTCTACGATAACAACAATTCAAGGGCATTTTATCACAACATATTTATAACACTCAGTACGTTTATATCAAATCATACAAAAGACTCTACTCAACATACAAGTACCCTAGCTTGTCGCCATACCAGACAGGGCAGAATTCCATATCGTAACCGATATTTTAGATATAACTCCAATAGTTTACAAAGATAGTCCAGACATAATGTTGCCAAGTATTTGGAAACATTTCTTGTCGGGGTTTACTAGCTTCTTTACACAAAACTGCAAATTCCAGGTGACTGATGGATGAGAACGTTATCGTTTCGACTTAATTTTTCGTGTACATGTCGAATATTTGCACACTTTGGCGTAAGCATTCAATTTGTGAGTTTTAATATGTAATGTTTCCCTGATACAGCGGCCAAGATTACGCGTTGGGCTTTTTAGTTTAAATACTTTAAGTTAGACACAATTAAGTCTCGAATATAGCAGCATAGAATGTAGATCTACATAGAAGAAACTAGTGGACAGACGGTGAACTAGAAATGAGGAGAAACAGTTACAAGGAGCCGCCACCGGCTTAGCAGAGCCTACAGCAACACAACCTCCACCCCACATCACCATCACAATGATCATTATCATCAACAGCTGCAACATCAGCAGCAGTAGTATCAGTAGCAAGAGCAGCAGCGGCGGCGGCGGTGGCGGCGGCGCCATCAGCAGTAGCAACGGTAGAAACAACAACAGCAGCCGCCGTAGGAGCATCAGCAGCAGCAGAAGAGAAGAAGCAACAGCAACAGCTACGGCTGCCGAAGCAACAGCAACTGCAACAGCTACAATAACATCGTCATCACAAATGCGCGAGTGGTCACTAACAGAGAAAGTTAAGTAGCCGAAAGCAACTTTATCAGAAGAATATGTCAGATAACTGGAGAAAACATAGGGAAGCTTTAACAAGATTGCCACCCAGAGAGTTAACTCTAGGTGGCAGGTGGACATGGAAGCCCTTTGGCTTATCGAGAGTCCAACCCTTTTATCTACATGTATCCCGCCCTTCTGAGGTACGTGTCGATTTTATGTTTGAATACATTCACGCTACTAGCACCCACGCAATCAGCAGATAACCTGTCCCATTAATTTACAGTCCTTTGTGAAAATTAGAACTTTCTAATATCTAACCTACACTACTTCTTTACTAATGTAACTTCATGACCTCTAGTCTTTCTATATTTCTTAACTGAGAAAAAATATTTCTATTAATATTTTCATGACTATTCAATATTTTAAACACTTCTATCTGATCACCACCCAATCTCCTGGTCTCTAGTTTTGTGAAACCACATTCTTTTAGACGTTTTTCATGAGTGTGATCCCTCAGTTTTTGTATCATTTTAGTTGCTCTCCTCTGTACCTTTTCTAGCATATAGTTAGGGATGTTAGGGCATTATAGGGACTGTTTGGTTCAGATTCTTCCAAAAGCACAAAATTTGGCCCAGATGTCGCCCATACCATACTTTTTCGTTTGTTGCCGGGCGCCAAAACGGGCGCCCCCCGGGGCCGCCATATTGGCGAAATCCAATATGGCCGCCACCCGGGTTAGAGGTCAATCGCTGTTAAAAAACCAAAAGAGTTAGAATAATAAATAATACAACTTTTTCGGGGTCGGGGAATCAGATTCTGATCTTATTTCGACGATTTGAGGTCAAAGTCACCCCTCAAGGTTACCATAAAGGTCATTTTGGATCAGCAATTGTTATTGGAGGTACAGTAATCGCCGTAATTATATTTGAAACCATTCTTAAGTTTTCAGGTTTAGTTTTCACAAAACACATGTTATATGGTGGTGTAGCTTATGTCATTATAAAGCTTATTGATACTAACTAGTTTTCCATTTCCCACTTTTCCGGTGACGTGTGAAAATTGATGTGTGAAAAATCGTCGCCAGCAGTCCTAAATGCTAAATCTTCAATGCTAACAGAGGTAGTGAATCGTAGAGCTGGGGCACTCCGATACGCGCCATTTTGTAAATTGGCGGCACCCTCACACGGATGAAACCAACTTGTTTTACTAACAAGTATTTCATATGGTATACTAACCAGTTTTCTTAAAACGATAGCTACAAACATTTGTACAAAATAGTACTCTTGTGACATTTGTAAGATTGTTCATCCCGTAGTTTTTCGTAGAAAAATGACGCTAAATCAATCTAACTGTAGCGTAATACACGGTTTTGTCTACAGAGTCAGGAGACTTTCGATGGCTCCTTCCCTCCTAGCTGCCTCACGGCTCCAGTCAATGAGGAGATGAGGAGTTTCTTCAACGTAGTGCTCCGGGGCCCATTAACTCTTCGTAGACGTGAGAAGATCGGTGGCGAAATCTGGATGCGAGGGAGAAGATCGCATGCAACATCGCACAACTGCTCATCTACAATACTAGTAAGGGTACGCACCATGCAGTCAAGACGGCTGCAGTACGGCACGAAAAGGAGCGAGAACCCCCCCCTTGTATCATGGCGTCAAGCTGCACGGACACAGATGGGACAAAAAACAGATTGGGATTGACAAAGAACATGGTATCTCGGTGTCGTACATATAGATAGCGCGGTTCAGGGCAACTTCTCACTGGATGAGTTCCACGGATATGTCCTGAGCGGGACCAAACATCTTTCGCGCGAGAGGCCTGGAATGAAGCGGGCTCCCATCAAGCTTGACCCATCCGACACGTCGACTCCCAAGCTACCAGACTCTTACGTGATCCAGCACCCAGTGGGACTAACTCAAACGGATGTCTTTGCACCCAGACTCGGCGACAGCGTTGTCAGACCGCCCTTTGGTGTGCGAGGTGCCAAGGTCAAGAATGAGGCGTGGGTAGCAGCTCATCCGACATTCTTTAATGCCTCAATGTACCCACTGGCCGCGCAGTTGCTGCCAAACAAGCCACGGTCGTGGTATTGGATATGGCGGCAGTGATCCACATGGTGCGCCCCACAACAGCAAAGACATTCAGCGAGTATGTGCCACTCCCCATCATGTCATTTCTGGAGGCCCAGATGAAGAGTGGTACCTAACGCATCGAGGCCGTATGGGATAATTACCCTCGAGAAAAATAACATCAACGCTCTCACGCAGCAACGACGCAGGAATTGCCCACGGACAAGAGTCGGCGATAACAGTACTCCAATCCGGAAGCGTGTATAGAACAGCGGCTTCCTACAAAATAAGGAGAACAAATAGGAGGTATTCTCATTCATCAGCACACAGATCTCCAAGACTGACTTTGGCGGAAAGCTCCTCCTGTGTACCCACTTCGAGACCATGCTCTCCAACAGGCGTTGTGACCTCGCAACACTTCAGCCGTGCAACCATTCCGAGGCGGACACCAGGATCCTCCTGCATCTGGCACATGCTGCAAAGCAGGGTCATACAACAGCCTATGTTCTCACGGTTGACAGCGATGTCCTGGTTTTGGCATTCCGATTTTTCGAGACCCTCGGCCTATTGGAGCTCTGAGTGGGCTTCAGTAGCGGAAAAAGGTACCGTGACATTCTAGTCCATACCATCTTCTCCGATCTCGGTCCGTCAAAGTCATTGGCACTACCCCTCTTCCACAGCCTAACTGGGTGCGAAACGACTTTACAGTTTCTTGGATGTGGCAAGAAGACCGCCTGGGCAGCCTGGACCAGCATACCGGACCTCACCGACACACTAGTGGCTCTCACGCACGACCCTGACATCTTCAGTCTCGAGTCCGTGCATATGCAGCCGATCGAACGCTTCGTCGTACTCACGTAATATCTTTGTCCTTCTTGAGGTATGGCCTCCACGCTTTTATACAATATTGTAAACGAGGACTAACTATTGTTTCGTACAGCGGTATTATTAGTTCTTTTTCCTTATACGCTATATTTCACCAAATTAATCCAAGGATTTGATTTCCATTTGAAGCTGCAATTCCGCACTGCTCTGAAACATTCATATCATCATTAATGGTTAACCCAAAGTCTTTTTATTTTACAGTAGTACTTAGTACAGTACCTCACATTGTATATTCTACATCTTCGTTCCCATGTCCTGTGTGTCGGCATTTACATTTCCCAAAATTGAACAAAATTTGCCACTTTTCAGACCATTTGATCAACCTGTCAAGATCATCTTGTAAAAGCTGTCAATCTCCATCCTGCATCTCCTAATCCTTCTAAACATTTTTGTATAATCCGCAAATTTCAAAAACTTGCTTGTTATATCATTGTCTAATTCGTTTATATATATTAAGACTAATATATGTCCCAGTACTGATCCCTGTGGTACCCCTCTCAAAACTGATTTCCAGTTTGAAGCATTCCCATCAACAACTACCAGTTGTCTTCTGTCAATCAGCCATTTTTCTATCCAGTTAATTATACAATTTCCTATGTAATGGGCCTTTAGATTAAGCAGATATCTACTCGTCTACCCACTTACTGATATCTTCCAAAAAACATAACATGTTTGTTAAGCGTGATCTCGCTTTTAGAAACCCGTCTTGAGATGGGTTTATCAAGTTATGTTTAACAAGAAAGTCCACCACGATATAGTTGATCAGTCTTTCGAATAATTTGCAAATCACCGATGTTAAACTCACTGGTCTATAGTTCTTTGACTTTTTTCGAACCTTTTTTAAATAACGGTATAAGG
Organism: Escarpia spicata; assembly: GCA_963995525.1. Classification (NCBI taxonomy): domain Eukaryota; kingdom Metazoa; phylum Annelida; class Polychaeta; order Sabellida; family Siboglinidae; genus Escarpia; species Escarpia spicata. Next base: position 29,126,782 of record OZ023211.1, read on the forward strand.
TATGCTTCTTTCCATTCTAAAGGAACCACTCCCTCTTCTAATGACAAATTTAAAACTGCTGCAAGCGGTATGGTAATTTGTTCAACAATTTACAATAGTAGTTTGGACGGAATCCCATCCACTCCAGGTGATTTATTATCCTTCATAGTCCTAATTTTCTTAGCTACCATTTCCGGGGTTACAATTAACTGTCCTAAATAGTCTGATTCTGCCCCTTGAACTTAGCCTCTGGTACTGGCAGTGAACTAATATCTTCTCTGATAAACACCGAACTAAAATACTCATTCAGGTCTTCCACCATTAAGAATCCCTCTGATATTATATTTCCAGCACTATCTTCTAGAGGACCCACCTTATCCTGAACGTTATGTTTGCTTCGAACATACGCAAAAAAACTCTTGCTGTCTTTGATTTTTTAATTTCAGCTATAGCTTGGTTTAGTTCTTCTTTATAAATGTTGTAGTCTTCACCATTTTCAGTACATCTATATGATTTCCACATCATTTGTTTGTACTTAAATTTTTGTAATGGCTTCTTTCGATAAGTGTTTCTTTTTAGACCGTTTCCCTTATTTTTTCAAGGAAACAAATTGATCGACGATGCACTCAATTTCACTCTTTAAAATATTCCAGCATTCTGTTGCTGTCTTATTCTTCAGTGTGTTATTCCAGTCTATCTTTGCTAAATATTTCCTCATGTCCTGATACGTTCCTTTGTGGAAATTTCTCCTGTACTGCTTTTTACTATTCCTTTCTGATTTTACTTTGGAGTACTTGAGAGAAGAGATTTGCATGGCAAAACACATGCAATACGAGAGTGTTTCGAAGCAGAATGAGGTGGATAGCACATGTGCAAAATAATGAGCGAAGACAGACTATTATAAAGCGCATGGAAAGCAGAGTAGACTAGGAAAACCACAGCTGAGGTGGAACGACAGCGCGAAACGGGACTTTGCGCGCACAGACGCCCTCTACAATGGAAGACGCCCTCAGCAATGGAAGATCTTTACAGAAGACATAAGCAGACGGAGAGCATTAAAAAGCAAAACAGAAGGAGCTGCTAATTCACGTGGAGTAAACGCCGTATGGGAGCAAAACGAAGAACACAATAGCGGTAACTCGAAGTTATGATATATCTGCATTCAACAGGACTTGAATACATTCAGCTATACATAATAGTAACATAATAATTGTATTGTTGCTTCACAAACGGGAAGCATGTGCGTCTATACATTCGGATACACGAATACACAGACATTTACCTTTACTTACAAGATAGACGTGCATCTTATTAGTTATGCCTCCGGTTGACAGTTACGTATCCTTTTGGAAACCAGTGTTGCATCTCAAAAACGTGTGCGCGATGGCCCGCAGTATTTATCAGTTAATTGGGTAACACGATTACACGATGAGTAGGGTTTACACGAATGTACATGTGACCAATGATTGCGATCGGGGTGGAGTGATCCTTCATGTTGCATGATTTTTCACATGCAGCATCATGCAGTTTTCCGGAGGTAAGAACTTCGTTAAGGGGTGGTCTCATGGGTTCGCAATATTCATAAAATGTATTTCTTTTAGTAGTAGTTAAGACCACTAGCAACCCAAATCGGTGCGTCGTGCTGGTCTTGCGATGTTGAGCTATCCAAAAAGCGTTCAGAACCATTCCGAATACCCACAAGATTAAACTGACGTGATAGGATATGGACCCACCACGCTTACAGACGCTATTTTGGTAATTAATACATGGTGCATTCCATATGTGGCGCCACTATATCGATACGTCGCAAAGCCCTAACTCTTGTACAGCTTTACGTATTGCTTGACGTGTTTGGGAACATGCCAGACTTACGCGACCATCCCCAAGCATTTCACAAGTTTTGTTAGTACTGCAATTAAATTAAATTGGTCTGGTATATACTTCGTTATATATTGAAATACCACATGCTTGGCAATCATCGATAAGTAGTGGATTGTCCAAATATAGACCCAATGTCGAGTCAGTCATACAGCTGGGGATCAACTTGACCTGTAGACCCACACATGTCATCAAGTGGACGCAATTTCGGCCGTGTTCACATACAACTTTAATCCGCAATAGGATGCGGATGCCAATTCGGGTAGCGCAATGTGAACACTCTTGATACGCTTAAGCTATCTCAATTCTAATGAGGGTAAATCGGTGAATTAGAATTCGGCTAACCAAATTAGGATGCGGATCAAGCCAACGTGAACGCTCCGTTTGGTTTTATTTGGCGATGGAGGCGCTGTTGCGCTAATTCGGTTGGCGCGTTAATCCGGCTTAACTTTGTGTACGTAAACAAAGCCGAATTAGTTTATCCGCACTGTAATTCGGTTGCACATTAGATGTGAACACGGCCTTAATTGTCTATTACAATGCGGAACTGAATTATTAATTGGAACTAGTATATGTCTCTGTTTGGAATCACAGCTGTGATATGTGTTTGATTGACATTATCACCATTATGCTACCACGGTAACGCATGCACGCGCGCGCACTCATGCGCATGTGTATGAAGGCAGGCGCATGTACACACATCAACACACAAACATGCGCACGCGCTCGCGCACAAACACAAACACTCACATACACGCACACGCACATGCAACCGCACACGTAAAATTGTTAAACAACTATTTGAAGTACAGTGTGATTCCTATTACTACATACAACAGAAGCCAACCCTCGGATTAGTTCAACAACCTTTGTTATAACCCTTTTTTCTAGGTTTAGCAGGTCAGGTCAACGCTATGTCACGATGACACATTGGACGATTAAGAAGTGACAAATCGTGATACAGAGCAGGGAACACGCTACTTTGGCACACAATGATTGTGGCCTTGTTGAATGACTAGTGTTTGTAATGCCGTTGACCATTGTTCAAATAAACTAGTGCGAAATTATGAAACCAGATCATACATGCTATCCCCTTGCATAATATATTGGAAATAATCTCGGCCTTTTAAACCAACTACATTATATGAATACATGTGTTGGACACGGACGTCCATTTTAGATTGATCATGCAAATGTCATACCGCTCTAATTATATAATTATGCTGACATATAATCAGTGTTGCTAAGACAAAGCCTGAGGGTGATCAAGCACATCATTTAGGTAGTGACGATAGTTTCTGGATCCTTCAATTGACGGGTCCGCTACGTCAAGATTTTCCTACGTCACAATCGAAATTATGCGCATGATCTCCGTCAAGTTTTGCTCCTGCCAACAATGTTGATTGCCCTTAATATACGTGAATTACATTACTATTGCTGTATGACATCTCACGAACCAAACAGTTATCGTATGAACGTTGCCTAATATTTGTGTCATGAGGAAAAACTTTGGGGCCAGAATGTCAACAAGATATATGGCGGAATGCCTGAACTCTCCACGTATTTTGTATTTCTATTGTTTTGGGGGCTTGACGGACCTTTTGCCAGGCAAAGACGTAATGGATAGGTCAGTTTATTGATAAAGCACTTTGCTGTTTGACTACGTCATAATAAATACTCCACCACGGTTTGCCTCTCCAAAAATCTTCACTTTAAGTATTCCATCGGCATCAATTCAAATAATTTTGCTCCTCGCATTTCAGAATAATTTTAGAATATGAAAACCTATGTGGTAATCACTAGGACATGCTAGTTTTTTCGTGCATATATATATATATATATTTGTTGTTGTTGAAATTATCAGAATAACTATGACATTATTCACGAAACGGTCAGTTCGACATTCTTCGAAGATTTAGCCAAGCAAACAAGGCTACAGTTTTGCCAAATTCGAGTGACCGCGAAGATGCTACAAATCACGGCCTTGTTTGTTTTTATGAGAAGTTTGCCATTTTGTTGTGAAAGTGCTGATGCGACCGAATCAACTGGCAAGAGGAATAAAGCCTAACCTAGCCAGTGACAGTTGCCTCTCATCAGTATGCATTTGGGAAAGGCTGTGGAGTAATGGGCAAACGTGTTGCTCGTGGTTCGTGTTTAGTTGTTTGTTCAACGAATTGGCCTCCATTGTCTGCCGGGAATTTACCTTTCGCAAGTTACCAGACGTGTGTGTGTGTCAACATCGTTGTAAATGTAATTATAAATATGACATGATACAGATGTTTCAGAGAAACATTTTATTGTGCTTCAAAGATAACATTCTACACAGAAAACAGCATCACGTGAAACAGTCACGTCAAATATTTCACACATTAAGAAAAAAAAAAAAAAAAAAACATTAACACACAGGCACTGTCCCTGGACAAATTTATAGATATTAGATTGTGCACAAGCAGACATGGAGAAAACCGTGTGGCTTCACTATTGGCGTAAATAAAGCATGAAGATAACATGAAATTAAACAATCAATGTGCAGAATAAATAGAGGCATTTCAATAGACATGTGTTTCTGTGGAGTCGATTGTCTTACATTCCCGCACACACGCCAGTAGTTTACTAGACATATTTCGTAGTGCTATTTAAATTAGCTAAAACCCATTTGCTTAATTTTACAATGGACTATAAAATTATGCATTCAATATCTTACTGTTATTTTGACAATGTAGAATGGTCACGACAAACAAACCTGTTTTTCATTACAATCATGAACGAGTTATTTCTTGACACGTTGTGTTAATTTACCAATAGACTTACCAAATAGTAAATGTACCGTTTGTTATTAAGCTGTCATTCGTGTAAACTTTTAGACACAATGCAATAGTATGATCACAATCGGATTTGCGAAAGACTGTAGGCACTTTCTGTATAGAAAGGTAGATAAACTAAACTGTGAAAAGAATATATCTAGTTCATTTGCATTTCACGTAATGCATCCGTGTCTTTCCGTCCAGTGCGTCCTGTTATAAACACGAGGCTTCAAATACGCACTGTTTCGGTGTCTCATCGGCACTTGATTAGGCTGACATGTACGTTTTTAGTAAACCTGAAGAACAGAGCAAACACATAATTTAGTAAATATAGACAGCCTGCAACGCATCGGCGTAGCCGGGGTCTGTAATGGAAAGGGACGAATAAACGAAAAGACAAGAACCGGCACACATATCGTCGCCAATTTAACATATCTTGGTTATAGACAACATAACACGACAGACAGACAGACAGACGGACGGACGGACGGACGGACGGACGGACAGACAGACAGACGGACAGACAGACAGACGGAGAGACAGACAGACAAACAGCCAGACAGACAGGCACACACACACACACACACACACACACACACACACACACACACACACACACACACACACACACACACACACACACACACACACACACACACACACACACACACGCACGCATACACATACGCGCGCAAACAGACAGACAAATAGACAAAGAGACAGAGACACGTAAAGAGTCATACAGACCGACATGCATACATACATACATACATACATACATACATACATACATACATACATACATACATACACACATACACACATACACACATACATACATACATACATACATACATACATACATACATACATACATACACACAAACAGACTCCCAGACAAACAGATAGACAGACAGACAGACAGACAGACAGACAGACAGATACACAAGGAGACAGGCGTTGTTGTGATTCAACTTTCTGTCAAACCCTACCTGCAATGGCCGACTGGAAGCCAGCGTTATAGTCCGTGGCCACCTCGTTGGCAGTGTAGTCAGTGCGAACGTCCGTGTACTTGTCACTGGCGTCAGGGCCGCCGACCAAGGCTCCGTATAGGATGTTCGGGTTGGCACCCGGACTGTCCTTAGTACTCATATTGCATTCCGCAGGTTTAGCCGGGCAAGATCTGAAACAATAAGACAAGGTAATTAGAGTACAGCTACAACAACCAACTTCTACTGCTAATACTATTACAACTGCTACAGTAACTGCGGTTACTACTGTTACTGCTACTGCTACTGCAACTACTAATGCTCCTACGAAGGCAATGGCGACGCCAATGTCAATGAAACGCGTACGTTTTCACCTTCCATTACTATAGCTAATGGAACCTTTGCGAATTGCATTCCGCTGTAGTCGGAGTAGCATACGTAATAGGAGAAGGCCGCAGGTCGCGACACATTGCGCAAAAACCAACGTTTTGCAGATCGCAAGTGTGCCATTTTATATTTACTCCACACAACATCGCTATCCTGTTTTGCCGCATACCGCTCTCGTTCAGTGACGTACATCGTAACTGCTAACTTTGGGGAGCTAGGAACTTACTTCGCACATAATTCGTTCCGCGCAGACGAAGCATATCAAAGAGATATCGCGGAAGTATTTAAATTCGGGGAGGTTGAAACGTAATTAAAATGAATGGTCTTCTGCCACTTTTTTGACGCGATGACACCATCACTGGATTAATTAATTATTAAATAGTTCCGAAAACGCCCGAATGTATAGTAAGGCAATTATAACTGCACCGGTGTATTGGTTAGAACATAGTATTGCTTGCCAGAGTAACATTCCTCGCTGTATCAGCACGTGCCTAGGCGACATTCTATCTGCTGAAAAGAGGCTGCAGGAGAAGCGAACGTAATTTGCACAGAACTCTACTAGGTACACATTTGCTCGATATCAGACAATCTGTGATCTAATTGTATGGCCAGACAGCTGACCAATGAAATGTATCACATTGTCTGGCTTGCACGATAACGAATTGCTTTCTTATAGTTCTAGCCGTGATCACCAGGTACGTGTGGTTCAGAATAGTCCGATAGAGGGCAGTACTGTAGAAAGCAAAATGGATTTGGGAGTTCGGTGCGTTAGACGAGAAGACAACTTTGGCACTTACGCGGCCCTGTGGTGGGGCTGAACCGGAGGGTTGATGCCGTAGCCTACGACGAAGCTTCTTCCCGTGCTGCCAAGCATATACTCCAGTTGAGTCTTGGCGAAGGCGGGTCCTTTGGACACGTGAATGCCCTTATCTGCTGCGACCAGGGCCAGGAACGCAGTGTTGGCTGCGAGAAACAACGAACGCGCAATTAGAGGCTAACAAATTAAGTGGACGGGCAGGCAGGCACGTTGGCAGTCAGGCAAACAGACATACAGGCACAAATTCACGCACGCCCGGGCACACGCACGGACGCCCCCAATTCGCACGGACACGAAATGCTGTTATGAGCGCGTGATATGTTCGACGAATATGTGCAGTTATCCAAATATTCTACATGAAGAATCGATTCAAGTGATTATAAAAATTGGAAACTTCATGTGAATGCGCTATATAATTATGTAATCTTGTTATTTTGTGTTGAGGTTGTCGATTTGTTTCAATAAAAGTTTCAAAAACTATGTGACTATATGTTTAGTGTGCTGAAGTTTACATTTCGGCCTTGTAAAATAACCATGACCTAAACCAATTCTTTGGAACATTTAAACGAATGCACCGCTATTTTATTATACCGTACGCTTATATTATTTAAACTATTAACACATTTCATATTTGTACATTACAGAACCACAACCGTCTTTATCGGCAAATTAGCCAGTGGTGTCGTCACTCACCTGCGTATCTGAGAGATCCCCAACTGTTCCTGAATGCCAGTCCCTTCGGTGTGTATTGCACCGAGCCTCCTGGGAACCAAGCCGAAAGGAAATTCTCCACAGCGGTTTTGTATTCGGGTTTGTTGGTGGCCATATAGTACAACAGCTACAACACACAACGACTTTACGTTAATGTTGGACACGGTCATAAATATGTAACAGTTTAACTAGTTTCAGTTCCAAAAAGTCTGATAACCCCGTAACATGACTGGCAGTTTATTTATTTATGTCCTGCTATCGACTTAATGAGTCTAGACATAGTTTTCCATTTCAGTTCGTGGAATGTTTTAATACCTCTGAAGTAGACACCATGTAGAAAGGAACAGTGAACTATTGTTGAGGTGTATCTACTGAAAGACACAATGAAAGTACGTGACACATTATTTCTGTTTCAGTTCCTACATGTTTGATGACCCTGTACCACGATCGTTGGCTTATTTATGTACGTCCTTCTCAATAAATAGTGACTCAACGACATAGTTTGTTGGGCCGCTTCAATGTATTATTATGTAAGAGAGGAACTTTGAATAAATACATTGGAACCTCGTTATTATGGTCACCACCGGACTAGGCCAAAAGGACACGAACGGCGTCATGTTACACAAATAATTTCAGATTGTCCTAGGTGGACCTTTGTTGAGATATGGCTGTATTGGTGACCATAAAGCGAAGTTCGAATGTACAAAAAAGATAAATTATAGATAACAAAGGACACTCAACACCAATACGAAAACATTCCACGATATTGAATAATCAGTAAACTCTGTTTGCCAACCTGTGCAGCGGCATTCTTGTCGTCCCACGAAAGCGCCCAGGCGACCCCTTTGTTCAGGAACTGTTCAGCTTTGGTGAGGTAGTCCTGTTCGCTTGTGGCTTTGTGCAGCCACAGGGCCGCCCACGCCAGCTCGTCGTTGAAACCGCTGTATGACCTACAAGACACCAAGGACAGTGCGTTACTGAGGTGGTGTAGCGAAAGTGTAGGTGTTGGCTATGGAAGCTGTGAAGGTGGTGTTGATAAATGCGATTTCACCGGTGTTGAATACAATGTATTAGAATGCGGAAGGCAGATTGACCGTAGCTGCTTCACGATGGAGATTAGGAGAAAGTTGCTATGGGATGACAGAAAAGATGGTGAGTGTAGTGGTTATGACGGAAAGCACTTGGTGTTGCTATGAAAACATGGAAGCGATGGTGACGATATTGGTAGCGGTAGTGGATACAAAGGTGAAGATGGTGGTGGTCATGTTGTGGTGGAGGTGGTAGTGGTTGTGATGGCGGTTGTCGTGGCCATGGTTGTGGTGGTGGTAGTGGTGGTTGTGGTGGTGGTGGTAGTGGAGGTGATTGGTGACGGTGGTGATGCTGGTGATGCTGGTAGACGTTGTGATAGCGGTTGTGATGGACGTGGTGATGGTGGTAATGGTGGTAGTGCTGGTGGAGGTGGTGGTTGTGATGGTAATAGTGGTGGTGGTGATGCTGGTGGTGGTGGTGATGGCCATGTTTGCGATGGTAGTTGTTGTGGTGGTAATGGAGGTGGTGGTGATGGTGTGATGGTGGTGGACGTTTTGCTAGCGGTCGTGGTGGTGGTAGTGGTGTTGTTGTTGTTGTTAGTGGTGGTGGAGATGGTGGTGGTGGTGGTGGTGATGGTGGTAGTGATGGTGGTGGTGTTGGTGGTTGTGATGGTAGTTGTGGTGGTAGTGGGGGTGGTGATGACGGTGTGATGGTGATGGACCTTGTGATAGCGTTTGTGGTGGTGTTGGTGGTGGTGTTAGTGGTGTTGGTGATGGTGGTGATGGTGGTGATTATGGTGTTGGTGGTGGTGGTGGTGTTGTTGTTGTTGTTGTTGTTGTTGGTGGTGGTGGTGGTGATGGTATTGTTTACAGATAACACAACGAGGAAGACGAAACAGAACACAGGTGGCGATAACATTAGGTACGTACTGGTAGAATTGTTTTGCGTTCGAAATAGAGTCAGTGTACACCTTCTGGTAGTTGAACCCAAAGTCGTACAGTTTGCGCGCGTGAGCTACTAGCGTATCGGCGTAGCCGGGGTCTGTAACCGAAAGGGACGAGTCATCGACACGACAAGAACAGGTACGCATATCGTTGTTAACGTAAGAGATCTTGGTTATATATAATGTATAAGCGAATTCATCACAGCTGCGATGGGAAGAAATTAAGAATGATTGCATTGATATATTCCGCAGATATCAAATAGCAATAGTGCAACACAAAATGTCAGTGGGAGTTTTTACATAATGTGGTGTCCATATGTTTGAAAAGAACAACAATTGTTACACGGAACCGACGAAACATTCCAATTAACCCCAATACAAAACTAACTTATCTGGTAAGTATTTTGCCACGCCACACGTACTGTACAAAAATTACTGATTAGCATGTACCCATCACAGTACGTGTCCAAAGTGACACGAGATGATTAGAGGATGATGATAGTTTGAGATAATCTATTGACACGAAAGATACACCTGAATATGAAACTAGGTGATAGAACTATAGCACAGGCATGAAATGTGCATTGCATGAGTGAGAGAAAGAATGTAGTAGCAAGTAGAGCATGATAGACAGACGTGGATGGCATCGGAGAAGAGGAAGATCGAAGAAGAACGAGAACCGTTATGCTACAGCGACCAAACAGAGACGTTACTCATGTGGTACCTGTTGGTCTGAAGACGATGGACGCTGCAGCCATGGCTGCGGCCGTCTCCGCCGCAATCTCAGTGCCTCCGTTGTTTTCGTCGAGTAGGAAGGCGGGACGGCCCATGGTCATGTCCTCGGGTCGGCCCCAGTAGTTATGGTCCACATTTCCATCACCCACCTGAAGAGTAACAACATTGATACTTTATTGTGTTATCCAACGTATAGATTATATAATATTAATCCGATGTAATATACGCCTGTTAAAATGTTAATGTCATACGTATTGTCTCTGGTAGTAGTCCCACACACAAAACAAATAATGAGTTCCATTCATTCAGGTCTTATCTAATTGAGCGAGTGAGTGAGCGAGCGAGTGAATGGTTGAGTGGGTGCATGATTGGTTGAATGAGTGAGTGAATAAGTGACTGAGTGAGTGACTGAGCGAGCGAGTGAGTGAGTGAGTGAGTGAGTGAGTGAGTGAGTGAGTGGGTGGGTGGGTGGGTGGGTGAGTGAGTGAGTGAGTGAGTGAGTGAGTGAGTGAGTGAGTGAGTGAGTGAGTGAGTGAGTGAGTGAGTGGGTGGGTGGGTGGGTGGGTGGGTGGGTGATTGAGTGGGTGGTTGAGTGGGTGGTTGAGTGGGTGGTTGAGTGGGTGGGTGGGTGAGTGGGTGAGTGAGTGAGTGAGTGAGTGAGTGAGTGAGTGAGTGAGTGAGTGAGTGAGTGAGTGAGTGAGTGAGTGAGTGAGTGAGTGAGTGAGTGAATGAGTGAGCGTGATTGTTAGCATATTTTGCGTATACCTTGTACGAGCAAAGTTAATGTTCTTTGTCCAACGAACCTGTCCGTAAAACTTGTTGTCGCTAATGTGGGCCTTGATGAAGTAATCCAACGGCCACTTGATGCAGTCAAGTCCGTAAGCCAGCTCGCCGGCAGCGTGATAGGCATCACGATACTCAATCATACCCCACGACAACATTGTGACGCTATATGCCATCGGCAGGCCGAATTTGACGTAGTCACCAGCTGAAAGCAAAAAGGAAATATAATTTTTAATATCATAAAAATAGATTTCAAAACGAGTGTTATATGCCCTTTAATTTGATGGACTTTATGACGTCTTTGTTTAATTTAGCACAGCGAATATTCTGAGAACGTAATTCCGACAGTTACTTTATATACATTGAAATAATGTCGGTGTGTCGTAAGGCAGTGCAGAATGGTTACCACTAAAAATACATAACATAAAGATCAACTCGTATTTCACTATTCAGTTGCCAGCTGGTGGTAATTTCTGGCAGAAACCTAAATTTTGGAATTGCATCAGTGCAGTGATCCAAAAGAATCTCCTAGGGAAACTAAGTGTGCATTATGTAGGTTGATTCACTCGCATAGGTTACGCATTCCTTTACCTTACCTTTAATTGGCGCTTTCAGTGGTGGCCATGACTGAATTATGGAACGGTTAAGAGGCGCTTACTTTAAATATACACGCTGGGCACTACCTTGAAGAGTAGTATTTCATTTTATGGACCACATTTTATAATCTTTTTGAATAAACATAATAATGTAAATTCGTAAACTGGTAATACTACTAATAATAATATTATTAGTAACAATTATAATATCATAATTACTATTTGTCATGTACAGTACAACCTCACTATTGAGATCACTCATGGGACTGGCCAACTTTGACTTGAATAGTGAGGTGACCGTATTAGAGGGACTAATTTATAATACTTTACTCTGGATGGGAACTGTTTGGGACTATCCTAGGATGATCTTAATTGCCAGTTGGCTGTATTACCGAGGCAAACATAAAGTGTGCTTCTACTGTATCAGTTATCACCATCTACTTACCATCGTACCACCCTCCTGTCAGATCTTCACCGTTGTTCCCCTTGTCGCCCAAAGCGGAATCGTATCTCCATGGAATGCGGTTATTATCCGGAAGATCGCCAGATCTCTGGGCCTCGTAGAACAAATTGGATAGATGCAGCACTTCCGACAGGTTGTATTTTCCTGCAATAGTACAGTGGCGACAGGTTAAGAGAAATGTTCCTATATTCTAATAGCGGCCAGTTTGAGTAACACTAACTCCAACATGAACGATTTGTCTCTGAATTAATGGCGAGCTTGTTGAATCTTTATTCCATTACGAGTGGTGGCCGTGAAGGCAACATTGCTATGTCTCCTTCGCAATAGTGGTAGTAGATGCCCGCGGTACGTATCTTCATGTGTGGGTGCAAACAACGGTGATATCGTTCGGCATAGATACAGCACATGAACAAGTAAATTGGCATGTGAGATCCCTCAAGAAAAGGGTTATATTTCTGTATACAGGCATTTGCCACTGGAACGACTTGCCCATCATAACAAAACAATGTTGTTGTAAAACTTGTTTAAAAGCATGTGAAGTCCATTTTATATATTTGTTTGGTTGCTCAAGAAGGCCATCTTTATCTTCAAATTATCAATTACGTTTTTATTAGCGTACTCACGCCTTTTTATGTCGACATATCTACTTACTGACTAATAAGCAATTATTCATATTTTAAATCATTATTTATTAATTCCTGTTTGTTATTATTATTATTTCGAGGAAATGTGTGTGTGTGTGTGTGTGTGTGTGTGTGTGTGTGTGTGTGTGTGTGTGTGTGTGTGTGTGTGTGTGTGTATGTGTGTGTGTATTAATATGCCTGCATGTATATAATTTTATGGAACAAACTCATTCAATCAATTATTCCTAGTAATCTGATGAAGCAATATTGCGATCATACATACCTGTGTCTGGTGCAGTGCCTGTGTAGGGAGGAATCGTTGCAGACGCCGGTGTCGTTGATTGTGTGACATTTACATTCCCATCTCCACTTCCACTACCGCCATCTCCACTTCCACTACCACCATCTCCACTTCCACTACCGCCATCTCCACTTCCACTACCGCCATCTCCACTTCCACTACCGCCATCTCCACTTCCACTACCGTCACAGTTGCATGCGGCAACTGAAACGACGTCACCAAAGTTAGATTTTCAGTAAGTTCCATACTTATCACAATTATCATATGCAATGTTTGTTCTTAGATCTGCTGTTTTGATAAGTTGCAAAATTAAAAAATGTCGTCATCAGAGACATATACAGTATATGTATAATTTATATTGTAAAGATCCCTTGTTCTATTTAACCCAGTAGTACGCCCATCAACATTTTGACAACTTTGGAATTGTGCACCGACATTGAGACAGATTAACCGCTTGGTTTAGTTGCGCAAGGCACTAAGGGTTCAAATAATGTTTGCATCATGAAGACTTGTCATATTGTATTTTATTCAATTACATGATGGCAGGCTCACGGTAATAAGCTCAAGTTACACCTTTCCGTTCATAGACATAGGCATATTTATTAAATAGGCACTCACACACGAGTACTCACGCATAGCACACACACACTCACTCAAATAGCACACGCAGTCACACATAGCAAACACACTCACATATAGCACACATAGCACACACATATAACATACGAGCACGCACACACGCGCACACGCGCACACACGCACACACGCACACACGCACACACGCACACACGCACACACGCTCACACGCACAAGAAACGTATACGCCGGTTTGTTTACAATGCTTGTTGACAGGCATGGCCGGAGCCATTTGTTCCGTAGGTGTACTCTTTGACCTGCGGCGCGTTCAGTTATCGCAGTGCTTTGCCTCAATCAACATTTTAGAAAAGATTGGCCGGCACCACTGATATGCAAAACGGTTAATTTTGACTGTCATCGTCGCATTTGCCGAAGGCGTAATTGAAATCTTTGTAGCTGCTCAAGTGGTCAAATGTACAACAATTAACTACTAAATAGCCATTGGGAATATCATTCGTATGTAGACCAACCACAACTATCCACCCTAACTTAATCATTAAAGTTGATATTGGTCATTACTCGTTGTTACCTAGACGTAGACGTAGTTATTCAAAGTGTATTCCAGACCCACACTGACGAGTGAGACTGGGTGAAGAATGAAGAATATGGTCAACCCATGTTTTCAACGAAACACTTATTTAAATCAATGTCAAATATTACAAAATCAACCTGTGCCAGTGCAATAGAGAACCATCCCTTCTTTCAACACAAGACAAATAAAATGTAACGCGATTAACGCTACAGCCCGACATATATGCATAGTTTTACAGTAGTGTTCATTTTGTTAATTGAAGCGAGACCCGTCAACAAATTAACAGCTGCTGAACGGGGTGTTCTGCGCAATAAGTGGAACCTATTTTCGTGACCGGGCAAAACAAGTTCCTTTCAGAGTGTGCACCGAGAACCTAAGTCACATACTATGCACCAGTGGCTCGTAACCTTTTCTGGCTGCGATCTAAATTCTTATCGGGAAACTTACATCTGATGGCTGGTTGTTTTAAAGCAAACGTTAAATCCACCAATTATGATAACTTATGCATAGCTAGTTATTTCAACTAATTGCGACGACAGTTTGCATCTGAGATGAAACTTTCTCTTTGTTATATGTCAGACAATATATTTCTTACCGAATAAGCTAGTAAACTGTACGATATTGTTAAAGATGATCGGCCACTTATCGTTGTCCTTTTAGCCCCATGATCGTCGTCTCGTGAAAGGGTAAGGTAAAGGCGGGATGAATGAGGCACCAGTCAGACACTGTTTATTAATATAAGCACTTCCAAGAAAATTTTCATTTAAGCACAACCGATATTTGAAGTTGCTGTACATATATACGTGCTATTGCTCTTGCATTGAACTACTTATCATACTCAATCCCAGTATGTTAGAATGTCAAAATGTCATTTGACTTAGTCTATGATTCGTTGTTTGGATGCAAGTACTCCAACTCCCGTGGCGGCTAAACGAGTCTAACCCGCACAAAGATTGACCCACGCGGTTGGTAGCAACATAGTGCTCAGCAATATGAGAGAGTAAAGCGACAAAACCAGACCGGATGCCCAAGTCTTGCGTTCCTGCTGCAGTCATCCATCCAATTATGTTACAAAGAAACTGATTTACATCTTAATAATCCTCCGCAGTGCCGATGTGAAGCATGTATCTTATTTTCTAACATAACCGTTCTTACACTCCAAAATGGCACACTTTTATCAACTAGGCCAAATTAGTATGACAACAAATGGTGGTCTGTCCCGAAAAAACGGGCAAATTACTATTGAAATATATGTAAGCTGGGTGTATTTAGTGCACTTAGAGTCAATTTTAAAATAACAGGTAAGTTCGTATATAGCGCAGTATCCAGTGTGAAACGATTTGTTTCCCATGCACCAGGTACGAGCAAGCGGGACATTAAATGAAAGGTTCGAGCCACTACTAAAGACTCTCGGCTGTGTTCAGCAATATGTTGTGTATCTTTAAACCAACATTCACACACTAGCGACCCACACAAAATTGCTTGGCGATCCAAATGTGGGTCGCGACCCAGGGGTTACGAACCGCTGCCACATACCACTGTTAACCATCTAGTTTGATGAATGTTAAGTAACCATGGGGTAATCGGCATAGATATAGTAATATTAATAAAACATCGATCCAATCTCTAACTGATAAAATAGACCCGTATAGGGAGTCAGCGATGATATTGCTATCGTACAATTGCCAGCTCGCCTCATACGCCCGACTGGAAGACAGTTCCCGTCACAGGGAATAAGATCCAGCCGGTTACTACGTGAGTCCAAGACTAGTTACACATTAACCCCATGTGTGAAATAGGTTGCTATCACTCACATAGCTACCTCATATAAAGCGCAAACGAACCCAGGCAGCGTTGGGAACAGCGTTTCTCAAGTTTCAACAGAACAGGACGTTGTGTCGAACTTGGATGTCCTTGATATAGAGTGCACGGTGTTCTATCGCCAGTCCACCAACCATGGCTATATTAAACTTACCTTTAGCTTCCAGACTTGTCAGCCGGGTATTGAGAGACTGCAGATTGGTATTCAGTTGAGCAACTGACTCTGATTCGCTCTTCAGCGACTCAATATGTCCCTTCATCTTGTCCCAGTCACCAGCAACATTGGAGCAGAAGTTGTCTTCCGCGGCATATGCTGGGTTCCTGGCAAAGGCCAGGACGAGGACCGACCCGACTAGGAGATTCTGTATCGATACCATCGTGACCGACTGATTGTCATGAAAGCGATCGCGACGGCCTTTTATAGACCGGCGCAGCGAGACCACAATGGCTGATCAGTCAAACGTGATAGTCAACAACACGGACTTGCAATTAGCGAATGCCCGTCTTTCGGGAAGGTCAGCAAAGACCACTCCCGGTGTAATAATAATAACTTTACACTGTACACCGTCCACGTGCAAGGGTCATTTGGGTGGACATGTGCTTCTGCTCTCCCTCGTGGTTCCCTTGTACAGGGGGTGAAGATTAGCTCTTTGTGTAATTTTCCTCCCCTGTTTTCAATCATTACATCATGAAAGAAATCACTCAACGGATATCCGAACTCTAGGTTAAGTAATATAAAATAAACTGTTTTAGTGTCGTTTCTACTCGTCATTTTAATAGTTTATCCTGTACCGATATGTGTGAGTTTAATAATACTTTAATTCTACTTTCCTGTAACATAGTTGAATAAAAGAGTACTAATAATAAATAATTTATGGTATATTCGGTTGTTTATCAGCCTGATAATTTTTTTATGTTTTCAACAACGTCGACTACAAGTATAAGTAGCTAAGTAAGTGTAGTTTTTCAATAATATTAACTATCCCATCCCAATTAAATAGTCAACGTTTGCTGAGGTTTAAGTACCACACAAGGTGTCACACCGTATACTCGCTGTATGAAGTTAAAGATAACTGTTTGCAAATCAGTTTGCATGCTCGTATATCTATTGTGAAAATGCAAATTTTTCAATTTTTTCAATTTGTTGAAGTATGGTGTTGTCAGAGAATGTTTAGCCATATACTTTGACGTACTATTACAATTCTTACTTCATACAAAATACAATGCACTGCATAGGAATTTCCCCCTTTTTTCGTGTTAATGGTCTCCAAGTTTTAGTGGCATATGTAACCGTTGTTCTCACATTCTGTCTGCGAATGTAGCGAATCTGTCGATTGTGCTTTACAGTCAAAATATTGTACAATTATTATGAACTATTTGTTTTCACTTAAGGTATTCGATGCACGGTGTGTAATATAATGCTTGATTTGCGTTTTCCAACGTGACCAACATGTTACTTCAAATAGATTTTAAGGGTTTTACTCAGTACAACTTTCTCACTCAGACCCATTTTGCGAAGAAAAAATAACTATCTACAAGATATACCACACATACACACACATATATACATATATATAATATTTGTATTTATAATAATTATAATAATAACACTCGTTTTAAAATAATAATTAAATTTGGGAGAAATCATAATAAAATTATTTTCATCATTAACTTATTTTATCCGGTCCCAATTAGACGAGGAAAAGACAAACATGGTCCATTCGTATATATTTTAGTAGAACGCCACTCACACGTCGTGAAATTAGCTGATCTAACGATCAGTATTAAATGTATAACACAGCATATGAGCTAGTTAATCAGAATAGTTTTTGTGAAATCAACCGACAAACTATCACACGTACTTAATTTTCTCCTGACAAACTTCGGCGAGATCAAAACAAAACACAAAACAAACGTGGTCCAACCATATATTTTTAACAGAAGACAATGTGTCGAGTTATCTGATCGAACTAACGATTAAGGTGACGTTTTGATTATTTCAATACATGCACGCACATTACTGAACAATCTTCATGGTGTATAATTTAAAATCAAACTACATATTTGTGACATATCAATGCGATCGTTTACCTTGTAAAGGCTCTAGTTTAGACATCTTCAGTATCTATGACGTATAATAACGCCATCGTATACGTGAGGGAAAAAAGACGTAGACAACACACACAAATATATATATATACGAGGAGCGGGGAAATATACGTATACCACCAATAAATCCGCCCTGACGGACTACACGTCAACAGAATACCACACCATAGACTGGGAGGGAGCGAAAACAGTAGGATCTGGATAAGAAAGAGTAAAATACGTAACATATTGAGACGAGGGCAACTACAACCTACCACTCGTCTACGATGACGTAATTTATTGTCATTTAGCGTCATAATTACCGAAGATGTCTGCGTGAAACGCAAACGATAGCCTTTATAATAATAATAATATTAATAAGGTAACTTCTTTTGCGCCTAAATCCTCGGAAACCAAGCTCAGAGGCGCATCAATACAAAAGGGTTAGTCAATATCAGAATCAATAAGCCATATTAAAGTTGTCAACAGATGGGTCGATATGCAAGGGAGCTAAGGTGGATACGCAAAATTGTAAAGGTAAGTTTTGTTTTTAAATGACGGCGAAATTGTATAATATTTTCAACTGTTCTAACACTAACAGGGAGCTTATTCCATAGATTTGGTGCAGCAACAAAAATGCCCTAGTTCCAATATCAATATTGACTCTAGGAACAAAAAGTAAATCAGAACTAGATGATCGAAGCTGGATAGCCTTTTTTGAGTAATCAATGAATATAAATATGCTGGTTGCTTACATGACAGTGCCTGATAGGTAATGCTACAGGTCATAAAATAGTATGATATCGTACAGGAAGCCAGTACTAGGTATATAACCGTTTGAATATGTCAACGAGAACTACTTTAAAATAAATATTCGCATAGTTTTATTAAGGCAATTATGCGTATTGCTAATATACTTTGCACACTGCAAATATGAAAATCAACGTTCCTGGTTCGTGATTAACTAAATCTTTCGAGGAAGGTGTCACACGGTATTTTTGTCATCAGAATAAATCACAAAACACAGATGAGAGCTCATTAATTCATGACAGATTAAAAAAGTTAGTTTGACCTCTATTGATCACCTATTTGGGCGTTGACAATCTTCATGCAGACACACCTAGTAATTGTACATCTGACCTGAAATTAGACAAACCCTGGGTGGAGTCAGGCAAGTATAATCGGCCAAAGACCGGGCGTCGCTGTGTTCAGTCAAGCGGACAGTCGGAGTCCTGATAAATACTCCGTTTGAGGGACAGAGTGAAGCGCCTCAGAGATTGGTCACGCTTCGTTGATTCTACTGATAATCAGACGGTATCAGTATGCCAAGTCCTTGACATTGTATGTCTTTGTTATGCGCCTGGGTCGGCGTCCTTGATTGAGTGCACAACGGGACCAAGGTACCTGTGGGACAAAAGCGGTGAATAAAAATAGTAATAATGTTAGGACATTGACAACTAATTACCGGACTATATTTCAGGTGTCTACATTGGTAATATTTTACTTATATTTTTAACATACTGGTTTTCTTAACACTAATAATTATAGTATGCTTATGACAGCACAACAACCGGTTGGTGTTGACGACGACGCAATTGACCTTGTGTTTGTCTTAACGCTGAGCCGCTGTTCCAACAAACAAACTTTCAATGTCTCGCATGGTGACAGTACCTAAGTTCTACTATTTAAACGGAAAGGGTTTGTCAGCAACTGTCGTTCGTTTATTGGGGAGTCATTGGATAAATTAAATAAATAAAAAATATAGCTTTACCATTATAATCTGGTTACCACACAATAAAGATACACCGGTGAGTGTGTTTGGGGGAGTGCGTATGTTCACATGCGTGCGTGCGTGCGTGCGTGCGTGCGTGCGTGCGTGCGTGCGTGTATGTGTCAGCAGAATCTATTCTAATGCAACTTCACGAAGTTTCATTGTTTGCGCACACTCTGCAAAACATGTTGACCGGCCAACATAGTAGCTGAATGGTTGACATGGACAAAGCTCCACAACATGAGCAAACAATATGTGCACACTATCGCTGTATTTGTTAAAAGCAATGCACTCTTTTCCAAATATATGATTGACCTGTCTACTAATTAATACACTAACTTCAATGAAGGTAGCGACATTACGTAATGTATTCTTAATACATGCTTTAGTTTGAAAACATCCCTGAATCTGTGTTTAGAGATATGTGGTGTCTAAATAAATTTGAATTGATTTTGATTGATAGTGAACCATGAGACCGTTGTACGTATTTTCTCGTATATTAACTCACGAATTATTACACTTATTTGTAGATACCCAATCATAATCTGTGTGATATGTATATTTATATTCTATGAAAATTACTGCAGACAGCTACGATGAAATACCTTTATGGAATGTTTTCTCATTGAAATCTTATTAAACGTTTGTGTCAAATTGAATATGGTGTCATACTCGCCACCGAAAGGGACTATTTAGATTTCGTTCCCCAAAAGTCCCCTTTTGTTAAAAGATCTTCTTACGTTCAGCTCAGAACTCCGCATCAGCCACATATATAATAGAGTAGTACCTATTGTACCTAGTCGTTTTCCCTTATTTATGTAGAGACTGATCCGGGAAGATTGGGGAGGAGGACTGGGGGGATATCAAACCGATTATGGACATACGAAACAACCCGCACAAACGAGAAACGGGCCTGTAAAGTTTCATAAACTATCTACCGAAATTGCCTATCAACACCCTACTAATTGTAAGTGAAATTACGTACTGAGTGGCATCATTCCAATCGCAGTGGCTTTTGTTCACAATGCAGTGGACAGCGTAGGTTACTACGTCTCGGTCAATCAACAGACCAGTCGGCAATAATGTCAACATGGATAAACTATGTTGACTACCAATGTATATATTTGCGAGCAAATTCAGGTAGTGTATATTTGTGACAACACATAATTGACCAGTCATTAACAGCGTGACGTCAATCTTTGTACTGGAACGCCATTAATGGGGACGCACTGTCGAGTCCGATCCGGAAACGGACAATATGCTGAGTCCGTTTGCAACCTGATTTAACCTCTTGAGATTGACCACACAAACGCCGGTAAACACGACAACAATAAGAGCGTTATGAACGAATGTGGTTGTTGCACGGGTATATAAAAAAATGTCATTCGTATCGAAATCATTGTAGTTGCTGAACCGGGTGTGCATATTCTTGCGCATGCAGAGAGAACACGCACATAGGTATTCACGCAAATATGTATCATACATGTATTACATGATAATATACATCCACACATGCACACCTACACGCAAACGCACGCTCGCACGCATACACACACGCGCATAGACATACGCACGAATACGCACACACTGATATACGCACGCACTCTCACGCACACGTGAGCGCACACGCACACATATCAATTCACTCACGCACGCACACAAAACACACATACACACTTGTAATCGTTTTATGGAACATGACTATATAAACAGCTGCTCTTCTCATATAGTCATATCAATAGTTTTTTATCACGTCTAGATTGGACATTTAGATCATATTAATCACAATCTTCTACCAAACTATTATCCCTGAGACTGTGAGTTCCACAACAGCTACCGTCCCTCCATCCCCACACACTACTGGTAATTCGTATTCAATGCCGTCGCGTTCCTTAACATCCGATTTATAAATGTTGATGTGTTTTCTACAGAAGCATCTGCCACAATGGTACCGGACGCCCCACTAAAAGAAGTGCGCTATACTCTTTCCATATTGGTTTAAATAAAACCAAAGACCGCACACATATTATTATGACAATCTACTTGTGTAGTACTTGCAAAATGTTGTCATTGCGAAGAAGAGGAAAAGGGTCATCAACTCAGACCTGTAAGTATCGATGACAATGGCCAGTCGTTAGGCAACGTTGTCTTAATTGCATTTGATAAAGTGATATACACTGTACTATGGAAAATAAATCGCAACAAAGATAACTACAACGTGCATTACAACATTCTCAAGTTAATAGCTACCGTTAATTTAGGAGCAGACGACATAAATTACGTTTATTGTTGTATATTGGACCACGGCAGTGATGTTTGCGTCTGGCAGGACATGATTTGCGCCACGATGAAATTGCTAACCGAATTCTCTCTTGGAAACCCTCGGAGAAGAGGTTGCCCTAACATGTCCCTGAGAGACACCATTCAGTTTGACATCGGTCTCAGTGGGACTTGTCTGGCTGCCACAATGACAAACAGAAAACAGTGGAAACAAGTCATCATGTTACCATGTTAAGTGGATGACACAATAAAACTAAAGTAAGTTGCATATTGCTAACACTACACTAACCACACCACTCACTTAACTCACGAATCAATATTAATAGGATTGCTTAATACTTGCATGATAACTTCGGATGAATATCTTCAGCTTCAGTGTCGACCAGTGAAACATCAGTAATGAAGCGAGGATCAGTAGAATTGGTCCTACTTATACAGCGCATACGAGTGAGGTGTTATCGTTCTGTAAAAATGCTCATCTGTCGTCATTTTAACACGACATTTTCAGAAATAGCTCTTTTTCATTGTTCGCGGCACAAATTAAACAAACGTTTGTAATCAATACCAAGTAGTCAGTTCATGCAGTGCAGTTTTTGTCCTATAAATACAGTACATGTTAATCGTTTTACAGTGATGTGTTACATCACCTGGGGGAGGAATATATATTTCTCTAAATTAAACACACACTTAAAATATCCTATTATCAAACGTCGGTCAAAACTGTTTGGAAGGAGCTTAACCGAGATGCGTCAATAAACAACCAACCGTGCGAATTGGAAGGCCATGATCGCCAACGCTTGCGACAGACTCGGCATCTAGAAGAAGTAAAAGAAGAGGAAGAGGAAGACGAACAAGAAGAACAGAAACAAGAACAAGTATAAGAACCAGAACAAGAAGAAGGAGAAGGAGCAGAAGAAGGAGAAGAAGACTCATAGGGCTTATATGGAGTGCATACTTCAGACCGAATGTTTCGATGGCTTGATGGTGTGCAGTAAATGATTTCTATGAAAACAATTCAAATCAAATACATTCCTTTAAATGTTTATCGAACGTATTCGCTTTCTCCTATTAGAAGTTTGCTGTACATCGAACTGTATTACATATACTACGTGTCTACTTCACATGTTAACTTAAATCACACTCCTTGTATTTACTGTTGGCAATATTTTGTTCCTGTCAGTAATCGTCCTCTTTGAGCAACTCTTTTGTTAGTATCCAATACACACTGAGCTGTATGCAGTAGTGGCGGTGCCCACTGTCACAAAGAGACGTCCTTGTTCCAAGGCTCCTGCGTAATAAACACGGACTGCACAAAACGTATTCGTTAGCTCTCAGAATAAGTCAATATTCCCCCTCCCAAGTGCACACAAAGAGTTTTGACAGCCGAGATAATGAATTGCCCCTAGCGGTGTGCCTACACGCTTTGAATAACATTCCACGCTATTCACTTGCTAACACGCGACATCTTGGCGGGCTGCGTTGACTCCTAGTGACCGAATGTGTAGGAGGACTTACATCGTACGAGGTCAAGGTATGACTGTGACTCACACTCCGCCCTGTTCACGTGTTATCAGATCGAATACACAGCAGTTGGGCGGTGGACCCCCTCACGATTCGCTACACAATAATCTATCAGTAGTCAATGCCTGTTGCTTACTGAATGACGTACACTGTGCTTTAATTTAAGGACGCAAAGCCACTGCTCAACTTCTGTGTGAAAGCCGGGTTGACTTTGACTGATTCTGCAGGACACAACCATTTTCAACTATATATCAGTGAATTTGACCGAACATTGTGAAAATTTTCATATTGGGTTAAGAGAAGAGACATGTCAGAGAAGTTACTATGATTTCCGCTGTTCGAATTAAACATGAGTTTGCAATGGAATATGTGAAATAAAACTTGCCACACCCTATAAATAACACTCCCGATTTATTCAAAGAAAAATATCAACAAACATAGTTTACGAGTTTTCACATTCTATGTGAACAATTATTTCTTACAAAACATTATGCTAAATGCAGAATATCAAATTGTTATGCATGTCAGCAAAGCAAATAAAGCTTGGTCTGGTGCAAATGTACACACCATTAGAATGTAACAAATATACACAAGCACAGGCAACACAAACAAGCAGATATCACACACGCACACGCATGCACGCATGCACGCATGCACGCATGCACGCATGCACGCATGCACGCATGCACGCATGCACGCATGCACGCATGCACGCATGTACGCATGCACACGTAAACATATGGTTTGAGTTATTAACCCCATCTGGAGAAATATGATTTCGTTTATTTATTATTTGCAAATAATTTATTTGCATACGTATGGTGTAGTACGTCTTCGCGCACTATTTTCAGCGTGGCTGGATGCTTCCTAGAGAAGTCGAGATGGTGTTTGATTGAACAGGTCTGCCAGGGAGTAAAATGTGGAATGCTTTGAATAGCCTATTGATGGACACTGTGCTATATAAGAACTTGCCTTTAACAAAAATATCACGATCATCTCGATTGATATCACGAATTTATAACAATAATGTTGCTGAACGTATAAGCAAATGTTCACTACGAATGATTAATGTATGTCTTTCTCTAAACGCGCACTAACTGTTTTATAATACTTTAAATGTAAGCAAACATAATAGTATGAATACATGCAGGTATCTACGCATACAATTATCTATGCATAGTTCTACTGCACGTGCTCTGAATATAATGCCCCCATTTAAATATTTGCGTTGTTTTCACGAGTCGTGACTATTCCTGTTTTCGGACAAAAATTTTTTATTTTCTGATTAGAAAGTGTTTTATTGTTTTATTTATCGTGACAGCATTGACGGTTGCGACGTGAAAGTAATTCCTCGCAACAATGCTTAACGTGATTTTATCAAACGTATTTCCAAATTATCGCCGAACAATTGGTGTTTACACTATATCGTCTATGCTACGTAAGTTGAACTTACTGAACACACTTACACGCGTACTCGCACAAGCTCTCGTACATTCAGTTACGCACACACATTCATACGCACGCACGCACACACATGCAAACGCACGTGCACACGCACACATGCACACACACATACACACACACACACGCACGTACACACACACACACACATACACACACAAACACATACACCAACTACACCAACAACACCTACAACACTAACGCGACACGCCACCAGCAAAAAACAACAACATACCGTGACGACTCCGGTATACTTTGCCCCTGCAGGCACGCGCCCTCCGCTATCTACAGGACAAAAGGCCAGACAGAAATATTGTTGACGAGAGGACGTTTGACGTCATTCGTTCCCGTTAGCTGTTCTATTTTCGGACGGGGTTGTTTAAGCAGATTAAGTTCGGAATTTAGTTAAACAACTGCTGCGGTATTCTTGCGGCAAATGTCATGTGTATAGTCGTCACTAGTAAGCCTGGAAGATTGTTTGACTCGATGCAGAATTTAATCTATATATTTGTTGTCGTGGTTTAGGGTTTGAATATATAGCGTGCTGTCCGCCAGCGTGTAGGACTATATAGCTACAGGCCCTAGGTACAACCACGGTGCTTCTGGATAATGTTTCGTTAAGAGCAATATCTGAAAACGTTAATGCACACATGACCACACGCCGCATACGTACACACACGCGCACACATCCAGTCATTAAGCCAACTGTCCAGGCACGCAGTTATAAAAGGTAACATGATTACACTCGTGATACGTACAGTTTTACCCATGCAATGGTGCACAGCATACCAATGTAATTGGATTTCGTGTGTGATTCAGTTATAGGTTCGTGTGTGATTCAGTTATAAATTATAACCTATTTAGTATACTTGTCTGGAATATGTAGACCGTTCTACTATAAAGCGTAGATCGCGTTCATGGAAAATTTCCCACATTTCAGAAGATATTCGTTCAAAAATAATAATATGTACACAGTACCAGATGGCTATGTCAAGGGTAAGCCCGAAGACCAATAACTAGTTATCAATTTTGCAATTGGGAAAACTAGGGGGAGATGTAAAGATAGAAGGAAAAACAATATACATTAACAAAGATACCTTTGCTATAGGGGGAGACCTACGGAAGTAAACATTTCTTAACTTCGCGACCAATCTAGAATATTTACTCGCATTTTTTGTACAACACGAGGGTGAGTCTCTTTGAATAGAAAAACAGCATAAAGCGGTCCTCTAGACAAAACAACTAATTACAAAGGGTATTTGTTATAATTTGTGTCATATAGATCCAGTACTTGAAAACAGAACATTGCGACGGTCATAACAAAGAAGTACAAGCAGTAGGACAGGAACACTGAGAAGCAACATGTTCGTGGGAATGAGGAATTCAACGATATTGGCAGCTACGGGGCAACATTACATAAATGTTGTACGTGCGAGACGTCTGGTAGGACGAACTAAATCATTTTGGTGCCTATGAACACATATTGTGAGTACATATTTACGATTACTATAGATAACGTGGTAAACATGGGCACCATAGCGGACACGCCTTCGCACACAATGCACCCAGCGACGGGGACAACGCGAGTGAACATTCTCCTGTGTACGGCACGCTTCGTTGAACATATGTTAACTTGGTTCATTTTGGAACATTTATTAAGGCAAAGCCGTGTCCAGTGAGTTGACTTAGAGAAAGGGTTGTTAGTGTGAGAGATTAACGCTAATTGCGTAGTGACAGCACACACACACACACACACACACACACACACACACACACACACACACACACACACACACACACACACACACACACACACACACACACACACACACACACACACACACACACACACACACACACACACACACACACACACACACACACACACACACACACACACACACACACACACACACACACACACACACACACACATACACACACACACACACACACACACACACACACACATACACACACACACACACACAACACACACACACACACACACACACATACACACTGCTTAATTTCTACGAACATAAAGTAGTCAACGCACCACGTAGGCCTACTGTTCGCCCACTTACCTGCGTGGATACGCTTGACCTAACTAAATAATACCTTAACCGATTATTATTATTATTTTATTTAAACAGGCATAGACCATATTCTGCCAACTGTGGTCGATGATCTACTTATTAACGGACACGGTAAACAGTATTGCAATTTGCAGTGTATACATATGTTATTTAGCGTACGTTGCACACGTGAACAGTCTACGTGTTAAATCGGTGTCTAAAATTAATAGATCCGTCAAGGACTTGGTGACCTGATGGTTGCGGTCACGCGTGCTGAAGCAACAAGACCAAAGTTCTCAGACTACTGGCGACCGACCAAAAATGTTTGAACACTGTATTTGATCTAAATGACGAAGCATGACTGTGATTACTAGCAGAAATAATAATTTGGTAGTACATACGTGACAGTCGTGATAGCAATGTTTACTGAATGGTAGACAACATGCAGCATTTTTTTTATAAATGCCATAATGCGTTCGCATAGACCTGTGTGCGATGGTGTCAACGCACGTTAAACCCAGACAATCACAATCACAATCCATCACAATCACAATACGTTTTTGTTCATGGGAGGAAATTAATTTGAAGTGTAGCAGCATATTAAAAGAAATAAAACCAATGTACATGCAATATAATAATGTAAAAATACTAATAAAAGTTATATCGGTTAAATACGTTAACATAAGTTAAATATGTTAAATAAGTTACGAAAGTTAAATCATCTCACAAAACCACAAATCATCTCAGGCTCACTCAGTGTCAGACTGGCAGGACAGTTACTCATTCATTTGTTTAATTGGAGGGAACAAATGAGTTTCGACTGCGATTCAGTTTACAGTGAGGGAGTTGAAAGCGGCGGCCAGTAGGAAGCAGTTTATAGCATGGAAACACAGGATGCTCGGGGTCTGAGGAGACCTTCCTTCTATTTCTCTCTGCCCGTTGCTTGTACAGATCCTCTAAACTGGTCTGCTTTTCTCCGACCACCTTGCCAGTAGCCCTGTCGGTGCGTGCCAGAGTGTTGCGATGCACAACACTCAGGCCACCGTGCCACACAAGGAACCGAAACGTAATAGAGCTTTCTATGTAGCATCTATAGAAGGTTTGAAGAACATGTGTGCTGACACTGAGTGACCTGAGCTTGCGTAAGAAATACAGGTTTTGCTGGCACTTTCTATTAATTATAGCGAAATGTACATGTACTCCTCTATTCTCCTTACACACTCTCTGTTGAAGAATAGTCCCTTAGGAGGAGCAGGATTCTTCCTAAAATCTGTTATGAGTTCTTCAGTGTTACGAACGTTCAGGTCTGGGAAATGACTGCCACACCACACTGTGAAATCAGGTACAACACACGCAGTACTTGATCAAAGCTGGATAGGTCGACGAAAGCTGTGTCATCGATGTATTTGATGAAATTGACGGTCTTCTGGCAGATACGAGAGTCATCTGTGTAGAGTGTGAACAGAACAGGGGAGATCACCGAGCCCTGGGGGGGGGGGGCACCGGTGAAAGTGAAGAGTGCGCACACACGCACACACGCTCAGAGGCGCACACGCAAACACGCACGCGCAAACGCACGCACACACGGAACTTTTACCACATTACAACATGGACAACAGTTCGGCGATTTACGCGGTTAACGTTAATCTGTCGTATTAGCAGTGGCGTAGCCAGAGGGGGGGGGGGGGGGGGGCAAGGGGGTCATGCCCCCCCCCCCAATCCCGGAAAATTAGGACGGTAGGGGACTGAGGACATATAACTAGTTGCCTGATTTATAGAGTGACAAGTTGCAGAGGTTATAGGGGTGCCTGTGTAGGACTTCCTAGTCTTTGGCAAAGAAAGTTGTCATCATTCAAATGGGATTGAGTTACCCGAAGTGGAGGAATCCGCCGCTTCTGCCGTAGGCGATAAGCATCCAGCATACTGCATTCCAAGAGGTGACATGGCAACGAATATGTCATCATTCACAATGTGCTTGATGGCTAATGTCTATTAATATATCAACACAAGGATGCAAAATGATAGTTACTCGCCAAGATGATTAGTTACTGGACTAAAGATCCAGTTGCAAGTTGCGGCCAAAGCAATTTATCTAGTCGATTTTCCACTGGGTAGTCGGAACTTCATATTGTGAATTTATTAATTTTAATAAGCGACAACGCTACACATGACACGGACATTTTTGTGAAGCTCACTCGACACCGCCGCCGCGGTACGCATTTGTTGTGAAGTTATTGGTTGAACGCCAGCGCCTCATCACATAATTATATACGTGCGTGTGTGCGTGTGTGCGTGTGTGCGTGTGTGCGTGTGTGCGTGTGTGCGTGTGTGCGTGTGTGCGTGTGTGCGTGTGTGCGTGTGTGCGTGTGTGCGTGTGTGCGTGTGTGCGTGTGTGCGTGTGTGCGTGTGTGCGTGTGTGCGTGTGTCATATCCCGGTACTCATTGCTTGCTTGAATGCCGGATGGCCCCCTCCAATACAAAATCCTGCCTACGCCATTGCGTATTAGTGACCCTTTCCATGGGTTTACTTACATGAAACGCCTTTGTCAGTAATATGTATTCCAGAAAGAACCAGTAAAACCAAGTTGACATATGTTTAATGAAGCATGTCATGCACAAGAGAATGTTCATTCGCTGGGTGAATTACGCGCAAAGGCCTGTCCGTTTTGATGCCCACGTTTACTGCTGTATCTCTAGTAATCTTAAGTATTTTACTTACTGTTTGTAGTAATAAACATTGGCACGAAAGGGATTTAATGTTTCCTACAAGACATGTATCACGTACGAACCTTATATATTGTTGCCCCGTAGCTGCAAATACCGGCGAATTCTCCATTCCCATGGATATGTTTGTTTCTTGGTGTTCGTATCCATAGCAAACTTACCCCCGGTCGATTAACTATGAAGTATCGTCAAACAACAACTGACATCTGCTCATATGGATGCAGTGGAAGGGTCCGAGCGGGTCTCGAAAGCTCCGTTGAGTAGTAAGTTGAAAATACTACCCCTCAAAAACACCACTGTAGTGTTTTGAGCGTACGTTCAAAACACTACCGTAGTGTTTTGAATATACCCTCAAAACACTACCCCTACATTTTTTCTCGATTTTTCAATTTCTATGTGTTTGGGGCCATTCATAAAGTACGCCTCGCTTGGTGGGAGGTCGGAGGTCTCCGGACAAGCGATACGAAGCTTTACATGAGGTAGGATATCTTTGTAATAAGGGTAGTTACGTAAAGATTAAAAACAAAGCTACTGACATCAGACTGATGTTATTAATAAACTTCGTCGTCTATCATTTCTTGTCACTTGCTTATTAATATGATTGAAATTGTCCCACAAGGTATGACATTCTATTGTAATCTTGGTAAATTCAGATCACATTAAATTAGTTAGTAATACACTCTAGTTTTTTGTGATTAGTAAATTTATTCACGTGATTATTCTCAATCATAGTTTGTAAAGAGACAATGAAATGTGTTATATTAAGCAATTACTTATTATAATATAAATGGTATTACTGAATCATCTCAACGAATATTGTTGTACCATATAGATTTAAATTTCCTGCGGTAGTGGAAGAACATCTTCGCGCGTCAGAGTTGTTGGCTTTTATTTTGCAAAACTATTATTGTAATCCCGTACAGTGCCGCCACATGGCGAACACACTGAAATAAATATAAATGAACTACATCGCATCGATTGTCTTGGAGCCGTGAGGTGGCAGCACTCGCCATTTAATTTGTGCCCGTGTTCTTTTGTGTTTGTACCTGCCACTGCGTCAGAGCTGTAGCCAGTGACGCGGGAACGAAATTCATATTGGGGGGCTAACTTCTTCAAATCTTCCTTCACCTTGTGGCTGTCTCGGTTGGCTTGACCGTGACATCGGAAGACGGGGGGGGGGGGGGGGGGGGGGGGGGGTAAGTCTACCCTCCAATTATACACACCTTTCACAGTCAACAAATATATACATTAATCGTCTCATAAAATTTACATTTCCACCCGCCATTAACGCTCGCCACCAAAACAAACATTCACGCTCACATTTAATGGGGGTCACAACCATATATCTGCCCCCAGAGAAATTCCAGGGGGGCAGCTGTTCCCCTTCCCCCTGTTCCCGCGTCCATGGCTGTAGCATTGGTTTACAACATTCTCAATCACATTTCAGTAGCCCCTCTATTGGGTGACCGCCCGTCTTGGGCAGTGCACCTGCAATGTGCGGCGACCTGCCAAACGCGGCCAGTGACAACATAAACATGTCACGTGATCACTATTTTGACCTAGTTTGTTTGATTGGAACACGTAGATAGTCAAACGTTGTTCATTGCCAGGTGATATCATTCAAATTCTCACTAAATAGGGTAAGAATGAATACTAGTTCGAAAAAAGAATGGACAATTATTACTTCACAACTCACTAGATACTTTATTAGTAATGCCCCGTTACCAGCCAGATTACCTCTCATTATTATCACTGTGTGTCTGATACTTGCTTTGGAAGACCTTTTGTCACGAAATATTGCTTTTCGGAGATCCTACCCCGGAGGGAAGGACTAACTCTCTCCATTCACCAGATACCCGGCCCGTCATCTCTCCGGTCTGTACTTCCTGACAACATCGTTCTGTTTGTTGACACACTATACGATGCAGAACACCTACGCCGTAAGGTCGAAAGCACTTCTTAATCAGCCACTGAACTATTTGTCATTGCAAGCAACATCAATACATGTATGCATATAAATCCAGGTGCAAATAGTAATTTACACATCTTCGTTGGGAATCGAGTAGAGGAAGATGAGGCCTTTAAATACCCTCAATGTGGGATATAATCAGGCATAAAATCGACGTTCAGCGAGACGTATGCACACCATCTACTTGACCACGGTTTAACATATCCTTTTCTAAGGCGCCGGAACCGGGAGGGGTTGGGGGCTGACCCCCATTATTTGATGGGGTAGTGGTGCGGGAGATAGGATTAGCCCCCAATATTTAGGGAAGGGTTGTGCATTTTCTGGTGTCATTTTGGTTGGTGGGGGATACACATAAAAATTAGCCCCACAATATATTTTGGTGCAATTATAGTTTTTAGAGAGACTCAATGAGGTTGTGTTGGCGTGTCTCAAGAGGGTGCAAATCGAGGTGTTCGGATAGCCTGAAGAGCTTCAAAAGTTGTAAATGTCGCGGTGAAAAAAAAAGTTTTTCACTGGAAAAAAACCATAATTACTTAATTTACCGAAGTTAAACTCGTTGGATGATTCAACGAAAATGCGACATACAGCGTACAGTTCGGTTAAAAGGCGAAGAAAACGACCACCATTAAACACCCGCCACAGTGGTTAAATGTGCAGTAAGTACGAAATTCGATTTTTCACGAAAAGTGTTTTGTTGCGGAAAAAACTTAAGCAGACATAAATTCTGAACAACGTCCTGTTATTTGTGTGCCAGCCCTCCAATTGCTGCCATACAGCCGCGGGACGATAACACCATTAAGTTATTACTTATACCGTGTGTCACGCAAGAAGCTGCACTCTTGTTCCATAATATGTAAGGTGGTAACATCAGTCCCGTCCAAATATGTATGACGCTACATATTGGTACGTGTTGGTTTGGCAGTCAACATTCATGTGATAACATATCGTCGCTTAAATGGCACTGTCTAAGGAATGACATTTGCATTGTTGCACATCGGTGTTAATGTGTATATGAGAACCGAACAGCGTGGTGGTCAATGTATTGGTGTCTACGTCACATTAGTTAAATCTTTTCTGCTGCCATGGTATTGCTCTTATATGTGATCGTATAAAATACTTAATTTATTTGAATTGCCACGCGTTAACTATGCGGCTGATTTCGTATACACAGACTTCGCCACAGCACAGGCCAATCGTCTCAGGCATAACGTATCATGTATGCGATGCAATGTTCTTCACCTACACGTCCACTTGTTCCTTCACAACGGTTGTCGTTAGATCATCACATCCAGGAGTGGCACGTACCCCTAGGCGCCACTGGATCCGCCTATGAGATAAATAGACGACGTTTTCTTTACAATGATTTTCCATCGCGCTCGGTCCTTTGTCGCCTCCAGACTCTCTGCAAAGCTCAGACCTGCCCATTCCTTGATATTGTCACACTAGATCTACTTTTATCTTCTCCTTTTTCATCCTCAATTCAAAGTGTCTGAGGAACCGTACTTTGGATTTTAGTGAGATGTGCTGTTCTTTTCAGACTAGACTTACCTGTTGCTATCGTTGTGATGGCGTGTGCAACTTATTATGCGTATATTATTAAAGGGAACAAAATATATAGTTTAGGTGGTCTATGCATCTGAAAGAGTTAATAGAATGTAGCCACTAGCAACTACAATCAAGAATATTACGCCAGCAGTTTACTAGAATAACCTTGGTGGAGACACATCATTTAAATTGCACGGACAGCGCCATTACGATACAATACCTGACGTCATCAATGGCTCCTATTCCCAATTTGCCTCGAAAAATATGAGCTGGCAAATCCATATAGATGTCAGTCATACAGGGGCATTCGACACCGCAACGTCATGGTGAAAAACGTTCTATGCGCTTATTGGTCAAGCATGAAATCTCACACCTGTATGAAATCTCACACCACGGGAGTACGTGGGGGTTGGACCCAGTAACGGACGTTGCAACTTCTGAGACCACCCCGTAAAAGAGATCGTGTATTTTGAAGCGTCATCGGTCTGTGCATTGTACGGACACGGCAATGAAATATGATTTATATCGTGGAAAGATCATCTGTCACGCAATTGAACACTTGGGAAGTTTATATATATATATATATATATATATGTATGTATGTAAGTAGTCACTGTTTCTTAGTGCAATGTTTCCCAAATAGATATGCTACGGGTGCAATTTGAATGTGTATCTGTGTACGTACCTACGAATGAGCGTACGTGTGTGCGTATGTATATATGTGTATATGTATGAGCATGTGCATAGATGTGTGTATTTATGTATGCATGTATGTACGAATGTATGTAACTTTCGAAAATACTAAACAAGCTAAACGTCACCACCGTCACTCTGAATCGTTTATTCCTCTAGAATAGTACACTGTAGTGCAGTTACAATGACATATTACATAGATAATTTAATGTAGATACTCCAAGTGTTGAAACTACAATGTATTACAAGATTGTAGTAGTAATTCTAGTTGCCAAAACCCAAAAGTCTAACTAATTCGACACAGTGGTGTTACTGGAAAACACAGCAGACCATTAGTATTTCTGCACTTCCATTAGTTTAAAAACAACCAGATATTTCTCCCAAGTATTGATTAAATAGACCCACTCTCTATGGACACGGTTTACCCTTACTGAGAATCTTCCCGTTGCAACAGACCTTCTTGTTTTCATTAATTGCTTGCTTGCCACAGCAGATGCGGCCTGGCTTCTTATGGAAAGCATGACCATGGCAACACATAAATCCACTGGTATCGTAGAACGCCTTTTTACCACAGCAAATGCGACCAGGCAGCCTGCGGTAGAAACGATCATCGCAACACAGGAAATTCTTTGCGTCGTAAATGATCTTTCCGCAGCATCTGCGTCGAGGAATCATGGGGTACAGTTTCATGTAGCAGCAAATCTTCTCATCTATATTGTAAGGCACTGTACTGCAGCACTCGCGTTGAGGGGCCGCGTCATAGATGTGTCCCGCGCAACATATCTTCTTGGAACGGTCGTATGTCTTGCCGTTGCAGCAGATGGTCGTGCCGCGCGAGTAGGCGACATCTCCACAGCAGTAGCCGTCAGCCGGTCTGTCCCGGACAATGCCGGCGCAGCAGATCTCGTTCTGACGCGAGTACACGCGCGGGGACCCGTTGCCGCGGCAACAGCTCTGTGTTGTGTACTTGAGGATCTCAGTCCCGCAGCAGGAAGTGTCCGGGCCGATCTGCGTCTGTACCACGCCGTTGCAACACACGTGTGTCCTGCGGTTGTAGGAGACCTCGCCGCAGCACTCCGGGTACTGCGGTTTGTCACTGATGGTCGAGCCGCAGCACATCTGGGATGAGAACGGGTCGTATGTTTGGCCCCCGCATGCTGAAATGTAATAAGGTAGTGATTTAAATAGCGATTAGCAGAAACAGCGGTAGTTGTATTGGTAATTATCGTTGTTGTTGTGGTAGTGGTGATGGTGGTGGTGGTTCTGGTAGTGGTGGTAGTAGTAGCGGCGGTGGTGGTGGTAATGTCTGTGGTAGTGGTGGTGGTGGTGGTGGTGGTGGTGGTGGTGGTGGTGGTGGTAATGGCGGTGGTGGTGGTGACGGTGGCGGTGGCGGTGCCGGTAATAGTTGTAGTGGTATTGGTAGTGGTAGAAGGAGTTGTCGTAGGTAGTAGTAGTAATAGCAACAGCAGCAACAGCAGCTGTTGCAACAGCAGCAGCTGTTGCAGCTGTTGCAGCAGCAGTAGCAGCATCAGCAGTAGCACGTGGTACAATAGACAGCGCAAGTCACATAAATGGTTAATGATTTTTGATCATACAATATAGAAGTGTACTACTTACTTGGCTTTGGGCACTTTTCTTTGGTGTAGCAACTGTCTGTGTACGAATACCTGTAGGTGTTTTGTGGACATTCACACCTGGGTGTTTTTTTCACTGGACATTCGGGATTCGGGTTTTCACAAGACGGTGTACATTGGCTGCCGTTGTAATTCCATATTTGGTCACCGGAACAACTTGTAAAATCTGTAAAATGTTTTATGATAACATAATATGTTGATGTGAGCAATGACCTTTTAAAGATAATTATTGTTGTTTCCTATATAGTGGAATAAGCACAGGAACACATTATGCTCCAGTTTTTGTACGATCTTGTTTGCAACAAATGAACGCAATTATACACAAAGACTGTGTACATAATTATGTTGATGTTGATGACAGTCTAAGGTTTTAATTGCTTGAAATGGAATTCAAATGTCAATACTGAGGAAACTATCCAAAACAATATTTGGTGCATGTATTTGGAGATATGAAAATACACACGCATACATACACGTACGCTCGCACACGCACGCACGCGCAAACGCAAACGCACACGCGCACACACACACGCGCGCGCGCGCACGTATTAGCGTGCACGAGTGTATGCGCGCGTGTGTATGTGTGTGTGTGTGTGTGTGTGTGTGTGTGTGTGTGTGTGTGTGTGTGTGTGTGTGTGTGTGTGTGTGTGTGTGTGTGTGTGTGTGTGTGTGTGTGTGTGTGTGTGTGTGTGTGTGTGTGTGTGTGTGCGTGCGTGCTTGTGTGTGTGAATAAATAGATTACCTTTTCGACAATCTGACTTGCTGATGCATATTCCATTGTGAAGAATCGGAATCTTGCGCGGGCACTTGCAGCCTGGGATACATTCCTGCACACACTTTGGCAATTCATCGGCGCACGTGAAATTGCACGACCCGGCACATGGCGTTTCGTACTGCTTGTCCACGCACACTGAAAACCCACGTACTAAATTGTTTACACCCCCATTAGTACCCGCTGACATCACCAGGACGCGAATGACAGGTGAAATTGATTAAAAAAGATATAAAGGTATGACATAAACAAAAATTAAAATGTAATCGACACATACCATATTGGACTCTCGATAAGCCAAAAGGCTTCCTTGTCCACCTGCCATCTAGAGTAAAAATTTTTCTGGATGGCAATCTTGTTAAATCTTGTTAAATCATATGTTCAATGTAAACAAAAACGCTACAAAAATCGACACCGTTGTTTGTGTTATTAGCGCGGCTATTTCCGGGAAGGTCGAGACCGGAGGGGCATAAAAATGTCACCGCCTGTTTTTTTAAATCAACATGGCTTCTATGGAAAATTATCGATCGTCAACAAAAGTGTTCTTGCATAGCACATTGTTGTAAATATCCCATTTGTCACTTTGCTAGTAAAATTAAGTTTGTTTTGATTTGCTGCCCTCGCTTTTAACACGTAATAGGTATCACCTATCGGAGTTTGTTGTGTTTTAACACGTAATAGGTATCAACTATCGGAGTTTGTTGTGTTTTAACACGTAATAGGTATCACCTATCGGAGTTTGTTGTGTTTTAACACGTAATAGGTATCACCTATCGGAGTTTGTTGTGTTTTAACACGTAATAGGTATCACCTATCGGAGTTTGTTGTGTTTTAAGATAAAACAAATTGCAAAGAATGCTGTGGGCTTGTTAGAAACAATTGCGCTGGTAATACATGTTCAAAATATGTATTATATAAATATATAAATAATATAGACTCAATACATTAATGCTAATTAAAGGAATATTATCCCGCCGTTGTGAGATATACGTCAATTGTGAGATATATCATGCGATATAAAACGTATTTTGCTTAGTATACGAGTACGAGGTTTCGTAATTACAGTGCAATTTGAGTAAATCATATGTAAATCAATACGTTCATACCCACCCGATATCTTAAACAATTTTATTTCATCTTCACTTAGTATTTTCGCCTCTTAATTACGAAACCTCGTACTCGTATACTAAGCCAAATACGTTTTAAGTAAAAGAAAACACGATAATTCGTGATTTCCAAAATCAACAATATAACCAATAGAACCATTGGCAACAACACATGTTATATTGTAAAGTGGAAGTAAATATTATATAGCAGTTATACTATACACAGGTGGAACTTGACTATTCTGCAGAGAAGTACAATATGTTCTCCTGGTTACAGACAGTTAGTTTTCCAAATGTTATATTCAATTGCATATAACCTTATCTGTCAAGAGCAAAGACACAAACGCTTGTTCCAATCGTCGCTTTATGTCATATTGTTCTTACCCACAGAAACGTTCACGGCGGAGACGTTGACCACTAACGCCAGTAGTAGCACACACAGCGTGTTCCGAGCCACTGCCCTGCAGTGTGAACACATACATAGGCTTTATTTCACAAGGTGACATTTAGTGTTTTTCTGAAATCGCGTACAGTAGTGCACTTGACGTACAACATTCAACTGTGCGAGCAACGTACATAAACATTGACAGACAACGCAAATTGTATGACGAACAATGACATTGACATTGACAAATTGCCATGATCAAAGACAATTGTCTAGTTTGTATAATGTTGCTCTAAAAAAAGATACTCAAGTACTATACGACCCGGCCCATCCCCTGAACGCAGCTTTACAGAAACTTCCGTCAGGGACACGTTTGAAAGTGCCTTTAGCGAGGAAAAATCTGTTTAAGAAGTTTATTCTCTCTTCCATTTTAATTTTAAATGCATGTTTTAATTAAAGTGTTTACAGCAGAACATGCATGGAATGTTGTGGTATAAGTATTTTATTTATTTAGTTATTATTATTTTTTGATTTGTTATTGTTTTTCACATAATTGTTAGTGCTAATTATGATGTGTTTTACCAATTCTATTACTGGCATTTCAGTGTGTATCTAAAGGAAAATTTCCGTTTTTAATGCAATGCTTTAAACGGAAAATAAAGTTTTTGAATTGGAATCTTGACTCTGAATTATACATTGCTTTCCACGGAAACAAGTCAATACTAGGCGTTGTCGTAACTACACTAGGACATGTGTGCCATCGCGCCAATCCATTAAATAATTCTGAAAAACAGTGTAGCGCTGGACGAAATGTATAATGTTAAGCATCATAAGTCCTGCTCATCATAAAAGACAAAACATCGTGTAGTGGACACTCATTTATAATGAACCAGTCTAAGCACGTGATTCAATGGACGAAACATAATGGTAATTGTCTTAATGACATAGCACCTATTACACGAGTTCAACTTCCATTTCGAAACTATATAGGTTCGGCCTTCGAAAACGCTTATAAATCCCTCAAAATGAAGCACTTTAGGATGTCGACATTGAATTTTCAAAACGTTCCTGTGTGTTGTGTTTAATGTAAAGCAATTCCTACGCACAATTGAGGTAAACGTTATTCCCGGTATAGTGCAGTGTTCAATCATTTGCATTGCTCAAAAGGCTTTCATTTTACTCACTGTCAGACCTGTTCAGTATAATACCATATCGGCTTCTGGTACGGAAACATTCAACCAAGCTGCAATCAATGCCCGAAGACAATTAGTGCATAAATGTCCACCACTGCCTATAGCCAGGTACTCATTCATACAGCTGAGTGAAATGAAGCAATGTAGAGTGGACTAACTTGCCCAAGGTTCGACAGGGCAGCACAGGATTCGAAGCTGGGTCCTCTCGATTGAGAGTCCAATGCTCTAGTCACTGCACTCCACGGTACTTACATGATGGCTTCTTCTGTTGCGTCTTCGTTGCAAACTAACGAACGCTAGACGATGGTCTTCTATTTAAGGCGTCCAAACTTGCCTTGCCGTGGGAAAACTCGACTCTTGGGCGTCATCATGACTTCACAAACGTGCCGTACTTTTTGTATACAAAAAAAGCTCCAATATAAGTCCTGTTAAAAGGTACTCCCATATACGCCCTGTCGACGGAGACACAATTTGCGTGACTGTGAGCGTTCTGTTATAAACGATCTACTACCACTAAGGGAGATGTGTTAGAAAAGAACTGACGATTTATAGGACGTGAGTGACGATTATGACTTGTGATATTTAACTACAAACAGCCTCATCTAGGGCAACCATTACAGCGGTTTGTGCTCGAAACGGCCAACATTGGGTGGTTTTGAACACCGATCCCCTCACTCAACGGTCCGGTGCACTTCCGTTTAATCACAACACCTTTATGCTGCGTTACAACCATCACGTGTACAACGTGCATACGACTTCGTAGCTCCTACTTTACCCATTTGTATAAATTTACAAGTGGTAAACTGGAGGAGTTGGTGAACTTTCGAGTTCGCCAAGTCGTGTTTACGATTACAACGAGCCCATTGGAACGCAGCATAATAATACGATACTAAAACCCGTTAAAACTCCCCCCTCATTTCATTTCACCCATCGCATACCATTGTAATTTGTGCCAGGGTTTGCAGTAAGTGAATAGTTTACATACTAACATACGAAGTCGATTTTGATCGTCATGTCTGGTTACTGGCGAATATGTTTTCATATTATATTTTATCAGAATTTCTTTCCCGTTTTGCCTTAATTCGATTTGGCCAGGCTACAATGATGCAGCTGGCTGATACAAGAGATATTACTAGATAGTACTAGATATATGTCTGACGTTGTGAAAATAAATGTTCTACAACAATACGAAGGAAACAAATGATTAAAGAAAGAACATTAATAGTTTACGTATCCGTTGAAAACTTGGTTGTTTGTCAACTGAAGGAAACATAATGTTTGTTTTGAGAAAAAAAACTAGAAGCAATACTTTTTCAATAAACTTACACAGAGCAACCAACCATAACCGGTTAAAGGGACAAACAGAGGTGGGGCGTCTGCATAGGGCAAATTATCAAGCTGTTTCTTGTGTGTGAAGCTCTTCATCAATCATTCAAAACAACCATGCACTATGTTTTCGCACGACTTCCCCCATGGAGCATGGATTGTGGAAAAACTTGTTTTCTTGAAGCAGACAAACAGCGTAATTTGCTCTCAGAGGGTACGTTTTTAATTTATAGATCCTGTCAGCAGCGCAAAAAGTACTTAGTATGTATACTGGATTCAGAAGTAACTCCGCGGGTTTCGCAAGATGTATGGAGTATGAGCGTTTTGACTTGTGAAAAGTAAAAAGATCTGTGGTTTATGTGTGTGTTTCTCGAATAGCTCAGCGTGATTCGAAAGAACAAAGTTTTAGATTTTAGCGATTAACCTAGTTTTACGCAAAACAATGTATAAAGTATATTTATAGAAAGTTACATTGCTCAGCGGTGTTTGAAAAATGTTGGGTGTGAAGAATGATACACCTCCTTCCCCCAGTGAAATTAATCATTCGTCGCCCACGTTGGGTATATCTCGTACATGGAAACACCGTTGAATCTTCATACATTAGTCCAGAGTTCATGATTCTCTGTCTTTATGCAGCAAGTAAAACCAGCCTTAGGAGCACCTGTCAATGACGAACGCTTGTCTACAATGCACTCTTTTGAAAATCTCGAAGAACTAGTTTTCACCGTCCACCTGTCCATAGCGTTAATGTTGTCATAACGGACATATTGATA
This sequence comes from Escarpia spicata, assembly GCA_963995525.1. Classification (NCBI taxonomy): domain Eukaryota; kingdom Metazoa; phylum Annelida; class Polychaeta; order Sabellida; family Siboglinidae; genus Escarpia; species Escarpia spicata. Next base: position 29,168,128 of record OZ023211.1, read on the forward strand.
TCTCGTAGTCATGTCGATGTCCAGTAAGGGACATCGACATGACTGCTGGTTACACATCCCTTAGGACCTGTATCCCTTTTGATGGAATTCAAATGACGTATTTCACTGTGCAGGTGTCGGGACCTTTAGTCCTACTAGGCGACTTCTGTGCATTTTCATCGTACAAGAAAATGGTGTCTATGCATGTCAAAGGTAAAGTCGGCAACACCCTAACGCTCTGAAAATATTTCCATATAACGTTGTTAATGGTTGTTGTAACGTCAGTGCTTCTTCTTTACAATAATACACCAGTGAGAAGCTTTCACACTACAAAATGGCAACTACTCCTCTTTAAATATATTATATTTATTCAAGGTATGAAAGATATCGCACGCGATCACACACTTATGCATCGTTTCCCACGCCAGAAGCAATAAATATATTTGTGTTTTTCTTCTATCTCTGCAGGGGAAAGATGAATGGACGGACATACCAATAGTGAGATCTTTGTATCAAATGTTCGGGTGCGTGGCTTTTTCACGCTATAAAATATGTTCTTTGACAAAATTGCGTTCGTGTGTACGGCACATCCAACAAGAGTGGCGCGTGTTGAATGCTGTTAGTGAAGAAACAATCTGACAAATAGCACATGAATTGTGGTTGCGCTTGTGTAATGTGTAAAATTTGGTCTCACACCGCATAGCACCAATGCAACGGCAACAAAACGTTATTTTCACACTCATGTGACTATGTATATTTGTTTGTGTGTATGCGCGTGTGCGCGTGCGGGTGTGTGTGCGTGCGTGTGTGTGTGGATGTGTGTTTGTGTGAATGTGTGTTTATGTGCATGCGTGCGAGCGTGCGTGCGTGCGTGCGTGTGTGTGTGTGTGAGTGTGTGAGTGTGTGTGAGTGTGGATGTGTGAATGTGTGCGTGTGTATGTGCGCGTGTTTGCGTGTGTGCGTGTGTGTGTGCGTGTGTGTGTGCGTGTTTGCGTCTGTGCGTGCGTGTGTGTGTGTAGATGTGTATTTGTGTGAATATGTGTTTGTGTGCATGCGAACATGTGCGTGCAAGTGCGCGTGAGTGCGCGAACAAAACTGAAAATCCCACTGATACTTCATCTCGTGGCATACTTTCCGTGGGTGACAATCAACCAATCAATCAAACAATCAAGTTAATTTTGGTTAGACAATATCATACATAATATGCACAGCACAAACTAAACAGACTGTGTATCGGTCGTCGTTGGATTTGCAGCAGAGCACTGAATACTAGAACGATCGAGTTAGCAAAATGTATATCCTTCGGATGACGCTTTACATAAATAGAAGCATAAGTCGCTCTAATGTAGTCCCCTTCGTGAGACTTTTCATTGTCTACTATGTTTTATTGTACAAGTCAAGGGCATGACCCTTAAAGACATCAGTGTTCTGTTGATATACGTTACCATAGATTAGATATGACGTCAGTCTGTGGATAAGTTCCCTACATGCGGGGCTTGCCCGTCTAGTCTCGACACGGGCCCAATCAAACACGGTACAAGCTCATACTGCAGATAATAAATAGTTTCCCTTCGTTGCATGTAATGACGACCTTGACTGTGGTGGTATAATATGCATGGAACCCAATAAATGGGGACCACTGGTGATATGCAGTGAACACCGTTAAGTCGTCGTGCAAACCAAAGTTCAAAATGGACAAGAGAACACCAGAACACACTGACACCACACAATTAGACGATCGGACACGTTTATACTAAGATAGAAACATGTCTTCAAAATGCCCGGTGACTAAATTTCACTCGTTTAATTCCAAAAAATATATATTTAATGTAATTATTATCCAAATACACAGGTAACTTGGGTGTTTATATTTACTAGTATACTAGTGAAGTCTCATGTTCAATTTATGTTTAATAATGCCTAACCCGTTAGAGTTTCATTTGTGTGATATTGTACATAATTATACAGCAGTATTCTATATTGTCATTTGTTCTTTATTATGAGGAATGTAGAACTAGCTTAAATAGGTAACTGACACTCCGCTGTTGGGAGTTAGCATTATCATTAATTTAACATAGTATGTTTACAGTCAAAAACAGCATAAACCTTTATTTGATAAACCAATCAATCGTCCAGTGAAGTACGTAATAAGTGTTCCTTAAATATAAATATGAATTTGTATTAGTGTGTATTCAATTACAACCCGTTACACACATGACGTAAATTCAATACGTTCAATTGTCCTCTACTCGTTTATTTCCAAACAAATTAAAAGGTGCGAGATCCCGACAGTAACTCTTATGTACGGGAGGATATTTTTTTTTAACAAACAAGAGAATGTTATAAATACAAATGTTAATACAAATACTAATACAATCAGAATAGCAATGTCCAGTAAAACGGTCGTTCAAGTAACACCATATATGCGAAGGAGAACAGCTGTCACGTCAGAACTACGCCTCAAGCTGATGTTCTCCGCACTATCCCGCTACGTGTTACAAACGAGCAAAGTCACCTATGAGGACAATGCATCCGGTTCCTGCAGGAGACTCGGGGCTTAGCTTGAACCGCTTACGGCCACGTCTCCGTCGCTGGCAGCTCCGGGAAAACTGTGAGCAACAAGGTGACACGGGATGTAAGGTGCACGGAAGGACTGGGAGCAAGCCGATGTCCTGTGCAACCTGTTCGCCGCAGGTGTTGACTCGCGCGTGAATGATTCGATTGCAATTAGCCTCGCCGCCTGGTGTTCCGTGATGCCGTAAAGGCATAACATAATCGTTATGGGATCAGGCGTTTAAGCGAAACAAAACGGCGACGTGAACGTTTAATCACTTGCATTGTAAAGGCGGTGAAGTTCCTCTAATTTCGTGACTAAATAACGTTCTCAACGGATGCCGTTGGATTTTCGTAGCGCGGTGAAGTTAGCGAAGGAATGCAACGCCACTATGACGTGGATATTGCGAAGATTGTAATGGTCCCACTGCTACCAAAACGACATTTCACAAAAGCGCAACAAATTACTATGCAATCTGGTTTATTATAAAATTGTAAAATATAGTGTTAATGTTATGATAAATACTGGTAAATTTTAACAAATTGAGTCTAATCTTCGGAAATGTGGGAAAACAATAATTACGCAAATTGTTTATTATACAAAATGAAATGTGTGTGCGTGCGTGCGTGCGTGCGTGCGTGCGTGCGTGGTTGTGTGTGTGTGTGTATGTGCGTGTGTACGTACGTGTGTCTTTGCGTGTGCATAGGCTTGCTTCCTATGCCGTACAGACCCAACTACATATGCATTATTTGTTGTGATTCAATATCAACCAGTGTTGTACGGAATATCAACCATCTCAATGTCAGATATAAAATCGTTGTTGATCAGTTTAATTTCACCAGAAGATACGACAATGCTGTTCTCACGACATGTGACGTTAATCGTCTCTTAGGCAGTGATAATAATTGCTATTTATCCCAAAACCATAGCTAAACAGCTACACACTAAACGGTGAACACTACAATTAACGTTCATCTGTATAAGTAAGTAAGTAAATTTATGTCCTCATCCAGATAATAATATACAAAACAATTCAAGAGCAATGTAACACAGATGAGGTGGCTACCAGAGAAGTATAACTTATCGAGCTGGTAGCCAATTAAATCAAACTCATATAGTGTACTCCCACATACATAATATTACGTACATAAATGTTTTTCAGTGCTTCAGGTTAACGACTTCCGTAAATGTTAACTAGAGATGGATACCAATATAAGAGTTTTAGTTTATAACATAACATTGCGTGACATTCTCAGAAGTCGTTCGCACGAAAAGAAGGACAGTACTATAATTTTGTAAAGTAAAGATAAGGAAACGATAGTTGGCCTTCTGGATTATCTACGTCGCTCAGCGACCTTCGCACGAGGAACCGCAATCCCAGTCTGAGTGAATGACGAAGAAGAAAAAATATCATTCTTGTTAAACCAAATGATGATGCGTCTCTTGAGAATTGCAAAATATAAATATGGTCAGATTATCCAGACAAAAAGGCAGTACACGTCGTTAAACAATGTATGAAAAGGATGGAACTTAAAATAAATGTTAAATTAAGAAAACTATGCTGTGCTACTACAACAAACTGTGCAACAGCTGTATGCCTTACACGGGGGTTGAAACATTTAGTGCAACTATTTATGTTTGTTATCAATCCAGAGACAGGCAAACAAATAACTAGACTACCAGAGATCAAGCAGAGACGACAATAATTACCGTTGGAATTACCGTTGTGTACTAGACGTTTCGCGCGATAACACGTGCACACGTGATTGCTTATTGGCGTTGTATGACAATGCCATATATTTATTGGCCTAGGGTTATTAGGTAATGCAAATAAGAAACAATCTGACTTAATTAGCCTGAATGGTCAGCAGGGTAAGTAGCCGTTTTGCAATTAAGGTTATTCAGCGAATAATTATATGGCGATAGTTCGAAACGAGTGCATTCCAAGCCACATTATTGGGATGCATTGATAATCATTCGGCAGACATATCGCACATTCGAAGATGCGTTTTAGACATCAAATTTGAAATAAACTTAATTGAACTTCACGTATCATATATATATATATATATATATATATATATATATATATATATATATAATACAACGTTCTGTTAATTATAATGCAGCCCTGTCTAAAACCGTTCTTTAAACACCCTTCCAAAGTAAAGACTTCCCGACCGAAAGACAGTTGGAACGAAGTGTTGCAAATAAACAGTTCCTCTGAAGACTGATCAAAATAACTTATATCAACACGTGTGGTCTGTGCCTGATGACATTCGAAAGTACGTCTCTGGTACAGGGCTATCACAGCATTAACGCTGCCATTGTTTCAGCTCGTAACCGCGGAACGCTAATGGGCCCCGACCTCTTGGCACGCCTTCTGCTTATTGGCCGAGTTGGCACGCGCGTAAACTGGCGGATAAACAATGGCTTTGAATGTTGCACAGTTTGCACAGCTAATGACTTAACTAGGCATTGACGACGGTCGGGGGGATTAGCAATTCACGCTCTCGGGGTCCGTTCGTCCGACAGTTATTTACCTCGTGAAAGCGGCGCTGCTTGGAACAATACGACTGCAGAGGACCAGGCTCGTCGACTCGGATGAACTCGCAGTTGGGTAATGTAATCGGGAGTTGTTATGCAAACTTCGCGGCAATCAAACTGAGCGACGATAAAAACGATCGTTTCTTTGCCCGCGGGTAAGCACTGTAGCCCCTGCACCGGACGCTGGGCGAGCCCGTGTACACAACACTTTATGGGTGTTCGATCGGCGCGAGAACTGTGACCCGAAGTGTCAGTATCGATTTGGTATATCAGGCGTGTTTCGTCCGGATCACGCCAAAGTCATTCGTGCTTAGATCAAGCGCTAATGTGATTTCATTGAACGTTGAACATGTTATCGAGATACCCGCCAATTTTGTGAATGTTTTGAAAGAACATCATGGTGTGTTGACGATCAACGTTCACGTGGATAACATTGCCATATTCCGGAACATTACGCAAAGCCTCTGCAATGATGCTGGGACTGGACACGTATGCGCAGTCTAGAGGTAAGTAACGACAGCATTCGTAAACATTTTTCACTATCTTCTTCTTCATGTCAGGCAGCCACCGTCCATTAAGCACAGTCTGCTTGGAGATTATATGCTGCACTAACATGTCATGTGTATAAACGTCGGCCAATTTCCGGGGGGAAACGCTCGCATAGCCTTATAAAAGAGAGAGGTTGTCTTGATTGCGTACTGGCCAACACTCCTGTTGTGTCAAACGGTCATGGTTGGAGTTGGGTGGGCATGCCTATTAGTCGTGTGTTTGAATTTGTGCTGTTATGTGATGTTGACCATTGCGTCTGGTAGCGAATTGGCGTTCGCAAGAATAATTATTAACGCAGTGTTGTTTTATTTCCCCAGACGTTGGTCCCAACCCATCGCTACACACCCTACAGCCTTGGCCTGGAGTGTCGGTCGTTCCTTCTGGACCCGTCGGCATGGCCACCCGATCCGAATACCCGTATCAGCAGGGCTGGGTTCCAACCATGGGATTCGGGTACTTCAGCGGCAGCGGTATGCCAGAGTTCCGAAGAGCGTCGTTGGAGACGACGTCGTATGAGCAGGCGTCGTCGACGACACCGAGCGAGGAAGGGATGGCTTGTCGCGCAGTGTCACCGAACGACGACGGCGCAAATACAGACATGTACGGTAAGTCCGTCAGAAGCAGCTCGATAAGGGTACATTTGTACATTATTGTTTAGCAATTGTTGAATATCGTGTGCTTCAAACAATACAAGTGTAGTTGTTAATTTATGGTGTAGATGTTCCTTTTCTTCGCACAGTAAATGCATATTATTTTATTATGATTACTGTTTTATTAATTTATCATGTTATATTTTATCAACATCATAATGGTAATCGTCTTCATCATCATCATCACCTCATCATCACCAGTTCATCACCACTATCGTCACCAGTATAAGCATTAGTATCCATATCACTTATGATACTTACTGCAACAAATATTTATTACAATTCCTTCGTAATTAACACATAAAGGGAACATTACATTCGTAAACGACATGATGCATGATATTTACGAGGGTGATTTCTCCAAGAAAACAACAAACCAGCACACGCACTCACTCACGCACACACACACAATAATAATAATAATAATTATAATAATGTGTATTGACTCCACAACGGTCCTAGTCGGTCATCAGTTAACAACGACGACTACTTACGTAAGATACAACTGTCTAGCCGTCAAGTCTAGCGGTGCTTCTATCTGAGGTGACAGAGTTGTAAAGATCAACAAACAAGCGACGTAACACCAACACCGAACTGTCATAAAGTATTGACACCGTCAGTGACGTTTGCTGGCTCGGACAGGCGTTACCTTTATCAAATGTTAAATACAGAACTGACAGCGATATCACAGTTCACTCCTGTGATCACTCAGTCCATGATGTCAGTTGCATTGTCCGTGTTCCTGTATTTGCTTGTGTATGGTCGTGCACACGCACCATGCACATGTAGGCGGATATGCTGAGCGTGCACGTATGCATGCATATGTGTACTTGCATGTCTGCGGTTCGTATGTGCATGTGAGCATGCATATGTGTGTGCGTGCGTACCGTTAATCTAACATAGTTTTAATATGATTTTAAATATTTGGTGCACAGGCCGCTGCACCATAACGCAACTGTACATGCATATCAGGGCTAATTACGCTCGCGAGAGCCCAGCCCTTTAAAGGGAAGAAGAAGAAGAAGTATGTGTGCGTCTAGATGTCAATACATGTGTGCGTGTTAGTACGTGCTTACGTATGTGGTTGTGTGCGTGCATGTGAGCGTGCCTGTGTGCATATATGTGCGTGACTTTTTTTTAACCAAAACACCACTGGTTATCTACTGTATCGAACAGGCCGGACGTAACGATCGCATGCATGTATGGGAGCACACACACGCGTGTACGCAGACACGCACGAACACACACACACATGTGCGTGCGCGCGCACGTGCGTGCGTACGTTTGTGCTTCCATATATGTTTGTGCTTCCATGTATACAAGCAATCGTTACTTCCGGTCTGTTCCATACGGTAGATAACCAGTGGTGTTTTGGTAATTTTGTTCCACTAGTTGTCGTGTGTAGTTAGTGTTTTGTGCCACTGCATTTCGGCATCGCCAACTACTGGCTGATAAAGCTTGCCCCTTGCGAGATACTGTACATTACAATTATATATAGTACTGCACACGCATTACTATTAGGTTATGATTTCACTGAGATAATGCGCTTTTTAAATTCGCGTCACATCATTATTACATTCAAAATCAAAGTTACAGTACACATTATGTTAACTCTTCTATATGAAAAATAGTTGATACTTATAAATATTAAATGAAACGATGTTATAATTATTATTTTGCAGTATCCCACAGGTGGCGCCACGGTTCACCTAACATTTTTATACCAACCCAATAGACCTTAAGTCGGTCAAACCCGCCCGCAAGTTTTGTTTTCCTATAATTGGTTCTTGTAAGCAGCGCCTTGCGCGCACGTGACTGGCTGATCTCCGAACTATTTTCGTCATGGTTGCAAAATGGCGCGTTGCTTGAAACTAAATGTTCCAGAATTAACTGCGTTACAAGTTTAATTAATTAATTTAATTTGCAAATGTATTGTTATTTATACTAATTTTTCATGGCGTTGTGTAGTTTACACAATAGCATAGCTAAATGAGACAAACACTGACATGGTTAATGTGAATTTACACAAAGCCAGTCCGTACCCACTGCGCCACAGAACTCTTAGCTGAGGGGCGCAGAGGGCATCCATTCCAATTAATGGTTCAACGTTACCGAACACAGGTTTTCCAACATTCCTTTTTTTATAGCCACAATAATACCCTGGAATAACCTAACCGCCCAATCAGTTCAATATCCCTCTCTAGATGCTTTCATGCAGTGCCTTGCCGATACTGCCGCAAACAAAGTTTAACTAAGAGTGACCCCTGTTATAACAAGTTACAACTAGCACTGCACACATGTACACCCGGCGCACGCAACAATCACCACACCATCCACGAAGTCGTCATTAATGACGGCAGTGGATTAATTAATGGAAGAAGAAGAAGAAGAAGAAGGAATTCTACTATTGAACAATTGTTACAGAATAATGTATTTTGGAGGAGTAAATTAATTAGTCGCTGTCACTCCCTCAATTTATACATAATTATAAATTTTATGCAGCATCATTTGTGTATGCTATACATGAAATGTTAACTTAATACGTCATTTAATTAACGTAGCTTTATGTGCATTAAAAAGTGATTCGTTGTAAGTATGTTTGGCATGTCGTCAATTTATTCAAAATAAGGTTTAAACTCATGTAGTTAATACTCTGTGAATCAGGCTGACATTTTAGCAATTGTTTGTAATTGCGTTTTTTGGAAGGCAAAATGTCTAGAGTAATCAACTTTGATTTATTGTCTTTGTTATATTTAGCAGAATTTTTTTTAAATTTATCAAGTATAATACATAATAATTTGAGGTATAAACTGTCCTTTATGTATGCAGAGTAATAATTAATTATACTTTTTGAGTGAATAGTCATATGTTATCACTTCATGCACATATGACAAGTGCAATTATCGTTCTATGTCACAGTATGTCAAATCTAGGAGAGTAGTGCGTAACAGCATCCACATGTCATTGTTGATATGCTTTCAATTGATTACGTAATATTTTTGTGAATTAATGAAGAGTTCGAAGGTCAGCGACTTTCAGTAGCCAATCACGAGCGCGGAAGGCGGTGCTTACCAGAACAAATTATAGGAAAAAAATCTCGCAACCTGCCAGAAGACTGACATTTCAATTCAGCCAAACCTAGCCAAAAATAGCCACGGAAAGCTATGTTGTGTGATGGCGCCGTCTAGTGGATAGTTTTTTAAAACACTAGAAACGTTTGAACGTTCTGATGTCACATTTTCATGTTACGATTCAAATAAGTGGGGAAACAGGGAGTTTAAAAAAACGGCTGAGGTCTAAAGGGGAACGCACTGGCATACAAAATAACGCAGAACATTCCATAAAACCAGAATGATGAACACACCGGCTATGTAGAGTAGATAACTTGGAAATTGTATAGGCCTACAATGTTATCGTGACTATTTTAAATACCGAAATTTTACAATTTCAGACCCGCCACCCGTAACGCCGCCACCACAGAGGGAACGCTTCAGTTACACGCGCTACCAGCTCGAGATGCTCAACCGAATCTTCCTGCGAATCCGTTACCCGAACAGCATGCAGAAGCAACTCGTGGCCAAGAGGGTCGGCATAACGAGGGACCAAGTTAAGGTGTGTATCGTCCCAATGTTATCTGGCTGTTACTTTAGGTAGCTGTGATCGTAAACACAGATCTACGTTAATGGTTTGTGTGTGTATATGTGTGTGTGCGTGTGTGCGTGGGCGCTGTGTGCGTGCGCTTGTGCGTGCGGTGTGTGTGTGTGTGTGTGTGTGTGCATGCGTATGCACACATTTTTAAAAAGGAACAGTTTTGTGATGTAGACCTGTGCAATACATCTTTACAGCTTTTCTGTAGCATATATGGCTGGAGTTTCTCAAAAAACGGCGAACAGAATAAACAGTATACATAAACATAGGAATTAGATATAATGCAAAGACTGTACAGTATGGCCAGTTAGTCAGTCAGGAAAGTGGGATATGTTGCCGATGATTAAAGAACCGACGATAATGATTGTGGCTATGTTCGTGGTGATGTTGGTAGGCACAGCTACAGTGACAACAATGAATAGGAAATGTGTCGTTAGTGTTGTTGTCGATATGCACAATATTGTTAAATTCATACGTCTCGTCTAAATTCGTATAATTATTTTTGCAGATTTGGTTTCAAAACCGGCGGCGGAAGGATATCGTGGGGAAGAAGGGTAAGCAGGCACTGCAACCGGAAGAACTCGCGCCGACGTCGCTGATGGTTCCGGACACAATCATGAAGGGTGTCATCAGCGAGCTGCTGAAGTACGAGAAAGATCCATCGGGACGACTACAGAAATCTTCAACGAATTCAAAATCCAGCGCAGGAAGAACGCCAAAGAATGTCGACACGCATGACCACACAAGTAGATCACCGACAAGTGAAGCAGACAGTACCACTATGGTGACCGCAATGATGGTTGCTCCGAACACCGAGCCGATGCCGTATTTTCACCCGTCCGATCCCGGTTTGGATGTCATGTCGGGCAATAGTAGAATCGGCTTCGATAGCCAAGCTGTCTTCCCGCCTCGTTCTCCGTCTGTCGTCTCTGTCGCTTCGACGGATGATTCCCGACGTTTGCCTAACGAAGTTCCGACGGCTGCGCAGCTGGACATGGTGGCGCCCCCTAACGTCACCGCGCCTCCATCAAAACCGCGGCCGTTCATGGCCATGCATGGTGGATTGCAAAGCAAAGCAAAACGCACCCCGAAGAGAACAATAGACGAAACGATGGACACAGCGACGCAGAACTGCATACCTCTCACGCCGCCTGATTTCTACCCGCCTAATAAGGTAGCACCTTCGCGCCAAACGATCAGTTTTAACGGTGTCTCGCCGGTGCTACCGCTGACTATCAACATTCCCGGACTATCGTCCACTCCACCGTCAGCGTCCAGTTCCTGCACAAGCGGCGACAACGACAATCAAACGATGCCCGTTTTGCAGACGGGGTTTGGGCATCACCAGATGGAAGCGTTCCCCCATCAGTACTCAGGGAGCGAAATGTACGCGCACTGTTCGTTGCCAAAACAACCTTCCATGCAGGACGTACTTCACTGTCGAAATAACGAACTAGCAAACCATGCCCCTTACGCAGCAGCACCGATGCAGTTTCACGCTGCGCCGAACCAGTTCAAGCAGTATTCGACGGATAGGGCGTATCCGTTTCAGGCGCTCGTTCCTGATCAGGCGGTCAGGTTCCATTCCATGTATCCGGAAGAAAAGTATGCCCCGTCGGTCATGTATCGTGACGCGTACCAGCCACTTACGATTTCGTCCTTCTGCGGTCCGTATTACGGGTACGATCCGTCGCTATTTGCGGCGCAGCTAACCGACAAGACCTATATACAGTTGTGAACGGTAACTCAGACTCTCGTTAAATCCCGATTTTGTGCACGTGAACTGACAACTACATGCGCTTCGTAGCGGGACAATTGAATCTTCCGAACTAAAAAGTGTCGGAGTTCAATTTTATGGAAGAATGCTTGTACATAACTTGTAGCTAGTAATGCAGCGATTTATTCGCAACTGATCATGATAATGCGGGCAGTGCGAACTTAGACCATTTCTAGTCATAAAGAGTTGAACATTTACAGTCAACCAGAAATGTGTGAATGTCGCATTTTATATGTGCTCATGATAATGCGGTCAATTTGAGCCTAGACCAATTCTAGTCAGAATTAGTTGCAAATATACACTCAACCAGCTATTTTGTGTGGATGTAGTATTTTATGTGTGCATATATTTGTTCGTGCTCAATCAACGATGCATACTGTGATTTTATAAATTGCAACGACATTACTTACATCAAATGTACAATATTGCATAGGCGTACGCCTACTATAATTTTGTAGGGAATTTTATTGCATTCATACTTGAATGTTTATACATAGGGTAATTATTGGAGGAAAGCTATGAATATATGAACTTGTGCGTTGTGAGTATATAATAAATTATATTTACAGAACATTTGTTCTTCTTTCTTAATTGATCTGCCATTGCATCTTAATTTACTCAGTCACATTTATCTAGAGGGGCCATTCACACACCAATGCAGTAAGAAAGATAAAAACTTATATAGCACAGTGTCCAGTTCTTAGGATTACACTTTACTCCCTGGCAGATCTGTTGAATCGACCAATATCTCGACTTCTCTGGGAAGCATTCAGCCACGCTGCAATGTCTGCGCGAAGACTGTTCATACAAAAATATCCACCACCTGAGTTAACTGGAGCAACGTGAAGTGAACTAACTTGCCCAATGCCCGAAACGGCAGCAAGGAGATACGAACCAGGAATCTCTCGGTTGAGACTCAGACGTTCTAAATACTGCGCCACCGCTCTCGACGTAGGTACATGACTTTGCTTAGTTACCATGATGTTCCAGGGAGGGATATATAACAAGGGAGAAATAAAACAAATGCAGTGATGCGAATCAACATTCACATTAAACCTCATGCGCAATGCCTACTCTGGCAAGAAAGCCCAGACAGCTTCGATCGTTGTACAGTTGGATATTTAGAATTAGTGAAAAACCTTTTTTTCAAGGCTAAATGAACGAACGTAATATTTTAACTAATTCAAACTTGGTATACAAACCTATTATATCGTGTCGGTGGATGTACTTTGTGATAACTATAACACCGTAATTTGATATGTAGCTCGCATATTTGCCACAAGGCACAACGTGTTCATTGTGTTGAAGAAAGTGGGTACCACGACGATCGTCAAACATAAGAAGACACAGGCAATGTTACTGTATATTTGTTTTTCTGTTAGAAACCACTCACGAACAGCGGCACCGTGCCGTTGCTATGCTACGAGACAGGGTTTATTTAATTAAGTTCTACGGCAGACCCAGTACTCGGCCTCTAAAGGTCAGCCTCGTGCAACTTTTTAATTAATAAGCCAGGCGCGGTGGCGGTGGCAAAGAATATACTCTAGACGCTAGTTCCCCGGTTGTTTTCTAATATCTTAATCGATTTTAACAACTATATTATTGTGGAGATTTCTAAGGTTGCAACTTTATCAAACATGTTGTTGCTTGTAACTGCGACATGTTTCGTTTATGGTGCATTCTCAATTTGTTTTTTTCTGTTTGAAGCCACTCAAGAGCAGCGTCAACGTGCCGTTGCTATGTTACGAAACAGGGTTTATTTAATTAGTCATAAGGCAGGCCCAGTACCCAGCCTTTAAAGGTAAGTCTAATGCGTCTTATTAATTAACAAGCCAGGTGCAGCGGCGGTGACAAAGAAAGCATTGCTTTGTGGTTGTTCCGTCGCATACGTTTCAAGAAAATTTGTTTCAAGTTGTGGTCGGCAGGTGTCACCACTTTCACATTAGCACTGCCTTGCGAGTGACGCATGCAGTGATAGTAGACGATATTGCACGGATATCGGTGGAGCGTCCCATTGAATGAGAAAATAGCAGTCCAGTAAAACTGGAGTGGAGTGCAACTAACCTTCTAAAATATAAGCCTAACTGGAAGATAACTACCGGCATTAATCACTCTAGTGAGTTGGTCAAAATGTTTAGAAATCTTTTTGTTACCTAGACTACAAAGGAATCAGTTATTCCAATTGCAGCATTTTATTTTGAACCCGCTCATAGCTGGATAATAGTTAACTACTCTACAGCTTCCACGTCACTGACTTCCCAACTGGCTTCAACGCACATATGTAACTTTAACTTTGTATGTAAATAACTTGAAATAACTACCTTTGTGTTTTATGAAATACTACGCCAGTGGGTAGATCAGAGGTCACTGGTCCAATGAAGCGAATGAGTATAAATTGCCCACTACACCAGAATGAGAGAAAGACAACCAGGTCAACAGAGACATCAACGAACTACAAGATATTTGGCCAACTTGAAGACCCGCGGCGTACAGCAACCTACATACGATAAACCGGAGTTAAAGCGAACGAGCGAACGCCAAAGAAGAAGTATACAATTAGGTGACTGAAAACTCGGCGCCTGGGAGGAGACACACTTACACTGCCTCAACATTAGCTCATCACTGGATACTAGACAGACGTGCTCGCCTTTTGTATGGTGTCTCCGCTTTTTCTTTCCAAGCACTTAGATGTATTTTCTAGCTCTACGGATCACACTCAAAAGAACGCCGCTTTCCTTAGCCACATTCTTGCCAGGTTCTAGTGGTGACAACAACTTCTTTTGGTACACTGGAAAATGCCAAGTTTGACCGACGACCGTACGCCGACATGTACATTGTTCAGACTCGATGCCAACTGCATCTTTGTCTGAATAATAATAATTTATGAGTTAAAAAGTAAAGGTGTCGATCGTCAAGTATTTTGGCGAAATATAGTTACAGTGAGAGTCACGTGGTTGTTAGCGTTTCTTCATGAATTCCATCTTTCATCCAAATAAAAACAAAGCATATTCATCTGGGTGTGTCCCTATGTACAATTTGCAGAGTAAGAAATAAGAACTTAGATATTTTGCACAATCGGGATCAAGTTTTTGTATACATACTGCTGCAATCTGATTGTATGTGTGTGTGTGTGTGTGTGTGCGTGTGCGTGTGCGTGTGCGTGTGCGTGTGCGTGTGCGTGTGCGTGTGCGTGAGCGTGTGCGTGTGTGTGAGAGAGAGAGAGAGAGAGAGAGAGAGAGAGAGAGAGAGAGAGAGAGAGAGAGAGAGAGAGAGAGAGAGAGAGAGAGAGAGAGAGAGAGAGAGAGAGAGAGAGAGAGAGAGAGAGAGAGAGAGAGAGAGAGAGAGAGAGAGAGAGAGAGAGAGAGAGAGAGAGAGAGAGAGAGAGAGGGAGAGAGAGAATGTATGTTTGCGTGTGTGTGTGTGTGTGTGTGTGTGTGTGTGTGCGCGCGCGCGCGCGTGTGTGTGTGAGCGTGTGTGAGTGCGCGTATGTCTGCATACATTTTAAATGAACGTTTTTAATTTTATGGAACCACTGCTTGTTTGATTCTTGTAAATCTGTTATTTCACGCTAGTTTTTTTTCATGTATTTGATTTTATGGTGCGGTGGACGTGATTCGTATAAACGGTACTTTTAGCACTCCGGAAATAGGAACATTTTAATTTTATTATATTATTATTCATAAATATGTTACGTACATTCCACTACTACGTACAGCAACCTGCATACGAGAAACCGGAGTTAAAGTCTGAACGAACGCCGAAGAAGAAGTATAGAACTAGGTGACTGAAAACTCGGCGCCTGGGAAGAGATATACTTACACTGCCTCGACATTAGCTCATCACTGGATACTAGATAGACGTTCTCGGCTTTTGTATGGTGTCTCCGCTTTTTCTTTCCAGGTACTTAGATGTATTTTCTAGCTCGATGGATCACACTTCAAAGAACGCCGCTTTCCTTAGCCACATTCTTGCCAGGTTGCAGTGGTGACAACTATTTCTTTCGGTACACGGAAAATGCCAAGTTTGACCGACGACATCTACATTGTTCTAACTCGACGCCAACTGCATCTTTGTCTGAATAATAATAACGTATGAGTTAAAAAGTAAAGGTGTCGGTCGTGGAGCATTTTGGCGAGATATTTTCAGGTTTATAAACATGTTATTTCTGCCGCGAACTGAATGGCGAGGAGACTGTTTCAGCGTGAAAAATTTCCAACAATCATATATTACGAAAACAATATCGCACTGTTCACTCATGACACGCCCGCATGGGGTCAGGCCAGTCCATGCAGGGGTTGCTCCCACTTCGGCCGTAAAGCGGTCTAAATGTAAGCTTTAACATGTCCCCAATAAATTATGCTAATTGAATTCATGAAAGATGAAAACTAATATTTAAAATGTTATATTTTAATGTGTTACACAAAATAATCAGAATGTCAATAACATAACAGTGACATTTTGTTTTAAAAAGTCTGGTACTTGGTCTTGGAAGTTGCATGGATGTTTTTTTAAACTGTCATTGACTCGATGCACTAAGCCATGTTGTATCCATACATAACTGTCAATTAACTTATTACAATGTTTCTTATCTGAATATAGATGTTATATTGATCTGTTTTTGTGGTTCTTTGTATGCCAACAATAGTGTACAGTTCAAAAATACACCAACATGTGCTGGCCTCCACTCAAATCAAATTGTTATTTTCTTCTGCTGATATGGAAAGACGTTTCTCATGTGAAATTATACAATTAATTTAATTAATTATATAGACCGAGTGATAACATATAGGGATTGGTCAGTTAGAATTTCAATTACCGTTGTGTACAGCATCATAATATGTAAAAACCCAATACAATTCTCCAAACAAATATACAGCGAACCAGATGTACAATTGCAACGGCCCATTCTGCACATCAGACAAATATATATTTGTCTGTGTCTAGTTTGTTTCCTCTACAAATAATCCAAACTAATAACAAACACAATTTGCGAACTCATAAATTAAAAAAAACAATAAAAATGTGAGTCAGAATTACCTAGTTTCTCAAAATTATAGCTTTTTACAAAATTACTTCTACACAGTGAGTGACTTCCAGTTATTTGTGTATAGGATTGATTGACAAAACTATATATTATTATTTTATAATCGGATATTATGTTAGTTTTGTACAATTACATTGTTATTGTAATTAACTAGAAATGACATAATTACAATTGAACCCAACTCTGGATATATGTATATCATATGGCAGCTGTCATCTGCATAATGCATTAACAAAATGTGTAATATTCTGTTTCCATAAATTGCTTGCATAGTACTTTAACATCATACATTTGATTTAAAGTCAAACAACCAGGACCGATCTATTGGAGAGTGGAGGCAGACAAGTGCACATATTATGTATGATACTGAAGCTACAATATTCTCTGACGATCGACACACCTCACCTGCCTGGATATAATATTACACACAGGGAGAGCAAACTGTGGACACTGTAAACAGAAGAATTTACAGTGTCCTGTGACCAATTTGTGTATGATTTCATGTTGATGAAACATTAAAACATGTCACAGTCCAATGGCATGGATTGTAAGGCAGTGAGCTGTGAATATTCCTTAGCTGACAGACGTTGCGAGTCTATGCCTGAAATGTATTGTGAATAATCATGATATGTTTTGCGCACGGGGGGAGTAATGTAGAAACTGCCAGCAGTCATGCATTTGACACAAGAGATGTCGGGTTCATCTATAAAATGTTGTGAACATTCTATAAAGATTACCTGGTACTTCATGTTGAAGTGCTGGATAATATGTTATGAAACAGTGACATTTTAATGATGCAGTATTGTATTTGCAGTGTGCTGTTAACCAACTGACACAGTAAAATATATTTAAATTCTGTTTTATTGTGCATGCAGGAAATTACAAGTATCTCAGAATGTATAATAAATAGAGTTATTTCTGTGCACAGTTATTGTTTATTCTACATAAAAACATTTAGCACTCAAGGAACACCAACATACGTAAATAACATTGACTTATCCAATAATTCTTTCAAAATCCATAGTCACTATGGAAGATTATTTTTATACATGTAAATATATTATTTTTGGTACTGATTTAAACATGTTAAATACACATGTTTGCATTGTGTCTAAAGCCCAGGCTCTGCATATTTTTAATCATGGTTAAAGTATGAGTATGTTGAGTTTGCTTGCTAATTAGTTAATATTGACTAATTAATAGACTTATTTTAATGAGAAATGACAGGGTTATGCATATTCATAACACACACACACACACACACACACACACACACACACACACACACACACACACACACACACACACACACACACACACACACACACACACACACACACACACACACACACACACACACACACACACACACACACACAAATACACACACAAATAATGTATGTTTTATATTGGAGGTAATTATTGTATATTATTACATATTATAATATATTAATAATGTAGATAGGTCTTAGACATTAGTTCATTAGTCAGTTGCCAGTGTTCTATCATGACATTTTTATTGAAGTGCTTAGTATACCAGTTGCGAAAAAACGCAGCATCATTGGGCGACGGAAATTACCCAACGCTTTCACACAAAAGAAAATGCATCGTAATTGATAAAATGGCTTGCTAACACGCTGTGACGCTGTGACGCTGTGACGCAGTGGTCGTGTATTACTTATTGGACTACGTCACAATTACCAGTTAACAAGTGTTTATTGGCGGTATAATAAGAAATTATAACAAAAGTACATGTATATACAAAAAATGGGTTGACGTTCGTACAACCGACACAGAGCGCGGATCGCTCGTACACGACAAACTAACATATATATTAAATGATATCGTCAATGGTATTGTTCAATATGACTCACGCGTTCACGTATGCGTCGTCAATCATACGTAATGTGTCGACTTCTGGCGTTGCGGTATGAGTATCACGCCGGGTGATGTGTCGCTCCCGTTCCCGGGGGTTACGCAGCAAACGTCATACGTCGGAGACATCGTTCGTCTGACCTGTCGTTCCCGAACGTCGCGTTCCGGTTGTCACGCGTCTGACGCGTCATTCCCGGGCGTCACTTCCCGGTTGTCACGCGTCTGACGTGTAGTTCCCAGGCGTCGCGTTCCGGTTGTCACGTGTCTGACGAATCGTTCCCGGGCGTAGCGTTCCGGTTGTCACGCGTCTGACTAATCGTGCGTTACGGACGTCTCGCCACGTTCACTACACATCCGGCCTGCTGCTGGTTATCGTCGGTTGCTGACTGCCAAGCGTGGTGCAGTCGAGGCCACACTGGGTGTCTATGCGGCACGGTCAATTACTGTCGGACGACTCTCTCACTGTTGCAGCTCTTCTTGTCGAGCTACATACGACCGACCGGCTATCGTCGATCACTGACTACCAAATATTACTGTTCATGCCACACTGACTTATTTCTGTTCATGCGACACAGTCATTTACTGTTGGCTGGCCTACAATGACCGACCATCCCAGACTGCTCGCTAATTGCGACCCAGTCGACCAGCCTCGAACAACGGCCCCTCGTCCCTGTCGTAGCGTCCGCTGGCAAACTATGTACGACCACCGACCATGCCCGTCTCTTCTCCAGTCTTTATATAAATATAAAAGATCCAGTGTCATACCTCAATGATCACTACTGCACAGCCAGCCGCGAGTTACGCAACACAAGGAATGCACTGCTAGCTCGCGCGTTACGCAATACAAGGTTCAACGCAACCCAAGATACAATATAAGACAAAACTTACAAATCAAACGTCTTACAAAATAAATGTCTCACACATACATCGTCACAATAACAATAAATGTATTGCATAATTAATGTATTATCCACACACGCGCACACAAATAATACGTTTCCACACACAAAATTGTTTTTTAAACATCGAAGCCACGTAACGTAACTTGTTGACACGGAACTCTCCTGTCGATTTATTTTCTGTTTCTTTTACCCGAGAGCTCAACATCGTAAGTAGTCGCAGTCGAGGTCAAGGTCGCAGCTGTCCCCTGTGTCGAGACTTGTCACACGTGTAAACGCAAACATAAAAGTTGTCGGATCATTTGGGCAACACCAACTTGGCCAACTAGTTTTAACATGCACTGGGTCTACCTATCACCGGTCACATAAGCAATTCGCCGCGTCAGCCCCGTGAGCACGTGCTACTTCTGGCAAACACACTGCAACAATTCCATGGAGTTCCAGCCACGAAATTTAACTCTGTTTGTATGTGCACCCACATCTCCGTCAGTTTTGCACGTATCGGGCTGAAATGTTGCATGTGCAAAACCGGGCCCATTGTGATGGTTCGTAGATTGAGACATTTTCGAAATTCGTCTGGGGGGGGGTGGAGAACTTGGAGGGGCTGAATATTTCAAAAGGCTGTTCGTGGAGTTCCATCCGCGGAATTTAATGTTTGTTTATATAATCGTAAAGATAATTATGCCATCTATAAATATGTCGCTGTGTGTGTTTTGATTAGTTTTTAAGTTATTGCTGTTTGAAAGTCCTCAGCGCTTAACATGCACCAGATCTTCCTGTCGTTGGTCACGGAAGTATTTCGCTGCGTCAGCCCCGTGAGCGCGTGCTATATATGTCTGGCAAACAATACACTCCAACAATTTCGTGGGGTTTCAGTCACGGAATTTAAGGGTTTTCTATATCATTGTACATGTAATTATTCCATGTATAAATGTGTCACTGGGTGCATGCAGACAAACGTATTAGTTTGTTATGTTATTACCCGGACGCGTAACCCCTGCTGCCTGTTGTTGGCTACGGCAGTAACACGGGCGCGTGTGATTTCTGACTGCCTTTTTTTCCCGGACAACGCCGGGTAACTCAGCTAGTCTAAAATACACATACATGTATAAGTTCTGTATAAGTATTTTGTTCTGTAGAAGTCCATTGTTCATTGTTCATGAATACTGTATTTTGACGCCACGTATTAAATTGTGCCAGAGAGGACATTGTGTATTTTCATTGAAGTATATACTAAATGTCACCTCTAGTATATTAATTCATTTTACTGGACAAGAGTAAATATTTAGTTAGACATGGTGTGTTTTAGTTTTTTCACATTTAAAGGTTTGAAAATGTTTCTACATACTACTCTGTGTCAATTTCTGAACAACAGTGCGATATTTTTATCATGTTATGACATAGTATAAAATTATTATGCAAAACATTTCTCGAAATATGTAACATTATTTATATTGCACGGGTATTTGAGTGTGTGTGCGCGCGTGCGTGGATGTGTGTGCGTGTGTTTGTTGTAATTGTTTGTATGACACTCGTACACTTATGATAAAACTACAACACATATTATTATGTAGATTACTTGACAATAAATTTGGGGGATAAGAACTTAATGCAGCATATACCATGATCGCAAATGTTGGACCTTACCCGTACGGAACATTCGAAACCACGAAGTAACATACCTTCTGATACATTACTAATTATTTATTTATTGTTGAACAACGTTGTAATGATTATTTCATTCGTTTCTTTTTGCACACTAACTCATCGATTGTGAAACCAAATAATTGCAGGTGAGCGACCGACCAGACAATGCCGAATATTGCGGCCAAGAACCATACAACACGCAGTTACAGAAATGCTGCAACTTACTAAATGTCAAGCAGCAAGACGGCATATTTTATAAATACAACGTGTTCTTGCCATGCGGCGATAGCATTATGCCTGTCAACCCGGCCAAGGTGTGCTGCGCCGGAAAACAGCAGGACAGACCTCCGAATGCCGAGTGCTGCGGGAAGGAAGCCTATGACTCGGCATTGTATTTCTGCCGCGGCGGTGTGGTCATCAAGAAGGGAGAGTATCAAGATGAATGTACTTTATCTCCAACTTTTCGGTGCCTCATTGGATGAGTATTTAGATAAGGTCGATATCTAAAAGGAAGACCTTCTGCAATGCTCTGGAAAAGAATCGTACATCGACGACGAGTGCAAGATTTGCTGCGATGGGCTGGTGCAGGAAAGATCTCCGAATGGAGAATGCTGCGGACGACAAGCGTATGACTCCATCCGGATGATCTGATGTGATGGCGTTGTCCAGAACAGACCACCCAACGCCGTTTGCTGCGGTAAGGTGACCTACAACCGCTTTAAGCTGTATTGGTGAAGTGACGAGGTGTTGGACATCAAGAATCCTTTCATTGGTGTCAAACTCCCGTTTTGTGTCAGACTCCCTAGGAAGCTTCCCTTCTGAATGAACAATCAGAAATGAAAGTCCACGATGCTGCTCTAGTGTATTTGAAAGTGTGAACGACCCGTGGGGAATCTCGCTTTTTACTTCGAAGTGCTGGTTATGACAGCGTCGCTTCATACATCCGTCGATCACCTCTTTACCGATTAGTCAAGTTAATTTCTCTCACGTTAATTCAACACATGACGTACTAACTAATAATGTTGAATCAGACGGCTGTTGTCGTGCTTCCTGTGTAACCATACTATGATCATTATTGTGTGTATTGCTCTGGTTATGTTGTGTGTTGTTTCAGTTCAATTTCAATTAAATGCATTATCTAAGGTGGCACACTGCCTTAGTTTGGAATGGGTTGCAGTTAATATGGAGGGCTACATATTGAGGCAACTGTGGTAGTACAACAATTTGATGCAACAACAACAAAAATAACAACTACAAGACCTTTGCCACGATGGAGAGCTCCGAACAGAGTCGCCAAATGACGTATACTGTGGACTTGAGCTCAACTCAATGAAAATACACGGCTCTAACTACATTACCCAGCAAATACCAGTTGCCGATAACTCAGTTTGTCCCACATAATGCCTTGATACGTCATCATCCTCACTCACTTTTCTGCTCAATTACACAAAACCATCCACTTGTTTAGTGGCCTTTCCATCCATCGGCTGGTACATGTAGATCCACTTCATGTTCGGTGTTCTCGATGTTTTATTGGAAGGCGAGTTTTCTAAAGAGGCTGTTGAAATAGTGAACTCTATCTTGCAAAAGCAGGTACACGTGTATGGTGTGGATGATGTGGGCGGATGAGCATGCACGCACGCACCGTTCTCTACCGCGCGCCAACACCCAAAAGATGTCACGCACAAACACGCACTCAATAAAACGCACACACACATACGCACGCAAGCACTGGCACACGCAAAAGCACATACAAAAACACGCGCACAAGTGCTCGCACACCCATGCATGCACGCACAAATACACACATAATAACTTGCACACACCAATCGGCACTGGCGCAACAGCAACCACGCATATGCTCGCCAACACACATACACGCACCCCACACACCAAACAGACACACAAACACACACCACACACACACACACACACACACACACACACACACACACACGAAATTCCAACACCAAACAACATCAAAAATAGTTAAGCGAGCGAAAAACGAACAACTCGGAGCACGTCAAAAATATTAAATGGCGGTCGTTTACTTTCTGACATAACCAGTGACGCGGGAACGAAATTCATATTGGGGGGGGGGCTAACGGTGCTTCACCACCACTGAAACAAATGCTTTCGAAAAAAAATTTCGCCTCCACGCAACCTATTACTGGGGAGCAAAAAACAATATGTCTACCCTCCAATTGCACACACCTTTCACAGTCGACGAAAATACACATTAATCGTCTCATCAAATTTACATTTCTGCCCGCCGTTAACGCTCGCCACAAAAGCAAACATTCACGCTCACATTTAATGGGGGGCAGAACCATATATCTGGCCCTGCCCCCCCCCCCCCCCGTTCCCCCGTCTATGGCTGTAGCATTGGTTTACAACATTCTCAATCACATTTCAGTAGCCTCTCTATTGGACGACCGCCCATCTTGGGTAATGCTCTGAACCACGTACACGCACGCACGCACGCACGCACGCACGCACGCACGCACGCACGCACGCACGCACATAATTTACACGGCTGCAATCACCAGACAGAACACGCCGAACAATAACAAGCCAAGCGGTTAATCCAGTTGGACTCAGCATTTCCGCAAATATAGCATGTCTACCATCCGAATGTTTCGTTTAAATTTTAAAATTTGCAGTCGAAATATGCAAACCCAAACCCAAGTACTGTCTCGCGTTTATTAAACGCTATTTGTGGGCATACATATTTATTTTCCTTATTAAATTCGCAGCAGGCAGCTGGTACACATGCATGGTGTGGAGGACGTGGTCGGACGGGCAAGCACGCATGCACCGTTCTCTACCGCCCGCCGACACACAAAGGACATCACGCGCAAACACACGTACTCAATCAAACCCACATACACATGCACATACGCACGCAAACACCGGCACACGCAAACGCATACGTAAAGACACACACACGCACGCACACACACACACGCACAAGCGCACGTACATGCATAAACGCACGCACAAACACACACACACACACACACACACACACACACACACACTAACTATCATACACCAATCCGCACTGACTGACTTTACCAGAATAAATTATAATAAATAAAGTTTCCCGGGCCTTCAAATCTTTTGTTGGGTCAGCAACATTTTCAGATTACAGGCCCGATTGGCCCTTGACATTTTGAACCTTGTGTCAGACATTGAGTGATGGTCGGTGATTTAGTGTTGTCTCACACTAAAGACAACCGGATCAGCAAACCTCCTGATAACAATTGCTACTTCTGGATGACACCTAGTAAAGGTAGGGACAGTATCGCTGTATGTACTATTACATATAACAAAAACAATGTGTTGTAAATCTACCCAACTTCAAAGGCACTCGCTCTTCGACCACCCTGTTTCATGTTAATGTTGTGAGTGATGTATACATAAGGAATTGTGTAATTATAATAGCTAATTATATATGAAAATTGGATAGCGAGGTATTCCTCAGAAACTAACTAACGGCCGTATTGTATAGGGGGTAATCGTACGACGGTTTGTATAGTTGCAGTGTCCTCGATTCTCAAAGTGCTGCCGTTTCGAACCTTGGGCAAGTGTGTTCTCTCTACGTTGCTCCAGTTCACTTAGCTGTATGAATGAGTACCTAACTGTAGACAGTGGTGACTATCTGTGTACGAACAGTCTTGTACTGCGCTTTATAGGGACGTACATTTATATTATATTAACTGGAAAACGCGCTACGGTGCTCGACTATTCCAGGGTGGCTCCTATGAGAGCGACTTTTTTAGTCTTAATCGGAGTCTCCCATATTGAAGCTGTACATTCTATATGACACCCATTTGATATTTCACATTGTTGCTATTATACCTTATGTGCAATGTTATGATTATTAGTATCATTACATCATATTGCATAGTTGGCTAAATAAACAACTTTGTATGTCTGTCAGACAGACAGACAGACCGACAGACAGACAGACAGACAGACAGACAGACAGACATACAAACGAAGTTGTGTATTTATCCAATTGTATAATATGATATAATAATAATAATAATATATATACATATATATATATATATATATGTGTGTGTGTGCGTGTGTGTGTGTGTGTGTGTGTGTGTGTGTGTGTGTGTGTGTGTGTGTGTGTGTGTGTGTGTGTATGTGTGTGTCTGTGTCTGTCTGTCTGTCTGTCTGTCTGTCTGTCTGTCTGTCTGTCTGTCTGTATGTCTGTCTGTCTGTCTGTCTGTCTGTCTGTCTGTCTGTCTGCATCGACTGTGGCCATTGGATAACTATTAATTATAAATATATTGCGTGAAGACCGACTTGGCAAGATCGGGGGTAGATGAAAGATGGCGACAGGAACAAGGAGGATGAACACAGAACACTCTATTGCATTATTACAGAACGAAACATTAAAACATATCTTCCAAGTTGGCACAGATAATTTGCAGGAGGTCTTGCCCCCTTAGGACATAATGGCCGATGGGGGTTAACGGGACATCATAATTTTACTTGATACTTTAATAACAAATACGTCCAACCATAAGCAGTGGCGTTAAAAGACACAAGCCTTATTTTCAAATGATTTTGTTTATTACAACTTCAACTACGCTAGTACATTGCTATCACAGGGGAGTTCTTAGCATTATTACAACACGCAGATAGATCATTTTACAAACAAACTAACGGCTTATGTTAGCACCGTTGGTTATTCAATTTACGTTGATTTCCATTATGTTGATTTCCGCCTTCAATGAAAGATCATACTAAATGTGTTTGGTGGAATTTGTTATTCGGTTTTGTATTAGTAAAGGTTAGACATATGCCAATTCCTACAATGGCTTCGCTTTAACACGATAGTGCCATTTACACATGGTGGCAGTTCATAAACACTGTGAATAATTGGACTTTTGAATAGTAGTCTAACCATCGACGCTGTGCAGAGACCACCTCCACGCAGAGGGGAACGAATTTGCTCATCGACTGAATTTCGGGAAGAGGACGCCACAATAGCACTGTTTCTTGGTGCTGTCGTAAGCTTGCTGCCCGCAGCACTTAGCATTACTCGGCTTGTCGTGCAGCGCATCACAACAGCAGATCTTCACGCTAGGGTCGTACAGCACGTTCTTGCAGTAGTACTCTATCGCTGCCCGCGTCTTCAGCGTGCCGCTACAGCATCGGTTTGTGAGGACATTGTATGCCGAGTTCCCGCAACATTTGGCGTTGTCCGGTCGTGTTTGTAGGTGACCGTTACAGCAGATTTTCAGTAGGCTGTCGTAGGCGACGCCCCCGCAGCAAGCGGCGTTGTCCGGACGTGTCAACCAGTTGCCGTTGCAACAAATCTCGTTGCCGTTGTCGATGCGTGGCGTGGCACCACAGCAGGTCATGCACGGAGTCAACTCGTCGATGGTGACTCCGTACTTGGCCAAGTACCCGCTGATGTCGGCGCCGGTCCGTGCCACGTAGGCGGTGATTTGTTGACGGTATCCGGCGGCGTAAGTTGCCTTGCTGTGCAGCTGCCCCGCGCAGCAAATTTTGGCCATCGTGTCATAAGCCGTGGTTCCACAGCATGCTGCGTTGGCCGGACGATTCTGCGTGTGGATTTACAATTTATTGCATATTCATAATTCAAAAACTTATTGTAAATAACCATGTTTTTGCTTGAGTGAATGCTAATAACAACATGCGTTACGATTAACTCGTTAACATTATAGTAACATATTTTTATTGATAACATACCAATAATTTTGTTCAATGTTTTTTTAAAACGCAAAACATTAAATGTTTCAATTGGTAACATATTCTTACTTGATAAATACACCATCTGAATATATATGACATATCCGAATGATGAAAACATAGCCAAATTTAAGAAAATGTTAATTATCAATACTGTTTATATAACAAATAATAACAACACATATTCCAGTGTATATA
This sequence comes from Escarpia spicata, assembly GCA_963995525.1. NCBI lineage: Eukaryota > Metazoa > Annelida > Polychaeta > Sabellida > Siboglinidae > Escarpia > Escarpia spicata. The sequence continues at coordinate 29,195,234 of OZ023211.1, forward strand.
TATTAAATGATGCGACACGTGTCGTCGTTTTCCACTGCTGATTGGTAAACTTTACAACAACACTTGACTCACATACCTGGACAGTACCGGCGCAGCAGATCTTGTTTGGGTTTGGCGGGTAAAGCTTCGCGCCACAACATTCTGCGCATGGGTAGAAGACGCCGAATTGTTTGCCGAACTCCGGAGGCATCCGGTCAAAGACGTTCCCCTGGCAACACGCTGGAAAAAGATGCAGAGAGTTGTAAATAAAATGTTTTGTTTTCATTTATTGTTCGCGAGATTATTGTTAACATCATTAGCGTACGACAAGTGCGAAACCATTTAAAGTCACTTATTTTCATTTAAACTTATATTACGTCACCGTAGTGATGTATTTCCCTCGGTACGTGATGGCGACCAGACGAACACCACCCGTACGCGATGCTATACGTTTTTGTGACGTTGTGAAATGATGCGATTACACTTGGGCCGCGGTGTCATAGTGTAGAACACCCAACTCTCAATTTTGAAAATCCGGGTTCGAATCCTCTTGCTGCCCTCTCGAAGCTTGGACAATTGTGCCCACTCCACGTTGCCCCAGTTCACGCATCTGTATAAACGAGTATCTGGCTATAGTCCGTGGTGGATATTATTTTGCCTGGTACAGATAGTCTTCGCGCATCAACTGCAACGTTGCTGAATGCTTATCGGAGAATTCAAGACAGCGGTCGAATGAACACATCTGCCAGGGGGAAAAGTGTAAGACGCTTTGAGCAGTCCTAAATACTGGACACCGCGTTATATAAGAACATTGACCTGTTGGGAGACCAGTTCGTTTCGGCTCTACGCAAAGTACCCTGGGTAATAAATACATTCATACGCTCCACTTTAACCAAACAGTAACAATAAACATGAACAAGTATGACAACTGCGATCAAAACGAGTTTGATATAGCACAAACAACACACTGTTACTTTGGTATATTTACATACCTTCTGTTTTTTCGTCGTATGCCACACTGCCACAGCACGCCGCGTTCGCCGGTCGCGTGACGACAGCACCGGCGCAACACACGTGGGTCTTGGCGTTGAAGGCGCTCGTGCCGCAACACTCGCTGTTGGCCGTGCGACTGGACCGTTGCCCGGCGCAACACAACTCCCGTACTCCGTCGAGGGGAGTACCGCCACAGCATTCGTCACCGACGCAGGACAACGTCGATTCTACAACAGGGACCGCGGTGTTAAGCTAGGATTCGTATGGACGCGGCATGCGGAATGGGAATGCCTCTGAGTGACTTCACGTTGGAAATTTCCTATCCGACTCCAGTGAATCGTTCCTAAACGTTAGAAGAATTATTAGAGTTTCCCTGTTCTGTTAAGTAAAACACATTCTTGGATATCTACCTTACACTATGCATAAAACGAAAGCATGTATGTTGTGAAAGTAACATAAGAAAACTATGCGTAATGCAGTGCAAGATTCATGGAGAACACGTGACCGACACATTTTGCTGACATTGGAGGCTATGCGTTACGGAATTGGCAATACATTGAGCGAAGAATTATAGCTGAACCTATTGTTATAGTGGGAACGAATACGATCGACGCGACAATTTTATAGGACGCCTTCTGTCTTCCCGTGGAAGTCGCGATGGTGTTCAAACGAATAGGTCTGACAGGATTGAAGTATAAAACGGGTTGGGCAGTCTTACGGACTGGATTTCGCGACTATACTGTTAATAAGTTACGGTTAATTGTCGCATAACTTCAGTAAAATGTATTGCATTAAATCAGTTAGAACATATATTTTAAATTTACATCGGTGGCTTCATAGATAAGTAAAATGCATGTAAAACATAATTGCAAAATATTTGAATTGCGGTAATTTTAGTCTGTACCTAGGCAAGTTACAAAACGTAGTAAATATAATAGTGTATCTCTCTAGCATGTTGTACGTGCATTTATTGGAGCTCTCAAACACTTTGCAACGTACCTGGTTCTGCCGCACACAGCACCAACAGAGTTAGAACTAACCCGGTGACTTCGGCAAAGGACCTGCAACAAGGAAGGTGGACACACGGAAACTTTCACATGTACTCGAGAGAAAAGAAACACCGCCAAATAATACTTCGCAGTACTGATATGGTAACAAACTCGTCCGTGGTTTGTGCCGGCTGAGATTTACGACCCACGTAAGACCCGGAATGTATTTATTTTTACTTAAATCGATTGAATATTGTTCTCGTTATAAGGAACGATCTCTGGTGGACAAAGCACTGAGCACGGCATACATTATATGACAGCAAATCTGTTCATGGTTTGGGCAGTTTGCTACCTAAGACCGTACGAAGGATAGTGAAACTGTTACGATTTTATCATCTACGTATACCATCCCCAATTGATGAGAGGATGAACTAAGTAGTTTGGAACATTCGTAGAAATTACGCGTAACATCGCGAACAACATTTCAAAGAACGTTATCTTCGACAAACGAAAGCCAGTCGTTGTCTGCGACATCTTATGGCAGTTATTCTGCGCTGTCGCACGAGGCTCCACGAGGCCTATAACCGTTTCTACAAACAGCCAAATTATAAGTTTTGAAAGTTACATAAATTGTCCCCAAACAAAGCAGTAAATGGTTTACATATAATCGCAGAAAATACGCACAATGTCGCGAACAATCGTCTAAAGATATGCAATCCTTCGCGTGCGACACCGGGCAGTTATGGCGATCAACGTTGTGTTGTTGTGGCACAAGATAAGAAACGCAAAATATACATTTAAAAGTTAAATGTTACTCGAGTATTAGCTGCAGGATAACGAGGCTGGCTTCCGTGGCTGTTATAATGCCCTAAGATATCGCATCGTCAACTCACTGTGCATCATTCGCTTACAATCAAAAGATACTATTTCAAAGAGAAATATTCGTACAATATAATACAAAATATAATATCGAACCATCGCACCGGTGTTACAAATCGCAGCAACAACCTGTCTGAAAGAACGCATATTGCAATTGACAAAACAATGCAATGTCGTAGATTTGGTGATATCGGAACACTGTACTCACATTTTGTTAGGAGGCACGTGCACGTTCGGCAAACTCATCGAACGTAATACGGCAACCGATCTAAGATGGCTGGATATATAGCGATTCTACGCAGAACGAACGACCCGTGTTAACGTGTGGGCGAAATCTCGATATATCAACACGAACAAAGACACAGGTGCGGCAAGCAAAATAACTTTTTTTGTCATTTATATTTAGTGTCCCCTTTTTGGTTACTTCTGCAGGCCAGCAGAATAGGTTTACGTAAAGAACTTGCACGGCAGGGCGATAAACTAAGTCGAACGAGGCATTTATTGTGAATGTAATACATTTTTGATTGTCTTTAACATGGTCACCATGGCGAAGTGCGTCATGCGCATACGTCCGACGTGCAAGCGTGTTGCTGAAAAGTATGAGCCAAGGAGGTAGAGCTGTAAAAATGGTAGGGTTTGTAAAAAGGTGCACATGCTGCTTTTTCAGATAAAGACAAAAGAGAGGAATATATTTACATTTGAATAAACTGTGAATTAGAAAATGATTGATTGAATTGCATCGCCCCCAAGAATACGTTACAAAAACACATACAAATCCATCCCCTTATCCATATCTTTTGGAAATGATGATGGTGATGATGATGATTATTATTATTATTGTTATTACTATAATTAGTATTTCTATGCAATATTTGATGGGGTGGTAATACAGACGACGATATTGGCGTTTCAGCTGCTTGGCTTCGGGTGTTGTCGTTGTTTATAGTTCTCCACTCTCTCTCTCTCTCTCTCTCTCTCTCTCTCTCTCTCTCTCTCTCTC
>OZ023211.1:29199273-29464273 GCA_963995525.1 Escarpia spicata
TCTCTCAATCTCTCTGTCTATCTCTCTCTCTCTCTCTCGCATTAACTCAACTAGGAGAAGTTGTAACATCATTGTGGATGACTGATTTGAGCACGCCAAGTCGAACAATGAAGACCTTGCTTACATAACTTCTTCACAGTGTGTCCCGTTGTTTCAATACCAATGTAATTTTAGCACTCACCTCCGAGCACTAACACTTTGGCCTTGACCTTCACTATGTCTGGGGATGTTGTCCATGGGATGAAAGGCGTCTCATCGTTGAAATATGCGATTCTCTAAGCTGAATTAAACTACCTTTAGCTCTGCTGACCAGCCATTCATTTGTCATTGCAGTGCTCTAAGGTCCACTTCACGTTTATTGCTTTACAAATGTGCCTAATAAATTAAGGTGTATTGAGATATGCTCACACTTGTGGACTTCTTGCAGGTATTAATTTATGGGAAAGTTTTTGTTTAATTCAGAAATCATATCCAGATTTGGAGCATATGTTGACGACAACTGGATATTGCACGAACAAACTCGGACGTTTATGTTTTGTTGGGAAATGTACAGTTGTTACAGCTCCGAAGGAACAGTAAAATAATGCTAGGGACCATATTTGTAGTTACATTGCACATGGATTCTGAAAAATAAAGTAATCGCATATCTATGACGACATCTTGAAGAGCTACCTAGGTGCCTACACAGATATATCATTGTGTAGAAGTACTACCTTTCCGCCATCTACCGGTAGTCAATCTAACGTAGAAACGGAAGGCTGCACAAACGTTCCTGAAGAAAAAGGTAGCATTTTGTTGCGACATGCGCACAAAGAAAATAATTATAATTATGTGTACACATTTTCTCCCGGGTGTCTTGCCTATGTTGTGATCGTCATTGCAAAATCGACAGAAATATCACGCGCAACAACAATTTTTTTCTCAACTATCTCATTCTTATTGGAAAACTTTGGTACTTGTTCGCGCACAGCAATATTCTACTGAGTATTATTTACGCTAGCAAAATTGTCTGTCATCTGGATGGTGCTACAAATGCATACACGCGAGCGCGCATACACACACGCACGTACACGCGCGCATACACAAGCGCACGTATGCGCGCACACGTACACGCTCGTACGCGCGCATACACACAAACACATACATGCACACTTGCACGCATGCACGCATGCACGCATGCACGAAAAGAAGCTGTCTTAGAAACGTGCTAACGTTTCTAGAAGAGGTTTCGTCTTATACTGACGGGGATATCCAGTAAATATGATCTGCTTAGCTTTCAGTAACGCTTTTGATACGGTCCCTCACTCAGTGACGCGGGAACGAAATTCATATTGGGGATGGGGGGGCTAACGGAGCTTCAGCACCACTGAAAATTGTTCACACCAATACACTAGCGCACGTATGCGCGCTCACATACACAAAAAAACAATATGTCTACCCTCCTAATGCACACTCCTTTAACAGTCGACAAAAGTACACATTAATCGTCTCATAAAATTAACATTTCCATCCGCCATTGACTCTCGCCACAAAAACAAACATTCACGCTCACATTTATTGGGGGGGGGGGGGGCAGAACCATATGTCCCCCGTGAAGGCATTTACATTGTGTGAAGTTGAATAATAGTTACCAATCCTTGCTCGATCTATAGATTACATGGGGCCGGGGTGCAGCTGCTCCCCCCGGCCCCCTCCCCAGTTCCTGCGTATATGCCCACACTGCAGACTCATCTCAAAACTAACCATTCATGGCATTACAAGCAAAACTAACCAATGGATTGAAACTTGGGTAACTGGTAGAAGACAATGAGTGTGCACAAATGGTGTAGAGTCAGATTGGCAAAAGGTGTTAAGTGGTCTACCATAGGGGTTAATACTTGGCCCTACGCTGTTTGTAATCTTTATAAACGACATTGACTCGTCTGTAGTAAGCTATTTGTTAAAATTTGCTGACGACACAAAAGCAGTTAGGCAAGTACCTGAGGCGGAATACGTTTTCACTCTCCAGGAAGACATGCATTATATCAAAAATAGATTAGCGACCGAAAAATGAACAACTCAGAACACATCCAAAACACGAAATTCCACGGTCGCTAGCACCCTCACGGCTCGTCCTGTCCCGACGATCTTGGTATCATTTGAAACGATGCACTTTTTATTATTCTAGCGTCATCTAGATTTCTCGGTAACCGTTGAAAGAACACCGATTTAACAACAAGATTTAACAAGATTGCCATCCAGAAAATTACTCTGGATGGCAGTTGGACAAGGAAGCCTTTTGGCTTATCGAGAGTCCAATACTTTTTATCTACATGTATCCCGCCTTTTTAAGGTGTGTGTCGATTTTATTTTTAAACATATTCACGCTACTAGCACCAACACAATCAGGAGATAATATGTTCCATTCATTTACAGTCCTTTGTGAGAATGAGAACTTTCTTATATATAATCTACACTGCTCCTTTACTAATGTAACTTCATGTCCTCTGGTCCTTCTATCTTTCTTAACTGAGAAAAAAATGTTTCTATCAATATTTTCATAACCATTCAATATTTTAAACACTTCTATGTGATCTCCTCTCAATCTCCTGGTCTCTAGTGTTGTTAAACCACATTCTTTTAGGCGTATTTCGCAACTAAGATCCCTCAGATTTGGTATCATTTTAGTCGCTCTCCTCTGTACTCTTTCTAGCATATCTATGTCCTTCTTGCGATATGGCCTCCATGCTTGTATACAATATTCTAAATGAGGCCTCACTATTGTTTTGTACAGCGGTACTATTAATTCTTTTTTCTTATACGCTATATTTCGCCTAATTAATCCAAGGATTTGATTTCCCTTTGACGCTGCAATTCCGCACTGCTCTGAAACCTTCATATCAGCACTAATGGTTAACCCTAAGTTCTTTTCTTTTACAGTAGTACTTAGAACAGTATCCCCCATTTTATATTTTACCTCTTCATTCCCATGACCGATAAATGGACCTACAATCATGCCGTTTTCGGTGTTTTGTATGATTCCGAACGATGTTGGCGGCGGGTACTAAGTACACTAATCTTCCGATTGCGGCGCTGTTTTCCTCATTTGCATAGGTTCAGACATGCGCACTTCACCATTTCTTGATTTCATGTTATAAGCTCCACCCACTTTTAAACCGCGGCGAAACTGATGTGCTTTGATCGCAGCGAAACAGATATATATCTACGTCGGCGTGACGTCACAATAACGTTCGCCACCCAACGGGTCTAAATTCGTTGCGTTGGTTGGTTGATATATGTGATTGTGACGTCACGCCTACTTCGCGTATGTCATTTTAGCAGCCGTTTGAAAGTGTCGACGAAACAACATCCGATTGTAGGTCCGTTTTTAGTTAATTTTAGGAATGATTATCAGGAAACCATTTATATGTTTGAATAGCAGAAAGCTTAAACTTTCAAACGACATCAATATTGTTGGGATCCGACGAACCGTAATGGTACTAGCAATCGTTAAAAAGGCGTGTTTGGAAAGTGTTTGACAGTTGTTCATTTTTCGCTCGCTTATCTATTTTTGATTATATGTATAAATGGAGCAAGGGTTGGCAACTATTGTTCAACCTCACCAAATATAAAAGCCTTCACGTTGGATACAACAACCCAAATTATGACTATTTTCTGGGGGATGAATGTATAGAATCGATACATATGGAGAAAGATATGGGTGCATATGTACATAAAACACTAAAAGTAAAAGACCAGGTAAACCTTGTAATAAAATCGAATATTATGGACAATTAGTAGGACGTATACAGACAAAAACATGAAAAACATAAACATATTATACATTACAGCTACCATATTATTATCTACGCCTTCGGAAGTGTGGCCTCCCCTCTGTGCAGGATGGGAGGGAAAGAGCTGACATGATTGAAGTCTTCAAGATCTTCAATGGATTTACCGACATCGACCCCAAAACATTATTCGAACTTAATTAAACCCCTCGACAAGAACGACACAACAAGACGATAGCAAGACACTATATCCTTCTAGATACACATCACTAGTTTTTTTCTCAACGAATCATTAAGACAGAAACTCAATGTCAAGCGATTGTGTCAATGCATTAAGAGTTAACAGTTTCAAAACTAAATATCAAAATTACCTTAAAACCACTGATTGGGGGTTATATATGAGCCAGTAAGCTCCAAAAGGTATGATTCAAGGCATATACACATATACATACATGCATACATACATGCACGCGTACACGCATACACGCATACACGCATACACGCATACACGCATACACGCATACACGCATACACGCATACACGCATACACGCATACACGCATACACGCATACACGCATACACGCATGCATTCATCATGCATACATACATACATACATACATACATATATACATACATACATGCATACATACGTACGTACATACACACATACATGCAAACATACACGCTTACACGCATAAACGCAAACACGCGCACACGCACATACACGCATACAAACATACACACTTACATACACACATGCACACACATATATACGAACGTATACATACATGCATACATACATACAAACACACATACATACATACATACATACATGCATGCATGCATACATACATACACACATTCATACATACATACATTCATACATACACACATATATATATATACACGTACGTACGTATGTACATACGTATGTACAAACGCGCACAAACACACTCGCACGCTAGCCTGGGAATTAATTTAACTTTAAAATATCCGTATGTACCCTTACGTGTCGCCACAGACAACAATAATTTATTGTATTTTATTATGTATTATTTAAGTATCCTATAAATCCTTCTTAAAGTTTGCCATATTTTTTATTCGTGAACAATATCAAACATATAAACGTTACACTGAGTGACATCAAATTAACTCCATCATTCTCTACGAAAGTTTCCATACATGCGCACGTGCGTACGTGCATATGTGAGCGCACGCGTAGAGTCATACGTGCATGCTGCCAACGTGACTCGTCTGTACACGCGCCCGACGTTTCCCTCGAGCAGCCAAGGTGTAATATAAATCTAGGCGAACGTTCTCAAAGTAAACATAACAATAAAATAAACCACCTGCCTAACGACATGCTTCAACGAATGTATGGGAAAAGGATGTATGAGAATTTAACGGGTCCACCAGTAATTGCATATCTATGACGATATTTTGAAGAGCTGCCTAGTTGCCTACAGCAGAGATACCATTTTATAGAAATACTACCTAGCCGCCATCTACCGGTAGTCAATCTAACGCAGAAACGGAAGGCTACAAAAGCGTTCCTGAAGAAAAAGGTAGCATTTTGTTGCGAAATGCGTATAAAGAGAGTAATTATAATTATAAGTGTACGTAATTTCTCCCGGACGTCTAAGTTTTGATCGAATCTTCATTGCAAAATCGACAGACATATCACGCGCCACAACAAATTCTTTTGTCAACTATCTCTTTCTTATTGGAAAACCTTGGTACGTGAACTTCGCCGCCAGGTGTGATACGAAAACTTGTTCGCGCACAGCAATATTCTACTGAGTATTATTTACACTAGCAATATTGTTGTCATCTGGAGCTGGTGCTATAAATGCACACACGCGAGCGCGCATACACACACGCACGTACACGCGCGCATACATTAGTGTACGTATGCGCGCTCACATACACGCATGCACGCGTGCATAAACAAAAACACTTATGCCACAGAATGCATACATACACGCATGCACGGACACACACACACAGGCGCACACGCACATACACGCATACACACTTAAATACACACACATACACACACATACATACATACATATATACATACGCACATACTTATTTACAAACGCGCACAAACACACTCGCGCGCGCACGCTCGCCTGGGAATTAGTTTAACTTTACAATACCCGTATGTACCCTTACGTGTCGCCGTAGACAACAATAATTTATCGTATTTTATTACGTAGTATTTAAGTATCCTATAAGTTGTTTCTCGTTTGACATAATTTTATTCGTGCACAATATCAAACATATAAACGTTGCACTGAGTGACATCAAATTACCTCCTTCATTCTCTGAGAAGTTTTCCATACATGCGCACGTGCGTACGTGCATATGTGAGCGCCCGCATAGAACCATACGCGCATGCTTCCAACGTGACTCGTCTGTGCACGCGCTCGACGTTTCCCTCGAGCAGCCAAGGTGTAATATAAATCTAGGCAAACGTTCTCAAAGCAAACACAACAATAAAAATAAACCACCTGCCTAACGACTTGCTTCAACGAATGTATGGGAAAAGGATGTACGAGAATTTAACGGGTTCACCCTTTGTCCTTGACAAGGCATATATTTTACTTTTGTGAGCGCGATTTGTTACGGAGTATTCACGGGTAACTGGTTGACTTGGCGCCCCACTGGGCGGCCTTTCTGTATGATCGGTTCGGCGACTTATTCCAGACACACGAGGTGACGCCTTTGTGCTCTCCCTCCGCGTACAAATGTATGTAAACACCTCATATCAATCTTGTTAATAATACCTTCAGCCTAACCCAAACCATAACTATAACCTTCAACAAACCCTAACCCTAAACTTAACCCAAATTTACTTATTTACTGCTCCCGTAACCCGCCTGGGTCATAAGGGCGCTGCATTGCTGAATGTTTCACCAGTCGACGCCAGTCTTCGCGGTTGTGTGCTAATGTCTGAGTTTCTGCTAAGGTCTTCCCAGTCCATTCTGCAATATTGTCTGACCATCTCTTCCTCTGTCTTCCCTGTTTTCTTTTCCCCGGCACTGTTCCTTGTAGTATTGTTTTTGTGAGTCCGCTTGATCGTGTTACATGACCATACTAACCCAAACCCTAACCTTTTTTGCACATCAGACCAGACGTAAAAGGGCATTTGTACGTGGAGGGGAAGAACGAAGCTGTCTCCGACGCATCGTATGACAAGGTAATTTCAACCACGTTATGCTTCAAGTTCGGCCGATTAGTTTTTATAATCTTCCCCGATAAAAACACATTATTATAACACATAGGCGTCGGAACGTCGTATATGTTGGGCGTTGATGCCCACCAAGGGCGGATACAGAAATCGAGTCTAGGAGCCACAAAATCTTCCACTGGACCAAAATGGTGCAGTCGAAATTGTGTTGCTGCCGCGCCGCCGTGTAACTTCAGCCGCTGTTTCAGAGGCACATGTCAAACGGTCTGGGGGGGGGGGGGGGGGGGGGGGGCACGGTCGCGTGGGCTCATTAGTAAAGGTCTGCGGACACGCCGAATTAATTAGTACTAAGGGCACGTGCCCACAGGTCCTGGATCCGAGTATGCCCAACAAAACCCTTCAAATGTATTCTCCATGAGGCATACCAAAAACTCTAACTGCATCCGCCTTGAGGCTCACCAAAATCCCCCAACTGCACTCCCGTTGCAAAATATTGGTGTTAAACCTATCTCCATCCCACCAAAATTATTGGGGAGGCTCAACCCCAATCAGATCCAGGGACCATGGGGGCACATTTAATTTTAGCGTGCCCGTAAACCTTTTTGAATGACCCTTAGAAATGTGCCCTGTTTATGTTTCATGTTACAATAAGCAGATGTTACGGTGACGAGGCTGCGAAACATAACAACAGCACTCCCGCCCTTCTTCCGATGTCACCAGTCGAGCGAGACAGCGGAGAAGCTGAAGTTACGGCGGCACGGCATTAAACATTTTCTACACCATTTTTGTTCGGCCGCCAGTGGAGGTTTTTGTACCTCCCGAGACTACTCTCTCTGGATCCGCCCCTGCCCGGTTCCGACGCCTATGTAAAATGTGTGCAACGTTCAGATTCTATTTGAACTAACGTACTCTCAGTCCTGTTTCTGAAGATAAATGATACCGTACCGGCAAAACGTCATTGGAGCATTTAGTGTTTGGGAAAATACAGTTGGAATGGAACATTAACAAAAACTGAGCGTGAGAAATTATTGAAATGCTCAACAGACATTACTTTCATGCCATGTCATAATAATAATTTTGTTTAAAAATTATTTATAACAAAAATCGCTTATGAACGGCTTTGTGTGTCCATTGCTAATATGAACATAGTTACTCAAATAACATTGTCTAAGAGCAATTGATGCCATAGACGTCGGAACGTGGTGAATATTAGAGGAGGTAAAGCTAATCAAAATATGTTAATTGCACTCCCCGTTGAGGCGCAGCAAAATTCCAACTGCATCCCCCCGGCGAAATATTCGAGGACTAATCCTATCTCCAAATCCCCATCAAAATTATTGGGGATTCAGCCCCCAAACTCTCGCGGTTCCGCCTCGTATAAATACACCGCTTACTTTACGGAGCTCTCACTATAATGTGTTGCAAAAAAACTGTTCCTCTAAAACTATATTGCTTTATTGTACCATTACAGCAATAGTAGTGGGTGCATTTATGAGCGTGTGACATCGCTTCGTGCTGCCATCTATCGTATACTGGTTTATCACATACAATACGCCGCACAGGTCTACATATGGGCAATAACTACCGAATGGCAATTCGATCATACATCCATCACTTTCTAAATGCAACACAATGTGGAATGAACACAAATGCCCGATTTCTATCATAGGGCCTAGATAAGGCATACCAACCCCGATCATCCAGATCGAGAATTCGACATTCTAACCACTGAATGTCCGCACCCCGTGTCCATTTTATCCGACGGCACTTAAGAACTGTAGGACATTATTTCCCCGCGATCCGTCGTGACGACAAAACCATTCTCCCCTACGACGTAATGTTTAAACTGTTTGGGTCTTTGAAAAACTGGTTTACAACCTCGACACTCAAAGTAAAAACCCTCCATCTGCACCTCCTCCCATGAATGCTCACACCCCGACTTTGCAAACTCTACCCTATTATCGCATTTTGAATATGTCGGGTGTCGACCAACCTTGATTTGCCGTTTGCACGGCGCCATGGTTTTGTGTAGTTTTATAGTTTATCCAAGTTAGAAATTAAGATATTAAAACTAAGATAGTCTTTAGAATTACTGTTGCCTGTGTACTACAGCACACTTTATGTTACAGCAAATTTTAATTACACAACTGACTATCTACCCTATCACAAACGCTAACCGGTAGTGTCACTAGTGACCTAATTTAAATACAATAAATAACTTTACGCTAGACTGCCTTAATTATATGACTGCTAATCAAAGTATATGATCACTAATCAAAGTATTTAGCAGGTTCTGCCTTACTCAGATATTATCTTTTGTAAGTAGTTTTATGTTTTTTACTTTATTTCCTATATATTCTACCCCATAATCAGGTTTGTTAAATCTTGTTCAAAAACTTATCGATGCCTAAGTTACCCTATTAGCACTCACTAGACTAAAGTGTTCTAAAATACTTTATTTGACTAACTTTAAGCACAACTGTTACTCAATATATGCCTACTGCTACTTTATGAATAATAAAGGCAAGAATAATACCTATCGATCAATAATTCCACTGGCTTTTCAACTTTTATTCACCACCAATTCTCAGCGATTTAGACAGGAAGACAAAGAATACCACTACATTAAGAATGCCACCTCTAAAGCCTTACTGTAACGTACAAGTTATTCAGGTGACCGACAAAAGATTATTGAAAACATAGTGAACTGTTTCCCTCGTTTGAATGCAATAGACGCTGACGCTCCTATCTTGTCGTTGTTGTGTATAGCCCCCCAAGAGCCGTTGCTAGGATACGAGACTGGATGTCACGTAATCGCTAATCGTCTCGTAACCTAAAACCCGTGTGCACTAGAATTTTGTTCAGTCGAATTAAAGTCATAACTCTCAAAGTGCATGTCACACACAAAGGCACACGGCCATGCACACACGCGTGCATGTACGCACGCAAGCACACACCCCTCACACACTAACACGCACGCACGCACGCACGCACGCACGCACGCACGCACGCACGCACGCACGCACGCACGCACTAATGGGAATCACTGTTGATGTTATCTGCTTCGTTGATGTCAAATTGTCTCAATTGTAATATAAATATCCCCTCAACAATTGTGAAATTAAATCAAAAGTACACGCAAGGGACTAGTTTGATAGATACACGTAGTGAGTAGCGATAAGAGACACAACAGGAATGATATGTAGTTATATTAGGAAAAATCAATAACGAGACGACACAAGCAGAACAGAAATGCTAATGGTGTTACCTCTAAGAAGTAAACTTAAATACATGATAAAATAATTAGTGAAGAAATATATAACCATAATAAACGCAAGTGAGCGAGATGTGAACATTTATTAAAGTCCCATGTTGAATGCGGAGGCATCACCACGTCAACTCCGCTCATTGGCTTATCGACGTAGGAAGGGGACAACCTTTTTTAAATAGTAAGCAAAAATGGCGGACGGAGTTGGGGTGACTGTAGGATTTCGACAACATTTGAAAGATGTTAGGACTACACTGTTTTAATTCATACTGGTGATAACAAGGAAACAGCCAATTCAGTAGAAAATGTAATATGCGTGGACTTGCTGATTAATGCAATATTTGTGTGTGACAGTGTACTTTGTAAGCTCCTATGTGGAATGAATCGAAAACGGCACCGACGTCATCCTGGTCCTGATGTGCACATGACACATTTTGGTAGCCTTAAACAGAATATTACTGGCCATACGAGATGCATCCTTGACGAATATGCATTATTACACCAGATGTCGCCTGAATTTGAAATGCCGTGTAGTATTATATCACACAACATTTCATATTCAAACAATATTTGGAACAAATTCGTCTCGCATGCATCTGGTACGGGACAACAGGAAGATGAAGGGAAGTTCGGTTTCACTGGAGACTCTTGGCGACCCAATCAAAATTGTTTGACGACCCATTTTAGGATGCGACCCAGGGTTTAAGAATAACTGACATAGCAGGTGGAATTGAGATGATCACGGCGACAGATGTTCCAATTTTTATATTTCTATACAGATTGAATTATATAAAACACATAGTCAAGGTGGTCGACGTTTTATCATGTGTACACGCATAACTACATCATTAAAGTCATTAAAATATTGATAACAGATCCGTAGGCCTATCAGTATCAATACATTACGTGTGCATGGCATATTAGTTCGTTTTACAAAATGATACGTTTCCAATGACGAAACATGCAAACTACATTAGCAAGGTAAAATATACTTACTAACAAAGAACCAAACATTTAAACTGGCAAGCTTCACATTTACGAATAACATAAAAACAAACCAACTTAACAATCATGGACATCAATAGATTATACAGTCCAATCCATTAAATGTCTCGCAACTGTAGGATTACTGGATCGTAAACAGTTTCTTGCTACAGCAGTAATACACCAGGCGGTCATACGGCTGTTGGCCACAGCAGGCGCCGTTGGACGGTCTTGGCTGGGGAACACCCTCGCAGCAAATCATTCTCACCGCGTCGATTGGCTCCTGCCCGCAGCATTCAGCATTCGGCGGCCTGTATTGGAGCTTTCCGCCGCAGCAAATCTTTTTGTCAGTCCCGAAGTACACCTCGTCTCCACAACAGTCTAGGCACGTCATCAGACTCTCTGGCTTAATGCCGTGCTTCTCCAAGTACCACTCTAGTTTAATGTCATAAGCAGCCAGATAATCCCTGAGTTTACGGAGGTACATGTCTTGGAATTGGTACCTATCAATGATCTGGCCGTGACAGCAGAGTTGCTTCATGGAGTTGTACGCTTTAGGTCCGCAGCACTTCGCGTTCGCAGGTCTTGGCTGGATCTAAATGTACGAATAATAATAACACATAATAATAATTATTATTATTATAACAACAGTAATATTGGTAATAATAATAATAATAATAAATATAATACGTATAATATTAATAAATATGTACACACCTGTACGCATACATGTACATACATGAAAACCGATTATATGTGAAAACTCTATGTAAACGTGTATTATTTGTGCTATCAAACGGAATTCGTTTGCAGCATGAACATCGTAAATTCATTTATTTGCTATGTTGTAACGATTATTGTTCAAATAGTACTTGAACCATATGCAAAATCTAACATACATATAGCAATATGGTATTTTGGTATTGTATTGTTTATTTTCATAAAAATACATAAAAAAATTGATTTTTGCATGTTTATTATGTTGGCTTACTAAGAATTAACCATATGTGTAGATACATGTTTCCTGAGTACTTTCCACTACTGAGAACACTTTTATCACCAGAACTAGATCATGTATGCGCAGGACATCTATTGCACGAGGTCACATGGTAAACGAAAAGATATATTTCGTGAATGGAGACCGGCCACTTCTGTCTTTCAATCAAGTCTCACCAGATGGCAGCACTTATCTGTGAACTATGAAATAGGTGTGTTTGCAAGCGTACCACTTTGTCGCAGCATATTTCCTTCAGCGAGTTGTATGGTTTCGGGCCGCAACATTTGCCATTATCGAGACGATGGTAGAGGACGTCGTCGCAGCACATATACTCGTTGATGTCGTATCGCTTTCCCCCGCAGCAGATATCATCGGGGCAGAACGCTGGAAATGGAAAACAAAGATACTATTTTGTTGATAAAATAATCCAGTTTCAGTTTAAGAAATTCCTTTAAAGCCAATACATCAGCATGTATTGTTTATGCTTTTGGCATTACAAAAAAACGAAACTCATAGCTCTATGAATCAAAATATAAAACCGTATATAAACAAGCATGTTCAAGCTAACAAAATAGAACAACCAGCGAACAAATCATAACATCAAATACAACAGAAGCAGGAGATTTTGATTGAAAATTTACCAAAAGACGGTATAGAGATTTAGTGATATTGGGATATTTATAAGGTAGGTTGATTGCGAATGAAATAACAGTCTTATCGATACATCGGGTCAATTTGGGAGGCTTATACAGTAGGTATGAATGAAATAGCAGCCTTACTGATTGGTTTCTCCTCTGTAGTAGGGTGGTCGTCTATTTTGCGTATCTCGCCACTGCAGACGGCGATTGTACGCTTCACGCCCACAACAGGCGGCGTTCGGCGGTCGATTTTGGGGGACGCCGTTGCAGCAGATCATTTCCACCGAGTTGATCGGCTCTGGTCCACAGCACTCTGCATTGTCCCGCTTCGGGAAGAGTTTCCCCTCGCAACAAATTTCGTAGGCGCTCGCGATGTAAACTTGTTTTCCGCAGCAATCAAGACAGGAGAGAAGACCTACTTTGTCAGGGTCTTGTTCTTGGATGTACTTGTCTATTGACACGCCGAAAAGCGCCAGGTATTCTATTAGCTTGCCGAAGTGCTTATATTGGAACTCCCGTTTGTCGATGATTTGGCCGTCACAGCACATCTGTAGTAAGGAGTCGTACGCTTTGTCTTTGCAGCATTTGGCGTTCGCTGGCCTCGGCTGAATCTGTATATAATGGGAGAGACATATTTTAATTATAGGTGTTAAGGTAATGTGTACGTAAGTTTGTGTGTGTGTGTGTGTGTGTGAGTGCGTGCGTGTGTGTCTGCCTGTGTATGTGTGCATGCGTGCATGTGTATGTGGGGGGTTGTGCATTTATGTGTAGGTGTACGTGCATGCATGTCGGTGTGTGTATGTGTGTTCGTGTGTATTTGTGTGCGTGTGTGTGCATGCGTGTGTATGTGCCCGCGCACGACTGTGCGACTATGCAACTGCGCGCGGGGTGTGTGTGTATGCATTGGTGTTTGTGCGCGTTGTGCGTGTGTACGTGCATGTGTGTATTTGTGCGTGTGTTTGTGTGCATGTGCGTGCGCGTGTGTGTTCGTTCGTGCGTGTGTGTGCGTATGTATACGAGTCTCCATGTATGGATATTCCTCTTTTTTAATATGTTAATTGTAAAATGCAATTATGTTGTACCTGCAGACCGCAGCAGATTTCCTTCAACTCGTTGTACGCCTTAGACCCGCAGCACTTTCCGTTGTCGGGCCGAGGAATGAGGTTTTCCTCGCAGCAGATATACTTTCTGTAGTCATACGGCTTCCCCTTACAGCACAGGTCGTCGACGCACGCTACAAGCAGGAATACAAAACCCGTTAGTTAGCATACCATTTATACTATACATTATCATTAATATTGGCCCTACAAGCAGGAATACAAAACCCGTTAGTTATCATACCACCTATACTATACATTATCATTAATATTGGCCATCGTGACATCTGCATGTCAGTGTGTTCTGGCGTGATCACGTCACCAAACAGGGTCTCCACCATCGATAGACACTGTTGTCTCCGTTTGGCAGGTTACGCAATGCGCCACGAAGAGTATTCAATAAACGTTTACTCTGGAATCTGTACAGTCCCAAAATGACTCTTCGCGAGGTCACTGAGAATGACATCTTGCCTAATGGTGCACACCCGGTAAACGCCATGACTAGACCGTAACCACTGGTAACAATTCATTATTTCACCGCATTAACTGAACAACATAAGTAAAAGTAAAACAAACCACACCTATACTATTTATATGTTGTTTTCCATTCTTAGAACAAGTACTTCAAGTAGCCAGTGCGCTATGCTATGCCAACGCTACGTTCTGGCCAGTACACCGACAAAACTACATGTCGTGATGACACAACCTTGCAACACCCAGGATCATGAAACAACGACTTACGAATGACAGGGTCATGAGGCAGTGGTTTGGTTGTTGTCGTCGTTGGCGTCGTCGTCAACGTTGGTGGCGTCGCCGTAGTCGTCGACGTCATCGTCGTCGTCGTCGGCGTCGTCGTAGTCGTCGTCGGCGTCATCGTAGTCGTCGACGTCGTCGTAGTCGTCGACGGCGTCGTCGTAGTCGTCGACGTCGTTGGTGTCTTTTCAGTAGTTGTTATTATCACTACAGTTGCGTTAGTACAACACTTCTCAATCAGCCGGTTGTAGGCCCTCTTCCCACAGCAAGCGGCATTGGGCGGTCTGGTCTGGGGAACACCATCACAGCAAATCATCTTCACGGTGTCGATCGCTTTCTGTCCGCAACATTCTCCATTAGGCGGTTTCGCTTGCAGCATCCCGTCGCAGCAAATCGTGTCATCGCTTTCGTAATACACCTTTTCTCCGCAGCAGTCCAGACACGGTAGAAGACTGTCAAGTTTCAGGCCGTGTTTCTCAGCATAATTTTGTATGGAGATGCCAAACAGAGAGAGGTACTCTTTCAGCATTTCCAAGTACTCATCCTGGTACTTTCTCTTCTCGATAACCTGACCGCCGCAACAGATCTGCCGCATCGAATCGTAGGCCGTCTTCCCGCAGCATTCTGCGTTCGGTGGCCTTTGTTGTTGGACGCCATCGCAGCAGATTCGATCAGGGTTGACAGGCATGATGCCTTCGCCGCAACATTCTACGCATGGCAGGAATATGTAGTAGGCCTGCTTTAAGTCAGCTACGCCAACGTCTTTGGTGTATTGCTGGTACAGCAACTCTTTGATGTCGAGGATTCGGCCGTTACAGCATTTTTGTATCTTGGTGTTGTATGCCATCTGCCCGCAACACTCGGCGTTCTCTGGTCTGTACTGGAGCTGTGGGGATACATTTATGGTATTACATTGGTTGCAAATGCATATATAATATAATATAACATAACATGAAATGACATGACATAATATAACATAATATAATACGTAATAACATATATACTATTATAGCGCCAAATCGATTCGGAAAGTATTCATTGTGCTGTAAATTAAAAATTACAATAAATTCATATATAAAACAATTATGTAAACATAACGCTGTCTTGAATTATCACCATGTCATATAAACACGTATAGCCAATAAGGGTTCATGTCATGTCAAAATTCTTTCTTGCTGTTGACATTTGTAATGCTGAAATGTTATTGGTTCATTTACATTTATAATGCTATGCACTTTACACTGTTGGTTAAAAAAAATACACATGTCTCACGATGTCAACACTACATTGAGTTTTTCTAGCGACTCGTGTTTTTCTTGGAAGAAAACTACCACGCCACAATTTTGGCTCGAACAATAATATTTTAACAACCCCCGCTGTACTCATTTACACAGCAGAATGACGCGAGGCAATGAGGAAGGAACGACATTACTCAAACTTCTCCACAAATAACAGTCCGACCTTCTCATTATTAGATCACAGTGCTCCACCCGTCACAGCTACACCTACATTATTACCGAAAGTTTCTTATTATTGACTTGATAAATTCCGACTCGTTGCGTCAAGAAAGCTAGATAACATCGATTTCAGCGGATCAAAGCATCGAACAAATTACCCGTTTGTCACAGCAGATTTTCCTTAGCGAATCGTATGGCCGTCGACCGCAGCATTCAGCGTTGTCAGGTCGAGGGAATAAATAGTTGTCGCAGCATATGTACTTCTGGTAATCGTACGGTTTTCCATTACAACAGTAATCGTCAGGACAGTTGGGAGCTAGAAGGACATAATAGCAACATTTGTATTGCATAGGTTAATGGTTACATATCTTTTTATGAAAAAAGTAGGCTAATATTATGTTATGGCGATGTTGATATTTAATTTGTAGTACTGTATGCTAAGCAAGCGCAATCTTAGTTAACGTTACCAGTGATATTAGGTAACGCAAGCGATAACCTTGAGTAAACATTATACTTAATCCTAAAGATTATCTCAACAGAGCTTTGTTATAAAATCGTACTAGGTAAATGTTACCATTTTACCAATAAATATAATACGACATATACTTTGTGCATGTGACCTTTTGTCGGTTCCAGTGAACACTTGTCACAGTAAACTTCACACAAAACATTCGTATGTTCAGTGTTTGTCATTGGATAAATTTAAAAGGTCCAACTGACGTATACTGACAGAAGACAATTTCTCAAACTTTCAAACTTCCCACATTAACACAATTTCGCGGTACATCATTTTACATTATAATTATAAGTAATAGTAATAATGGTATCATTATTGTTGATTCTGCCCTATGATTTAAGCGCGACGTATGTTTGACATTAAGTATCTCCATCCGCAATTTATCCAAATGACAGCTAACTACTCCGATACAAAATGTAGTCCAAACTATTGAATTTACTAGAAATCATTTTTGAGGTGCATCCCTAGTAATGTACAACTAGTAATCGAACACAGTCTATGACTTTCTCCGATTATTTGAGCTACATCGCCACCGTCGAGGTCGAATCGCGGGCATTGCATTATGGGTATACTTACTGTCGGCGCCAATCGTTGCAATGCACGTGACGCCGAGAAGAAGAACGGCCGCCATCGCCCCAGACCTGCAGACAGGCAAATGTACATACAGGTTGCATAATTACACAATACATACAAAACGCACACATGTACACATTACAGCAGAACCTCGCTTTACGTTCACCTCAGTAGCACAGCATTCTCACAATTAAATTCACTGTTGTATATACTGCTTGTGTATGCCTATCTTCCTCGGAGGTGTGTACGCGCGCGCATGAATGCTTGTCTGTGGGTTTGCGCGCGAACGTGCGTGAGTGTGCGTGAGTTTGTGTGCGTTAGTGTCTATGCGTGTATGTGTCTGTGGGTGGGCAGGCACATTTTGTTGTGAGTGCGTGAATGCATGTGTGCTACCATCTAGCGGAACGTAAGCGAACCGCATAATAAGTTTCTGCATCTTAAAAATAGAACAGGTCTGTCAAACATAACATGAACAATTATGTAGCAAACCAGTCGAGAATAACACAAGAATAAACAACAATTCGAGTGTGGGAAACCGTCAGTTGTGTACATTTAAAAACAAAATAAACAATCAGCCAAAAAACGTTAATGTGTTTTGTTCATTGATTAAGTTATGCACATAGGGCCCACGTTGGTTATTCCACTTGTAACGACATGGTCATTTCCAACAGAAAGTGACTACTTGCGATTTAATAACATATGATATTAACATAAATGTGGTAAATAACATTTCATTGCAACAATTATAAATGTATGCATGTATAACAGTCACAATGTTGTTTCAAGTCTCGACTAATGCAAAGACATCGATGCACATGTATAGTTAATCATGTGGACGTATAAGAAAATATACTTACATGTTTCTATCGAACGGTTGTCGCTTGATCTTCGAAACCAGCCAGGTGCCGATCGAACTTCCGTCAAATTAGATCTCCTATCAGCGATGTCCACGCTTTTATAGCTAGACGGGAGGAGCATCCATGTTCTAATTTACCAATCAACTATCAAGATATCATCACGTGATGTTTTGAAGGTGACATATTTTACAGGACCGGGCGGTGGACGGTGGTACCAGGCGCCATTAGGGTGGTACAATAGAGTCGGCGATGCGATAAAATCGTGCGCCGTTCTGCCTCTCTGGTGAATAGCTCTAAATTCGCAAGATATGAACAGAAATGGCTGCACTCAATGACTTACAAAAAGGGTGTGTGTCGGGGCGATCAAAAGACATTATTCATCAATCGCGGTCTGTGGCGCAGTGTTGCTGGATGCCCATCTGTTTGTCACTAATAAATAAGGTTCATGAACACGCCTGTAGGAATAACTTGCAGTTTGCAAACTAGTGTGCACGCAACGAAACTGCACGACATATTGTTAACTTCGAAATTGTGTTTTATTTTTATGAATTTCGCTGGAAAGTTTCAGTAAGGGTTTGAACGGTTGTTATCTGGCAAAAAGGATACTTCGTAACACGTACCTTATTGTGTGTCAGGTAATATGAGTGAATTTTTGCATAAACGTCAGATATTAGTTGAATAACATGGGTTTAGAAGACATGTTTTATTACGTTGTAAGGTACGTACATGTGCAACTGTCTAAAACTACAAAATATAAAGATATACATTAGGATTTAGACACGGATCATGATTTGCGTTATTGTGCAATATGTTTTTTGTGTGAAATGAGGGAGGGTGGTTGAAGGAGAGTTGGTAGATTCGGTGCAAGATTAATCCCATTAATACACGTAACAATGGGGAAAATGCCTGATTCTCTTGGTCTGTTCCATTAATAGTTTACAAATATATGAAATGTCTGTATCTATTGGCACTAACTGAATCAAATCTGAAGCAGGTTAGCAAACGAAATAAATAGTAACACTTTCGAAAACATCCAGTACCAGTTCGCTAAATGACGATATATACGGCGATAGATACAAAAGAACATGATTTAATGGCACTGTATAATAATGAAGTACTAGTACGCAACCTTTCTGCACTTAGACACGAACTGAATAGGTGGGGATCTCGGTGGTCATATACATATGACTGCCTACGCCGGGTAATTAAATACACGTTGTTCTTAACATGTGGACACATGCGTATCTGTAGAAACGAAACTCACAGATAAAACAAACAAACATATACAAATATTTGGAATGAACAAATGACATGGTGAGTGAGCTGATGGGTTTCTGAGTGAATGAGTCCGTGAGTCCGTGAGTGAGTGGGTGAGTGTGTCCGTCAGTGAGCGAGCGAACGATCGAGTGACTGACTGACTGTGTGTGTGAGTATGCGATTGACGAGTATGTTGTTGAATGAGTGAGTATTCAAGACAGTGATACATAGTATGACTAATCAAGGAACGGAGACAGTGATTGAAGCTGATCGATGTACGTACAATGGTGTTCGCCGATATTGAGTGTCACCAATCGGAATATCTTGTGTCACGTCATCAGACTCACCAGCAAGGTGATCGGAGAGGAACTTACCAGTGTAGTCGACCTGTACAGGCGGAGGGCAAAGAGGAAGGGAAGGCAGATTTCTCTGGATCCCGACCACCCCCTAAATCACTGTTACAATCTGTTACCATCTGGCCATCGTTTTCAGCTACCTCAACTGAGATTCAGTCGCTCTCGAAATTCTTTAATTTCATCCTCTATCCGTCTTCTAAACGAATGATCTGCCTCCTTCCCCCTCCAATGCCTTGAGAATATAGGTTCATGTGTGTTTTTGTGTGAGCGCATGCGTGAGTGATTATACTGGTAATTGCACTGTATTCCTCCTAGTTAAATAACATATGTGATGATGAACTTGTTCCTGTACTGATGGCTGTGATACGTAAGTGTAAAGGAGGTTTCCTAACAACTGGCTGATTGTTCTGTGCTATTTTATTTTAATCATGCAATTCATTGCATCACTAATTGATGCATAAGGATAAGATCAGGCATGTTGTAGGCAGGATAAGGTGTGCGTGCGTGCGTGCGTGCGTGCGTGCGTGCGTATATGTGTGTGTGTGGTCAGCGTTCTCAGTTACACAAGTTTATTTATTTATTGCTTTCTTAATAGCGAACACCACAAGAACATTTCCAAATGAGGGACAATAAAGGTATTTGAATTGAATTTGAATAGTTAATAATAATCGTATGTGCCCGTGACATTGAATTAGTGAGCGCTAGTGGTAGTCATTCACGCAAAAGCCAGTGTCCGGTGTATTTTATGAGCGCACATGTTCTGCGAAAGCCAGCCTAAGAGGCGTTTTATGATAACACCCGTAGGTAGACTAGACGACCTTGTGAATGCCCCCCCCCCCCGTGCGTGTATACTACTTAATTGACCTCTCCGAGGTAAGTTCACGCTGGTCGCGAACGCGCAGTGTAGAGCTGTCGGCTACTGCATTAATCTTGGTTTAAATTCTTGCATCGTCACCTTTCAATGTGTTGGTCAAATGGGCAGCAAATTGACCAAATGGGCACATAGAAACGGTTAGTGACCCTGCCATTTATATGTATGACCCTATGCGCGATGTATTTGTCTATGACAGTATGAAACAGCATACATGTGTCTGTAAAACTGCATAAAATATAACAAATACACATTTATTTAAGTACACCTGTCTCAGTTTGGTCTAATATGTTGCCAACAGTCAATTTTAACGGTGCAAACTGCGAACTTAATTGGTGTGACGTTGTGATATTATCATTCAAGTTGCATATCAGATAATAAATCATGGGGAAAGTATTGCATACATCGTTAAGACACGTTTTGCATGGGGGTCTCCTACGGTCTCCCTATTATTTTATACGGGCCCCATACATAGATACATATAATACATGTTAACTATAATTCAATAGTATATATACATTTTAATTTCAAACGACGTTTCATTCATACAAGCAAAGGGAATTCCATGGATTGTATTGGGCCCGGGTGGGGGGAGGGGCTCAAACTAGTCGCTCATACAGAGTGGGTAACGCATGTCTATTTATCTTCATTATGTACTGATCTGCACCGGGAATACGTTTCAATAGTCTTGACGCCACATCAGTAGACACGTCAATAAGTACGTCAGACGGTACAAATCATTTGGGCCCATTTCTTTGACACACATCACACGCAAATAGGCAGCTCAGCTAACAAGCCTGTTCACACGTTTGGAAATAATTGAAAGGTGCGTACACAATTCGATTTTATTCGTTCGTCACATTTCAAATTAATCTAATGAAAAATCAAGCCTACCTCGCATCTACTACAATCTCGTTTGCGCAACCTTCTGGTGTAGTCACGTGACATTATCAGACAGCTCATCATTCATTTAATGTTTGTCCAAGAGTTAAAACTACTCCCTTAATTCGATTTTTGTGCTGTTCGCGTTTCAGAGTAATTTCACACATAAACACTATCAAGTATTCCTTTCTTCAGACAATTAAAAAGTACGCATTTATATGGAACACAATGCACATATTACATACACTATTAACACACTAAACATGTGAACACAAAAGAACCGGATTCGCGATAGGCAACCGAGCTGAGGATGCAGCTTTAAGTCAAATGATTCCCAAACTAGAAATAATCACGTTAATGCTCGATACGAGTATGCATGCATTCTGTATTACTGCTGTCGACGTTTCTTGCTCTCTCTACAACCACGTGGCTGACTAGTTCATTGGTCTGAAGGCTAATAATCGGCCCGGTAACTGACTGTAGCAAACCAGATGCAACGACCAAGTCAATTTTTATTCTGGCGAAATAAACAAAAGTAGTCATTTAAAAAATCAACTACGTATATTATATTGACTACGAATATTACATTGACTACGAATATTACATTGACTATCCACGTTTATTACATTGACTATCCACGCACTACACATTACAAGACAAAGCAACCGGAACTATGATAGGCTAAAGCAGTCGAGAAAGCTGCTTTTAAACAATCACGTCATTTGTTTATACATGTCTTCGTTGAATGCTCACTGTCGCATGTATACGCCACTAACTACTGGTAATTATAGGATTTATGAGTGGACGTTTCGATAAACTTACATTTAACACAAGTCATCTGGGGTTATTATTACGGAAATACTCATTTGTGATTGTCATGTGGGGGACATCATTGCCTGATGGACATAGTACCGAGGTGACAGTACTAGACCCAAGGTCGATCTTAACCGGATCAAATAAAATACATATCAACAACTGAAATATATCTGGATACATCTAAAACATAAAATAAATGTAAAGGTAAGTTCTTATACAGCGCAATATCCAGTGTTACGGACTGCTCAAAGCGCTTTACACTTTACTCCCGGGCAGACATGTTCAACCTAACACCATATCGACGTCTCTGGAAGCATTCCGCCACGCTGCAATTAACGCGCGAAGACTATTCGTACATAAATATCCACCAATGTATATAGTCAGGTACTCATTCATGAGCTGACTGAACTGGAACAACGTAGAGGAAACGAATTTGCCCAAGGTTCGACACCGCAGCACAGGATTCGATCCCGGGTTCCATCGATTGAGAATCACATGCTCTAACAACTGTGCCACTGCGCTCCACCTACAGAGAACACTCGGTTAAAGTTGACTTACGCTCCCCACACAGTTGCCCAATCAGTACTAAAACCTGCTGCACCTTTTCCGTGGCTGAATGCCTGATGAAGAACAACAAAGACGCGCAAACAATACCCAGCCACAGGCAGATCGCTGCACGATACGACTGCACAATGATATTTCTTGTAATGCCGCTCCTCGTCAAGCTGGGTGCAGCCACAACCCTCAGTTCACTGCGCGTGCACCAGTCATACATGGTTGGGCAGCGGTGATCAGATCTGGTGTCACGATGACCGTGCTAGCCCGTGTGCGTGCATATTGTGTGCGATGTATGTGACAGTGTGATGTCAACACGCACGCACGCACGCACATGCGCGCGCGGACACACATATACACACTCACTGTCTCCCCCGCTTTATCTATGCTGTATATGCGTACGTGCGCGCGCGTGTTTGTGTGCGTCTATTTGTGCGTGTGCATTGGTTTGCGCGCGCGTGTGTGTGAGTGGGTGCTTTTGTGTGCGTGCGTGTGTGGTGTGTTCGTGTATGAATGTGGTGGATGTGCGTGCGTACGTGTGTTAATTTTATTCGTGCGTGTAAGGCGACAACACACAGTCGTTGTGAATAATAGGCATATATTTATAGTTAAAAATATTTGTAATAAAATATATTACCCACATTTAGATTTCCGGTAATGCTGCTGTCCTTCGAATCTCGAACGACTCGCATCTAACCCTTCTGCACCACAGAAATACCTGCCGAATGGCATACATACGTTCTTGGACAATATTCCATTGATATACATATGCTATTAATGGTGCTATTAATAGTGATAAATAACACATAATGAATTAAACGTTATCATGACAAATCAATACGCCATATATGTTATAAAGACGTATAATATTGCCGTTAAATATTGCATAAAATACAGTATCTTAATGCCATCACAAACGTAATTTCACTGGTTTGTACCGGGGTAATTCACGTTCAATGTCACACAAATATAGCATTTTCTGCTTTACTATACTTTTTTCCATGTTTAGATCCACCCGTTATTCGACAGTACGGTATTCTTATTCACTATTAAATAATTACTTATGAACATGTATTATGTTTTTTGGCAAGTATCATAGTTTTCATTTCAATTATGACATGAATAAAGAACACAAGCAATGTGTTGGTTCGCTCCAATTGTTACGTAATGTATTTTACATGTTTCCTATTACTACTACATCTGTACTATACTGAACATTATGTATCAATAAAGATTATTATTTGACGCCGTATATCTTTACTATTCTGCTGCTGTATGTGTTCCTAATCACCAGTTACACCCATTCTGCACGAGCGACGTGAAGTGCTGGGCTATTCTGAGAAGTGGCAACCCAAATAAAACGCGACTCGAGGACACACGCAATATTGCTATTCAGCCGTGGATATTTTGGTCGTAGACTAACAAACGGTACCACTAGACTTGTCGTGATACTTATCTGACAACGTCGACAGTTCACACAATGACATGTTACGGGGCAGACCGTGAATGTTTGTTTTTGTGGCGAGCGTCAATGTGAATTTTATGACACGATTAATGTGTATTTTTTTGACTGTGAAAGGTGTGTGCAATTGGAAGGTTACATAAGTTTTATGTCCCGCCGGCGTGGTGGCGAATTTTTTTGGAAAGCGAACTGAATTACTTATCTACTCAAGCGACGCCGGAATGACACGAAATACATGGCAGTACCTGACACCAGTACATGTGCAGGCATGCACAGTCGTTTTCTTCTTAAAAAAAACTACTGCTCAGTGCTTACTATATTCGGCATTTTACTTATGTGAGTGTCATTAGAAAAAATGTGTGTTTAGTAATAGTAGACAACGACGTGTATGTCCATTGTGTTTTCTGGTAACCATGTCATGGAAAGGTAGGTTATGATCAAGTAGTCAAGGGAAAAGTCGTAGGAAATAAAGGTATGGGCAGTAAAGTCATGGGACATAAAATATTGGAGTTGATTATTTATTCAATATAAAATGTAAGCTTGTACATACATAACATATAAATACAGGGTACATTAAATATGAAGGATGACACAAGAACGTGCAAGCACTTGTTTCTATTGTGGTCCTTGGACAGACAAACAAATACATGACACAGATATAAATAGAATATGACAAAATAACATACTAAAAAAACAATAATAAATAAATACTAAGTTACTGTTAAGATGTCAAAGGACATTCGTAATTATGATATTAAGAAAGAAGAGTCATTACCTCCTGATTATAAGCACTATTAAGTCATTTGAAAAACCGACACATGTGCTACAAATACATAATACAAGTTTTTTTTTAATTAAACATTTAACAAAAGATGCATCAATAAAAAATCTTTAAAAAATATTATAAAATAAAATACAGGTAGGACCTCAAAAATAAGATTGAATTATAAGTAAATAAATGAGCTGGCTTCCTGATCATTAAGATAATTGAACAAAAACTGTTTCACTAAAAGTTTAAATTGGTTCTTGTTCTGAGCACCTTGTATGTTATATGGCAATTTATTCCATGCCTGTGTAGTAAAAAGAAGTTTGACCGAAAGATTTAACATACGGCACATGCAGAGACAAAATACTAGATCTTGTATTTATACCGTGCTGCTTGCGTGTTACGTTGACAGAATCGGACAAATAAATCGGTGCTCTGTCATTGACAATATTATAGACAAGGTTAAATTTTAGTTGCTTAACCCGTAGATCACCTGGTAACATATTGACCTGTCTAAACTCCGTTGATCCAATGTGGGTTCTGGCTGGTGCATTAAGAAGGAAACGGATTACCTTGTTCTGGGTACACTGTAGTCTTGTTTTATATTTCTTGGTTAAACCCGAGAACCATGATGAACAGGCACAGTCAAAATGACATTGTATTAAGGCAGAAGTAAGTAGTTTTTTTGTTTTCATGTTGACATTTCTTGTCTGCCTGTACATAAATTTTAACTTAGCATTTGATTTGCAAACTATCTTCTCAGCCACACCTTCTCCAGTTAGTGACTGATCTAACTCTATACCTAGGTATTTAACATGCGTCTGACACGTCAATGTGTTGCCAGCATATTTCACCTGAATGGAGTTGCTTGTGTGGAGTTTACGTTTCGATCCAAAAAGGATTTATTCAGTTTTCCCTAGATGGAGGGACAGTTTGTTATTTATCAGCCATTCTCTGGCTGCCTCAAGCTCCGAAGAGAGACTTTCTTGGATGTGTTGGGTGTTCTTACCCGAAGCTATCAGAGCCGAATCGTCAGCGTACAAAAGAAGTTTGCAGCGAACAGCCGATGGAATATCATTAATATAGATTAGAAATAGTAAGGGTCCGAGAATTGACCCTTGAGGTACACCACATGTGACAGTCATCGGTTTTGATAAGGTACCACCAATGTCAACTGATTGTTGTCGTTCATATAAATATGATTGAAACCAGACTATGGCAGATTTGTGAAGTCCTATAGCTTCGAGTTTTTGAAGCATAATTTTATGGTCTACGGTGTCAAAGGCCTTCTGAAGGTCAAGAAGCAAAATACCTATATAATTACCTTTATCTTGCTCCTGTTTTAGGAAGTCTGTGAGATG
Organism: Escarpia spicata; assembly: GCA_963995525.1. Classification (NCBI taxonomy): domain Eukaryota; kingdom Metazoa; phylum Annelida; class Polychaeta; order Sabellida; family Siboglinidae; genus Escarpia; species Escarpia spicata. Next base: position 29,225,708 of record OZ023211.1, read on the forward strand.
TACTAAACTATTACTGGTGACACCCATTGACCTGTAGAAGTCTTGGATGTGTTTCTCTTCATATTTACCATTACTTGGTGGGAGTTTGCCAACCAGTGTTAAGGCTACATTAGTAAAATACTTGTTAAAATGCTCAGATACCACTGATTTATCAAAACAAATGTTGTTATCGATACCTAGTCCTATACTTCCTGGCTTAGTTTTACACTGAGACGAAGTTCCGAGGCCTTTCAGCATTTGCCATAATTTCTTTGGTTGTTGTTTAAATTCGTTAGCCTTGTTAGCAATGAAGTCTGATTTGGCCTGTTTCTTCTTATATTGAACCTGATTCCGAAGATAAGTGTATTTTCCGTGCCAACTGATGTCTTTAGTCTTTTTGAAAATGCCCGATCTCTTTCATGAATGAGATGCAGGTCATCCATGGGGCGGTACGCTGTTTAATCCGGACATACTTCAAAGGGGCAATGTTATCAATAACGGCCATCAACTTAGATTTAAAATGATAAAAAGCCTCGTGTACAGAGTTAATATCCGATACATCCTGCCAATCTACCTCCCTGCAGTTTTGCTTCAAACATTTCCTTACTGTAGTTTTTGAGCGATCTTAAAGTCACACCATTGTGTTGATTAACAGGAATGTTCTTACATTTGCGTGTACAATGTATTAATTGGTGGTCACTCAAGCCAAGATCTAATACACCACATTGTGTTATTTTATCAGGGTCTGAAATGAGGATGAGATCTAAGATGGTGGATGTTGTACTGGTAATCCTTGTAGGTGTGTTAATAAGCTGGGTCATATCAAACATAGACATATAATGCTTCAGTGACACATGCAACTGATTAGTGTGAGTATTCAGGTGAGAGTAGTCAACGTTAAAGTCACCCATTATGATGAATTCTTGGTTGGTGAAAGAATTACATTCCATGCAGCATTGTTCGAGTATATTAAAACAGTCCATCTGTTTGGGTGGACGGTAGCATACACCAATTAGAATAGGTTTGGTCTTAGGTAAATACAGTTCAGCCCAGACAGTTTCTAGATTAGTATATATATCGTCTCTCGGTTTGAAAGCAATGTCACTTCTAATGTAGATACATACACCAACGCCCTCGCGATTCCTGTCGAGCCGGAGAATAGTATAGTCAGTGATTTCAATTTCCGAGTCTGTGACCGACGCATCTAACCAAGACTCGGTGATGCCGATCACCGCAACTTTAGTGTTAGCTGCGAGAACTCTTAGATCGTCAAGTTTCGGCAGAAGACTGCGAGAGTTCAAATGAACGAAGTTGAGTCCCTTTGAACGTAAACATTCAAAGTCAAGGGGTCTTTCACTTGATGACTGGTCAGCGGGGTCACCATCAGTGACTGACAGGTGGTCGTTGCCATCAGGACAACGGCCCTCATCTCGGTTGTTAGATTGTGTGAAGATCGACTGACGGTCGCTGATGTTGTCGTCGGCCTTGTCATCAGCAAACGGGAGGGCTTGAAGTGAGCATCGATCACACAGAAACGTAAAGAAATCACCGCTGTTGCAGATATCATCGTATGCTTCGTTTGTAAAAACTCCAGCACATTTGTTGTATGTCCACTGGCCGCAGGAGTCACAGGAGATAGCTCTACTGCGGGCAGTGACACCTTTGAAACAACGACTACATGGGTGTTTTGGCGTGTAGTTTCTCTTGTGCCCAGCAGGGCCTGGGTTGGTGCTCACATCGCCGCTTTTCATAAGTAATAGATCACGGGAGGTAAAGTGATACCGCTCAAGCAAAATTTTTCTGTCGGCATGCAACATTACTAATGTATCTTTAAAACCATGAGCCATACTGGAACCTTTCCCGGAGCTGACAGGGAGTGAGTGATGCAAGTGATCTGAAACAGTGGCCAAATTAATACAACTCTGAAGTAGTATCCTAAATGGCAACAGAACTACAAAGGCCTTTGCAAAGCATCACAGAATGGAAAAGCTTTTATAATGGGTCACTTTTGTATAATCGGTAATATAGGGCTGGGAAAGTCAGAGATACAGTTATTATTGCCAACATCGTTAAGAACTTACAACTATAATTTCCTACCAAGAAACAAACTTTTACTATAACCGCATTACAGCTCCCCAGAATGTTGACACCTTCAGGGTGAGGTACAGTATGAGTAAAACATGGGAAAAACCTGTGACGTAGAGGCAACGTTGGTGATGCAGTAAGCAGTGGCAGTTCCTATCACTGATCGCAGATGGTCACTGTCTCTTCAAGTGCTTGTCATTTCCATGCTACAGTGTGGCTGAATGCATTACTACAGTTTGTCTTTAATGTCTAATGACACACTTGTAGCTCACTCTTTTATGGCGATGACGGTGATGATGACAGTTGTCCATGCACTGCAATGACCAGTCACGTGTGAACAGGATGAGGTGTCTACCTGCTCTTGCAGAGATATGATGGCGTTGTGATCGGCCTCGCGTGACTGGCACGAGATGCCTACTTGTGCTTGTAAAGACATAAACATAAAGCAATGTGACCGGCCACGCGTGACTGGGATGAGATGTCTACTTGTGCTTGTAGAGATGTAAAACGTTGTGATCAGCCACGCATGACTGGGATGAGATGTCTACTTGTGCTTGTAGAGATGTAAAACGTTGTGATCAGCCACGAGTGACTGGGATGAGATGTCTACTTGTGCTTGTAGAGATGTAAAACGTTGTGATCAGCCACGAGTGACTGGGATGAGATGTCTACTTGTGCTTGTAGAGATGTAAAACGTTGTGATCAGCCACGCATGACTGGGATGAGATGTCTACTTGTCCTTGTAGAGACGTAAAACGTTGTGATCAGCCACGCGTGACTGGGATGAGATGTCTACTTGTGCTTGTGGAGACGTAAAACGTTGTGATCGGCCACGAATGACTGGGATGAGATGTCTATTTATGCTTGTAGATATGTAAAACGTTGTGATCAGCCATGAGTGACAGGGATGAGATGTCTACTTGTGCTTGTAGAGATGTAAAACGTTGTGATCAACCATGAGTGACAGGGATGAGATGTCTACTTATGCTTGTAGAGATGTAAAACGTTGTGATCAGCCACGTGTGACTGGGATGAGATGTCTACTTGTGCTTGTAGAGACGTAAACGTTGTGATCAGCCACGAGTGACTGGGATGAGATGTCTACTTGTGCTTGTAGAGACGTAAAACGTTGTGATCAGCCACGAGTGACTGGGATGAGATGTCTACTTGTGCTTGTAGAGACGTAAAACGTTGTGATCAGCTACGAGTGACTGGGATGAGATGTCTACTTGTGCTTGTAGAGACGTAAAACGTTGTGATCAGCCATGAGTGACTGGGATGAGATGTCTACTTGTGCTTGTAGAGATGTAAAACGTTGTGATCAACCATGAGTGACAGGGATGAGATGTCTACTTGTGCTTGTAGAGATGTAAAACGTTTGTGATCAAACACGCTTGACTAGCACAAGATGTCTTGTTGTGCTTGTGGAGACGTGATGGTGTTGTGGAGTGACGGGTTGGTCTGTTGGGGTCAGGAGGCATCTACCATAACCATGCTTCTGCTGCAAGAAAAAACACCTCAGTCAACACCACAAAAAGTCTACTCAGCACTACCAGACTTCTGGGAAGCATTTCTATACTTTCAGTCAGCACTATTATACTTTTAGCTAGCATAACCTCACTACAATTTCAGTCAGCATTACTTCAATTTCAACCAGCACTACTGCTTTCAGTCAGCACTACTACTTTCAGTCAGCATCATTAAGTTTTCAGTCAACATTACTGTGCTTTCAGTCTGCATTGCTACACTTTCAACCAGTACTACTACACTAACAGTCGGCACTACACGTCTTGTTAGCAATACTGCACTTTCAACCTGCATTTCTGCTACATTTTCAGTGAGCATTACTATCCATCTAATCACCATTACTGAATGTCTAGTGAGACTCATTGGACTTTCTGTCAGCACTATTGTGAGCACATCTAGTCAAAACTGTAACTTTTGGTGTGCTTACAACAATAAGTGACAACTGCTAGTAAACTGCCACTGTTTATTAACAACACCAGCATTACATACGTTTGTTGTTTCAGTTTTCTTCGAGTCCACTTCCAACTCAACTGTGTGGAGCCACTTAGAGAAGTCTTACACCTTTTTCCCCACTGGCGTGACCTGGACGATCATCACTATCTTGTTGTCTTGTGACCTGTAGACAAACATAAATGACGTAATTATCTGAATAAATATGATTTTTTAACTAAAAATCTCAAACAACGCGTCACATGTTATTTCTGATTACAAAGCGTACCGGTACACTTGCAAAATTAATTTCTAATATCGCAGTCTGTTTTATACAAAGTTGATTAAGATTTCCTGAAATAATAAAGATATCTTGCTCAAACAAGAGACTTCTCTGACAAGTCTTCTACCCAGACATGATACTGAATGCACAGTTTCATTGTAATGTAACAAAACATAAGTATTACTATGTCTAAATCATTCATGAAATTAATATTTAGTATAAAGCAAGGGGTACCATAACGTAAGTAGTTCTACTTCAATGTTTAAACTATCATTACCGAGGTAATATGTTTTCTATACTTAATATGTACAAAATAATGTGTTAACCTGACTTGTTTGAAAATACGCTTTTGATTTGAAGTGGATGGTATCAAGGCAACAACTTATATCATGTATAACTACAGTTGGTGATTTAATTGTCGTAGATTACAATTCAAAATAAAATCCATTTTCAGAAGATCTCCAGAAGAAATTTCCATGCCTTTGTTGAATGAAATCTACCTCGACATGGCCATTAGCATTTCTGTGTGCTAATGGGGATTTAGCTGGATAAAGCGGGTGAAGCGTGGGATATGATATATTTATATGATTAGTACAAACACTGATTCATAGGTAATTATTAACTTGTTTTCATAGAGTCAATTTTTGGAAGAGCAAATCTTCTTTTAACTAAGACACTTCATAATAATGACAGTTCATGCAAATTAACGTCGCAACCCTTGTTGCCATAAAACCCAGACCATGACAGGAGAAACCTTACATGAGAAGCATCCCACAGAACGCAAAGTATGCTGTACCACCTGAAAGGATGAAAAGAAACACATATGCCAGAAATGTTCCTGAGTACTTTAAGCATCAATGTCAGTTGCCTTTTGACCATTTAGCTTTCCGTTCTATCCAACCGGTCAGGCTAGCTTTGCACCAGTCGAGTGTCTCTTTAGAGTGGCGGGCGAGGTCTTCCATTGAGACAGGTGTGGATGACAGATGAGAAGTTTGAATGCATCATGTTTGTTCAGTGCAACCAGAAATAAGTGAACATCTCAAGAGTTGATGTGAAATGCCAGTATTTTTTACCTTGAATTAAGTAATGAATAAATGCATAAAACTGGTGCTTTTATCGCTTTGATTTTCACCATTATGAAACACGAATGTACTGCTCAATGTACTTGACTGTACTTTACTAAAATGTTCCGAGTACTATGTACCTGAATTTTTCACAAAGTACTTGTACTTGCCTATATTTTTATATGAGTACTTGTACTTGGAAAAATGTAAAGTACTCGTACTTAGGTACATTGTGCATGTACTTGACCCATCCCTGTTCCATGTATAATACAGCTGTACTGTGAGTATATGTAAAAAAATAGCTGGAACAGCAACATTTATCAGAAGAGTATATCTCCGTGGATGGGAAACACTCTATGGAAAGACCCTACAATAGTCACAAGACAAGCATTAGAACTGAATCCACATGGGAAAAGAAAAACAGAAAGACTGATAAAACACCTGGAGCCAAGGAGTTGAAGATGTATGAAACCACATGGAATGAAATAAAGAAGTGGTATCCCTATTATCTGAAGAAATTTGGACTAACAGACAATCTCACTGTTGGTTAAGTTACAAGCGTGTTACCTCTGTCAAGAACGTGAAGCTCACTTCGGCTGCATGGTCTTCCTGTGAATGAACCTATAAATATATTCATGGACAGTCGTTTAAGCTCTTCGACCATCACTGGCACATATTAAGTGGGGCAAAATGCAAACCAGGCAATTGGTGTTGCCATAGATAAACAGACAGCATAAGCATTCAGAGTAAACTGTGCAGTCTTGGTGCTTCGCTGCGAAGACGAGGGGAAGTTGTAACATGTCCAGGTCATGCGAACGGCATTGTAACCCTGCCGGTTGATGAACCTCTGTCAGAATATATGGCAGAAGTAGACATAGGCCGACAATTTGCATCACAGAACATCAGATTGCGATATGTTGTCAGTGCAGAAGGAGTGAAGGCTGGCATGTCAGAAACGACCTGTGACAGGTGGACACGACAAGCCAACATTACATATCTGGAAAAATCACTGTTCTGAAATTCAATGAATTTAGAGTGAGCATGTTTCCTGGTTCGACAACATTGATTATAAAGGAACAAAACACACTGTTTTAACTGGACATTAATCATCGTTGCCAGTGATAGCAGGAAAGTGACCACACTCATGTCACTAAGACACACTAGATTTCTATGGTGAAGTGTGTCAAAAGTGCAGAAATAACTCCTCTGTGTGGGAAGAAGAAGAGCTGGTGGCACAGATCAATGTACTTGCAAACAGGAAGAGTTTACTACCTGGACATGACCAACACTGCTGAACAGATGTGTCAAAGATGTAGCTGGGCCATTGTGTGTATTGTTTACGAAGAGCTTTCAAAGTGGGTAGGAACCGCTAGACTGGCTGAATGCAAATGTCATCCCTATTTACAAGAAAGACATCATTGCAAGCCAGGAAACTACTGCCCAATTAGTTTAACCTCACAAGTATGCAAGGTGATGGCGTTCTTCACTGTAGATTCCATATCTGAACATATCAAACAACACAAGCTGATTCTAGATTTGCAACATGGTTTTAGACCAAAAAGAAACTGTCTTAGTAATCTGCTAATGTTTCTAGAGGAAGTCACTCCTTACATTGATAAAGGATATCCACTAGATGTAATCTACTTAGATTCCAGCAAAGCAATTGATACAGTACAGTCGCTCATCACAGACTCATCTGTAAACTGACCACTCATGGAATCACTGGCAAGACCAACAGATGGAATGATAGCTGGCTAAGAGATAGAAGACAACGAGTGTGCATAAATGGTGTCAGATTGGTAAAAAGTGATCAGTGGAGTGCCACAGGGATCAATACTTGGTTCAATTGTTTTTTTAATCTTTATAAACGACTCAGGGAGGTATATGAGCCAGCAGGCCCCCAAACCCATTCAAGGTATGAACACAGACAGTCTCTCTCCGAAATGTGATTAGGTGTTCATGCACTAGCAATGACAAATTGTGTCTCAAAACAAACCACAACGAGGCTTTGAACCATTGCTTATCTTCTGACTCTCCCTAAAACGTTAACTTCTTAACTTGTCATGTGTGGCCATAGTGCGACTGAATTATGAGGCATGGCCCTCTCTCTTGAGAAAACTGTAGTTGAACAAGGTTCCCATAAGAAAAGACGGTGGGGTAGCAAGAACTGCACGACAGATCCAGCATGAGGTGCTGTATCACATAGTTTTTGTTCAGTGTACTTTTACTCAAGTAGTTTAGAGGTGAATTACTTGTAGTTTTACTCAAGTACAAAATAAAAGTAGTTCAGTCAATGCTGCCGGACATCAACTGAAATGACCAGACAGTGACGCGACACACCTATCCCCTGAGGAACATCCATGCATTCTTGGACAAAGTGAATGATTTGGGACTCCACCAAATGAACAACAAAACCAACTAGAGACAACAATGATCTCTTACGGATCAAAGCTGGTAAATAGAATCACCACCATCCCAGGTTTATGTGACCACCACACTGTACTAGCTGACAGCCGCATCAAAGTCATCGTCCAACTACTGTCCAGTGACGTGAAGGGTGAGATTATGGGGGAGGACACTACGGCCAAAGTGTTGGCCATAATCAACGCCAAAATGGCAGTGACCCCCCGATCACACTCAAGGACATTGCGTAAAGTCATAGGCTAGGCAGCAGAAAGACAGCGAGAGGAGGGGATCGACACCGCGTTTATATTGTTCGCTTCAACAATGAAAATGTGCGAGATGCGGCCATCCATCAATGTCGCAGACTGTGGGGCGACGACACCATGATCTTTGTTAATGAAGATCTCACCTAGCACTGTGCCGCATTGGCGAGATCAAGTAGACAACTAAAGAGAAACAAAAAGATCCTAGGGTCATTCCGTGTCAAAGCAATCACTTTTAGGCCATTTTTGCACGACCCGACTCCATTTTTGTTGAAATTTAGCACGTTGTTGGCTCACATAAGAACATAAAAACCACAGATTATAAAAAGTCTAGGTCAAGTATTACTGGCCGTTACATTAACGTCCATAACTCTGCTTCTAATAAAGACAGACAAGAAAGTAAGATATCATTGGAAAGCCAGCCTTTGAACTCCAATACCCAAAAAAAAATCCTCCAATTTTTTTTATTTTAATTCTACAGCATACTACATCTTTGCTCAAGAGTCCCTGAAAATATTAGGATGGGCAAATAATAATGTTCAGAGATACAGCAAATTTAGTACAGCGGGTGACCTATTTTTGGTCTGCAGATCAGTCGATACCACACTGAATGTCAGCGTAACCTTTTCAGATTGCATAAGTTTTTACATGCTGTAATGGCTCATTTTACATGTTCAATTTTTTTACAAGGCCTCTCTTCTGTTTTCTCTTTAGATATCCTGTAGATGCAATCAGTGTCAGTCGTTGGGTCAACATTGGTAAGGAGATCACTAAGTCAAAGAGTGTCACTTTGTTACGGGTAAAACTATGAGGTTTGGGGTGAAGGAAGATTAGTTGGAATAACATTTGTTACATACGCAAGCCTCCAGTATCCATCATAGATGGCTTTCAGATATCCTTTGGCGTATGCCAGAATGAGGCCAACACACTGTGCTGTGACAAGTTCACAACCTCTTCTCTTCATTGAAGATATAGAATATGGTGCTACTTCCAAGTGATTCAATGATTATGCCTTAAAGAATAGTACCTTCTGTGTTCTTGCTATTACTTTAGCTGTTTACAAACAGCTTGCAAGAAGAGTTGCTTATTCATAACTCTTCTGTGGTTGAAAATACCTTCCAAAGTGCAGAATTTGATAGCAGGAATAAATAGACTGACGTGAACTCACAGGACTACATTGGTGTGGTGGTGTAATGTTCATATAATTATGGTCTTTGTAGACTGGCTTTTGCATCAAGTCTGTTGACCATTCCATTCCACCCACATCATCACATATGCCTTTCCTGTGTTATGTTGCATAAAAGTACCACTTCGCATATTTCCCCAAATCCTGCTAGTGGCAGTAGAGGTTCAGAAAGTGTTCGCAGTCCGTATGCTAACTAGCACAACCATCAGGAAAGTTGATGTTTCTTTGCCCAGCTGTACATTTTGCAGTGAAAAAAATTATGCTGTGTTTTGGAAGAGGTGTACAACAATGGTGTCGCGTATGTTGGAGTAAGAAATTACAACATAACTGTGACACACAATCATTTCCTATTTCAAGACTGAAGCAATATGATTGGTGTGCACAGTGTTGCCTGTGCACAGTGTTGCCTGTGCACACTGTTGCCTGTGCACACTGTTGCCTGTGCACAGTGTTGCCTGTGCACAGTGTTGCCTGTGCACAGTGTTGCCTGTGCACAGTGTTGCCTCTGCACAGTGTTGCCTGTGCACAGTGTTGCCTGTGCACACTGTTGCCTGTGCACAGTGTTGCCTGTGCACAGTGTTGCCTGTGGTTAGTTAGTATAAAAACTGCAAAAACTTCCTGAACCTCTGCCACCACGAGCAGACTCCAGTGTAGCATTTTTTCTCAAAAACGACATGTGATGGTGTGGATGGAATGGTCAAGAGACCAGACCAAAAGCCAGTCTACAAAAAACATAATATGTTATGCAGTTGTTTGAATCAGCCCATATACCAGCTACTGAGTTCTGCTTTCCAACCACAGAAGAGGATTCCTGGAAGAGTACTATGAAGCAGCTATCTTCTTACAAGCTATATGGAAACAGCTAAAACATTAGCAGGAACACATAATCTACACATCATCAAGTAATTATCATTTAATCATTTGGAAGTAGCACTATATTCTACATCATCCCTGAAAAGGTTGTGACAGCCTAGTGTGTTGTCCTCATCTGGCAGATGCCAAACGGTATGTTACAATGGACACTGGTGGCTAGCGCATGTAACAAATATTCTGGCTGACCTTCCTTCACCCATATGGTCCAACAGCATCATAGTTTTACCCGTAACAAAGTGACACTCTTCGAGTTAGTATTCTCCTCACCAACGTAGATTCAACGACTGACTACAGGCTATCCAAAGAAAAAGTAAAACATGTGAACATGTTAAATGAGACATTACAGCATGTATGTACACTCATTTAATTATAAGAGACCTTTTAGCATGCTTTTTATGTGATCTGAAAAGTTTATTCGGAAATTCAGTGTGGTATTGACTGATCTGGAGACCAAACATAGGTTGCCGGCTGTACTAAATTTACTGTATCTCAGAACATTATTATTTGCCCATCCTAATATTTTCAGGGACACTTGAACAATGATATAGGATGCTGTAGAATTAAAATAAAAAAAATTGAAGGACACATTTTTTGGGTATCAGAAGTCAAAGGTCATATTATGATAAATGATACTTTTATATTTACATGAAAAATTTTACAATGTAAATATGCACATATTTACTTGCTTTCCAATGATGTCTTACTTTCTTTTCTACCTTTATTAGAAGCAGAGTTATGAATGTTACTGTAACGGCCAGTATGCGAATCGGGTCAAAGTTCAGTGACATATCTTCATTAATATTTTACCTACCGGGTAGATTCTTTATAATTTGCAATTTTGATGTTCTCATGGGAGCCAACACCTGTGCTAATTTCATCCAAATTGGAGTCGGGTGATGTTTTGAGTGACTGATTTGACATGGAATGACCCCGTAATCTGCTGGACCTACAATGGGAAAGTGCTGGTTAAGACACTATCAAAACTCTATCAAGGAGGTATGCTCTCAGGCGGATATCGATGAATTTAATTGATATATGTAAATGATGTGGCTTTGAAAAGCCTGAAACTTGCATTGCTGTATTGTGATTTCCTTAAGTTGTCTATTGTGTTACACCCAATTTATTTTCTAAAGATATCTTATCGATTAATATGTAATTATAAATAAGGCATTTATACGGAAGTTATAACTATAGGGCACTGAGAAAAAATGCTGTAATCAGCAGTCATACATATCTGGCCAATTCATTGCATTATAAATTAATTGCCTTTTGTTCCAAGTAAGAATCATGTTCTTGTGGCTTGGAAAATCAAAACACAGGACAGACACCTACATGAAGGCATTTGTCAATGAAACTAATCATTTGCATGACAATGGATTCACCTGGTTTGACAAATATGGTGAAGAACATGTAAGAAGCTGTGCTCCTGTAATTGTAGTCTGTGACACAGTAGCAAGGTGTGTGCTCCAAAGCTTTAAGCAGTTCAAATTTTGGTTTATTTAGTTGCAATTACTGCAACCATGAAGGAAGTAGAATGACAAAAGGTCAGGGCAGGTATACCCTCAGATGAAGGATATTCCTGATGTACAAACACATAACAGTATCGTGTACTAAGCAACCATCGTTGCAATAAGTTACAAGGATTCTGTGAGAGTATTGAAGGGTGTTACTCCACTGATTCTGCTACCAAAGTTTGACAAAACTTAAGGAACTTGTGCCAGACTAGATGCATTTTGTTTGCCTTGGTGTTGTGAAACAGTTTCTGGAGCTATGGATGAATGGCAAACTCATGATCAACCTTTCCACCTGAAGCGACGGTACTTTGTGCGTGTTGACACTAACATGGAGGCAATGAAACCACCATATGAAATGAGGAGAAGCCCTCCCTCTCTAAATGAAAGTCACTTCTGGATGGCGTCCGAGTGGAGTGCTTTATTGCTCTTTATTCGCCAGTCATTCTGAGAATACATTGCATGGATGCTACACTGTAACTGGCCAATAAGAAAGATGTTTGGCATGAGAGTCAAAGGCCAAGGATCTTATAAGGGGCCTAGAAAACACACGGACACACAAACGTTGCTTTCAAATTATCTCATTATAGCCACACTACTCGAGATCGGTCGTTTCTTCATAAGGTTACACAAGCGTCTTGCAGGAAGAGGAATTTGTTTTAAACATAAAATATTTGGACAAAAAATTTGACCTGTTGAAACCAACATGAGTATCTGCCTAAAATGTTTTTTTCAGGCAATGAAAAAGTCGATCGGGTTCAGGTTTTCCTCACTTGAAAGGCACATGGGATATTGTGGTGCAGAATGTAAACAACGCAATAAAAGAACAGCATCCAGATCATACCGTCTCCTAGTGGCTAACTGCGAACCGTTCATTTAAATGAAAATGGCTTACCCGGTACTGTGTGTATGTGTAACTGCACAACCCAGGACCAAAAAAAAATTCTTCATACTTCTATGCATCATGCTATCAGGAGATGTTCAACTAAACCCAGTCCCCTCTAAATGTCACTCATGTAAGAAATCACTAAAGTCTAATGCACTCATCCTAATCTGTAATGATTGTAATAAATCAACACACATCAAATGCGCCAGGATATCCAGACAAGAATTTAACAACACTAACAGAAACCTAAATGTACCATGGCAGTTTAAATTGCTCAGCATCCTGTGGCATTTTCCATGGGGATGTCCTAAATGACCATGAAGCAATTCAGTGCGACCACTGGCTAAACTGGATCCACACACAATGCTGTGCAATAGATGACAATGAATATAAAAGATTAAGATAGATACAGAAATCCCAATGGCAAATTCCTTTTATCCTCTGGACAGTAACATTCATAACCTAAACGAAATGCAATACAACTAATAGCAAGAAAGCATATAGACTGAAAAAGAGACCAAACTTCAGATGCATCCTCATAAACTGCCAAAGCGTTAAAAAGAAAGCCTCAGACATGGAAACACTAAACAATCTACACAACCCAGACGTCATCTGTGGCACTGAATCATGGTTAGGTCCCTAAAAAAAATGGAGAAATATTCCCAAGCAACTTTAATGTCTTTAGAAAGGACAGATAAACAGACACTACTGGAGGGGGGTATTTCAAATATCAAAAGATGACCTCATCACAAGTTTTTATCAGACTTCGTGATTTTAGTAAGTGGAAGTGACTTTTTTATGATTTAACAGGTTTAATATCCGGGTGCACCTGTGTGAAACAAGCTGTGATTCAGCCATGCGTGAACTCAATAGTCAGGTCGTTACCTGCACATCATGCATGCCAGATATGTCAATGCCAATTGACATGTGAACTTAATTGCATCTTTGTTGCCCAGGACAAATTGACACAACCTGTGCGTGGTCAAGCGTAAACATTACAATCCTTAAAATTCACTTGTATGCTGAACGCAAAATCTGATAAAAGATTGTCAACACCAATGCCCGTGTCCGTGTGCCACTAGCAATAAATACTGCCATGTTAGTGTGTATATAGAACTGGCAGCAACGGTCAGAAGTCGCCAATCGAAACGGTCATGCTCGAATTGCTTGCCTTAATGGGTATCTCCACTGAAACCTGGAGAGTCCGTATTGGCTCTTTCCACGCTGGCAGAGCCTTGCGAAGGGGAACCATGCAAAATCTATCGTCGGGTGGATGGGGCCATGCGGCTCCCCTCAACACCCTGCTCTGCCTTCATGTCGGCCTGATGCTGGCATAGCTGTTGCTCGTGAGGGGCATTGAGCCAAGCCCTGGTACAGTCAACCCAACAACAAACACTGCCACACCGACGATTGATGGCACGGAGGTCACTTGGTGTGGTAAGAAAGACCTTTGACACCGATTTTCTGTTGGCCAAACTTTCCGCCATGCTCCCTCTCACTCTCAACTATGGCGGCACAGCATGGAGTAGTTATATTTGGGATAAATGTTGGGGATTCTTTCAGTAGTTTTGAGGATGTTAAGAGAAAGATTAAGGAAATAGAAGATGCGACAGCCATGCAACTGTACAGACGCGACTACAAAACGTTGGCTGCGTCGATGTCCCGATATCCAGGCCGCGTGGGCAAGGCAAAGCCCGAACTGTGGTACTACGTGTTAGATTACTGCTGCGTTTTCGGGGGAAAGGCTCACAAGCCTAGGAGCACTGGCAACAGGAGCAACACAAAGTATGTATGGAATGCATAACAGTCCTATATAATATTTCTTTGTTTATGCAAAGTCAAGATGTCATTAATCGTGCTATTTGTATCAAAGACGTCCGGTACAAATTAATGCCCTGCTGTCACATCTTTGCCCATGGGCAGATGAGCAGCAAGTCGTCATTAGATGCTGCACTGGCAGATAACCGATGGACTGCCGGTTATGGTGTTGAATGTGCATCAACAGTGAGAAGCGTCTGTGTTTCGGAAGTGGCATCTCGTACACCCATGACAACGCTGACACCCCATCAGAAATGCAGGCAAGCGATGGCAGTTGCTGCTGACCTTGCTGTTTGGCATCAGAAGTTGGCATGGCGCTGTTTCGCAAGCGACCAGATGCGCTGCGGGACTTGCGAACTGACTGGGTCAGCAGGACTCCGGTCATCACTGCTGCCGTCGATCGTGCTCCATTTGATGCGACCATTCATCCTGCTGCTGCTACCATCGCTCGTCATCCTGCTACCATCGCTCATCATCCTGCTACCATCGCTCGTCATCCTGCTACCATCGCTCGTCATCCTGCTACCATCGCTCGTCATCCTGCTACCATCGCTCGTCATCCTGCTAACATAATTCCTGCTGCTACTGCTACGGTTATTCCTACTGCTACTGCGGCCATCATTCGTCACACTTCTTTTTGTTTTCTATATAGTTATAAAAGTTTTAAATGTTTTACAATAAACCTTTTGATAATACATCATTGACAAAAATTCTTAAAACTAAGTATCAAGATGCAATGCACAATGTTTTTTCTCCAGATAAACACTTTAGTATTATAAAATATTTATAATTCTGTCTGAAGTCATGCTGTCCTGGTTTGTTGACGACGAAACAACTGATTCTGCCATCGGCGATGCCTGCCTCATCACCGCAGACAAGGTGAAGCACAGGACTGGCTGCAGTGGACAAGAACGTCTCACTATTTTCTATACGGAATTTTTAAAAGTAAAGTAAAATTATTGTATGTGGCCTTATTGTGAGACAAGATGTTTAATTAATATTTTACACAATGCGCTACCTTCATTGAAGCAATTAAATATTCGTACGTTAATATTCCAGATCCTGTCAAAATGAATGACGTGGGAATATTGCCACTGACTACAGCATCAAGAGAACTTTCGGAAGCATTTCAAGACAGCTGATGGGAATGATGTTACACAGCTCTGGATGGAGAATGCATGTCGCAGAACAGAATTTATGGACAGTAATAATTAAGCACCCTTTTCATAAAATATTTGAATTGTCATGTCCAACAGGAATCAATTGCAACGTTGCTTTTGATTCATATTTTATAACATATTTAAAATTTGTTTTATTTTGACAGGTCCATCAGCAAGCAGAACAACGGTGACTGCTGCTGCTGACACCAAGTGTACGTAGTCACCACCCCTGGCTGGTAGTATACGTAGTCACCACCCCTGGCTGGTAGTATACGTAGTCACCACCCCTGGCTGGTAGTATACGTAGTCACCACCCCTGGCTGGTAGTGTACGTAGTCACCACCCCTGGCTGGTAGTGTACGTAGTCACCACCCCTGGCTGGTAGTGTACGTAGTCACCACCCCTGGCTGGTAGTGTACGTAGTCACCACCCCTGGCTGGTAGTGTACGTAGTCACCACCCCTGGCTGGTAGTGTACGTAGTCACCACCCCTGGCTGGTAGTGTACGTAGTCACCACCCCTGGCTGGTAGTGTACGTAGTCACCACCCCTGGCTGGTAGTGTACGTAGTCACCACCCCTGGCTGGTAGTGTACGTAGTCACCACCCCTGGCTGGTAGTGTACGTAGTCACCACCCCTGGCTGGTAGTGTACGTAGTCACCACCCCTGGCTGGTAGTGTACGTAGTCACCACCCCTGGCTGGTAGTGTATGTAGTCACCACCCCTGGCTGGTAGTGTACGTAGTCACCACCCCTGACTTGCAAGGTTGGTGTATTTTAGAAACCAATGGTAATGTTTTTACTAATGCTTTCTGTAACTGTTGTAGTCACGCTGACTTGTTTGGTGTCTGAAGAAAAGGCCAGTGCTGCACTACAGGAAGGTGCCAAACTGGAGACAGGAGACCTTCGTACCACGTTCTCGCCGTCACTTGTTGAGGACTGCATCACTATCAACAGTGTCAGAGAACTGTTTATACCAGCAACTTGGCGACAGGTGGTGCAGCTGATGGTTGTCCTGAAGCAGAAGCCACTGTGGCAAGTGCCAGTAAGACGAGTGTCACAATTGTGTCTTCTGAGACCACTGTTTGGTGCACTAAGCCAAAGATCTGGAAACCACCTGCATCAACCTATTGGTTTTGCAGCCGCTGCAAGGCCTCGTGAGATGTATCTTAACTTGGAGTAATTTGTGTTCACTTTTTTGTAAAACTTGTGGAGCACCATAATTTGTTTCAAAAGTATCAAACAAATTGTTGGCTTGTTAGTTGAAATTATAATGGAGCCTGGACAAAACAAAGGAAATATATGCTATGGTTTCTGCACATCTGGCCTATGTTCAGGAAGCCAATTTAATTTCCAACAGAGAGAACCAGCCTTCTGAAAGTGAAAATGAGGACCATGCTTGTGTGTCAGGCTGTTCATTGGGATGAATCTGAATTGGAATTCTGTAACAATGAAAGTACTTAATCTGAAGGAACTTCAACTATGTATTCAAATAAGGAAACTGAACTGGCCATGTCACACACTTTTCCAATCTCTAATAACGAACATGAAATGTTTGTTCATAAGAATCACCATGACTCAAGTGAGTTTGAATCTGAATTATCTGATTGTGATTCTGAGATCCAGGACAATACAAATGGAGAGCTGCCTGCAAACCTAGCTGCCTGGGCATCAACATTTTTGAATTACCCACTGTGCAATGCAACAACTATTCTTAATTTTGCAAACATTTCTTCCACATCTGCATAATGATCCAAGGACACTTCTCCAAACGGCAACACACTACAAAATCGGTACTATATCTGACGGTTCATATCACCACTTTGGAATTGTCAAAGGTGTGGCAAAATCACCACTGACTTCACTAGTTCACTTTCACATATTCTATTGTTTACAAAATTGACTTGATTTGCGAAACTCAAATATACATATGACAGCCGTACTCTGTCCTGCGTTTATTCTGAAAATCTTACTTATTTTTAGTTTCAACAGATCTGACTACTGATTATGTATGGTGGCAAAAGCACTGATGAGGTAACGAGTAGGATATTGAGGGATTTCTTGGACCACAATGTCAGCCTCCTCTTCAATCTCACTGGTGCTTAAAGACCTCGACTTTGCGAAACTTAACAAAGTCATATGCAAATAAGTCAGAATTTGAGATTTTGCTTGAGAGCAGTTCGAAGTCGGAAATGACAATTTTATAAATTTTTCATTTTTTTAAGAAATGCTATCTTCAACATCTTATTTAAAAATATGTGGATCTACATAAAAACTTTATAATATAAAGACACTTTTAATGCCATTTCGCAAAAAGTTTTAAATAACTTAAAATACGACCAATAAGCACAAACTCTTTCGTTGATTTTGCATACTAATGAGGATTCCATGTCAGCTCTCATGCCATAGCTATGTTCATTGCACGACGACATCCTGTGCACATGCACAGTTCACGTCTAAACAAAGAAGCCATTTTATCTGTCGTCGGAGAAGTCCGAGTTTTTTGTAAATGTTTTAAATATTTAGTAATAGTGATATCATGTCGGATGCGATACTGCATTTGTTGAATGGACCCGTCGGGGACGATGCTGCATTAGCACGGCTATGGAACAACTACAATTTCTCCCATATTGATGAATCAGACGAGTGATGCAGAGTGTGACAGCAAAACAACCTGCAGTATCAACACTGCGGACACTACTCTGTCAAAGACGCAGAACTGCATCAGATCGTTTTCCTATTGTCATCGGAGGATTTGTAGAGACCTGTTCCTCTGCTTGTTCAACATGAGCAACAATCACCTAAATGCTGTGAAGAAGCATTTTAAGGAGAACGGCCTGATGCCAAGGAAGAAGTCAGGTAATCCCCATCATCGTGCAATATTCATGCACTACCGGGTATATCTTTTTATTTATTTCTTGTTGAGATAGCTTGATTTTTTTTCATTATTGTATAGAAACAGTAATTAAAAAAAAAAATTGCACTAATTATTTGTGATGAAGAGGAAGTTTAAAGCAACTGGCCATAGTGAAATATATAATTGCCTAACTGTGTTAATATTAAAATGATAATACTAACATAAAGGCATTCCAAACAAGGGTTGTATATATTCATTCATTCATTGTGTACAAGTTTTTACATTCCATAAGAAGCCTGGTAGATTCCTTTGTTATGTAATAATAATATCGAGCATTTGACCATGGCTTAGTTTGATTTGCTGTTGCCAGGTGGAAGAAGGAAGACAGCTCTGACACTCGAAGACATCAGGCGTGTGACATGCTTCATTCTCCACTATGCCAAGCAACATAGTCTTGTTCTACCTGGCCGAGTACCCGGCTTCAAGCGTGGTGACATCAAAGTAGGTTTCATGTCACTTCTTATATTCAGGTTTTTGTGCTGCAATTACCACAACTCTGTAACTAGGTGTACCTCAAAGTGGCATTATCTTGTACAGTATTATTGGATGGACTGTCAACCACATTCTGCAGCAATTTTATGTGCCGATTCTAGTATGTTTGTTTTGTAGGATGCTTCTTGGTTGTTTAATGTATCATTTGAGTAATAACTATTCCATCATTTATTAAGACACCCTGTTTTGTAGATGCTCTCAACATGATTACAAGGTTGCATCACCACCAGGACAGTGAATCGTCTAGCAATCCTTCCGCAATCTCTGGAGGCCGCTGATTTTGCATGTCTTCATCAGAAAGCCCATGTCTGACTTGCGTTGGATCTGCCAGCGTAACAACGCACACATCCTGAAGGCCGTCAACATTCCGGAGGCGATGAAGTCTGCGACACTCCTTAGACAGGAGCAGCATCTTTGGGAGGCGACAACAGAGAGGTCTGCATACCAAGATATGTACATGGCCTCAAAGGAGATGGCTGCTCAACACGGCATCACAGAGTTCGGCACAAGTGAACATCCACCATCTACCTTCCACTACAGTTTTGACTCCGCCCAACAACTACACCTCCCTGGAAACCCACTACAGCCTGGCCCAATCTATTTTAAGACTCCCCGCAAGGTGCAGCTTTTTGGCATTCATGCTGAGGGGCTATCTCGCCAACTACTTGATAGATGACACATCATCATCAGCAAGGGGGGCCACTATGGAGATCTCGCTTCTCCACCATTTCCTGGAGATTTATGGTGTTGGAGAAGATGAGCTGCAACTGCATGCAGACAACTGTAAAATAAGAACAACCATATGATGTGCTACTTGAGGTAGCATGTTGTAACGGGCTTGCACAGATCCGCTTCCATCAGCTTCATGATCGCCGGACACACAAAGTTCGCTCCAGATTGATGTTTCAGGCTGTTGAAGCATTTGGTGCGGAAGAGGTTTATTTCGACACTGGCCGATTGTTGAAACTGCATGCAAGGCATCTAGTGTGTGTACCACATCTCAGCTCGTCGGAAAACAAGATGGCAGTCTGTTGTGCCATGTTATGATTGAGTAACCTTTCTCGGTGGACATTTCAAGAGGATTCCGAACCTCCTCTGCTACCACAGCTTTGCAGTGTCTGCCAAAGATCCAAACATCTTGGTTGTGAGGAAGTTTGCTGGCAATTCTGTGAAGAAACTCAAAATAAGGAAGGGTTCCTGCACAGTGGGCCTGCCAGCAGTGATACAACCGAAAGGTCTGTCACTGGAGCGACAAAACTATCTGTATACAGAGATTCATGAGTTCTGCCAAGAAGGAACGGAGGAACTAGTGTGCTCATGTCCGGCAAGATCAACTGTCACTGCAGATGCACCTGCTCCTGCAGAATCAACAGAGGAGCCATAAGCTGGTCCATCTGCACCAAAACGGGTCTGCAATAAGTGAAACCTTCATAAATAGGGAGTAAAAATTGTAATTGTATTAATTACAGTTTCTTGTCACTGTATGTTTTGACGGTGCAGATACTGACGTACGAGTGCCCTTATCTGGTGTTGTGGGAGTGCTTAGGTTTGATAATTTTTAGGCCACACTTTACATGCCTGGGGACTTTACATATGCATGCAATAATGTTGTTTGTTTTGATATCTTTATTTTGTTACAGCTAATTAATTGATTAGATGGTCAACGGATCAGCCTAAAGACAATTTTCTGTTTTAAAGTGTATTGTTTTAGGACAGACAATAAAGTAGTTTTGTGTTGATTTGGTATTATATAATGTAAAACTGTAGTCATCTTACACTCGTACTGGACACTGGAGTGTCCAGTACAATCTGCAAGCAGTGCATGAACTGGCTGGGTCGTGTTGAGAGCGTCTACATTTCGGAGGTAGCATCTGTCACTGCCCTGAGAGTGCTGACGGCCCACCAGAAGTACTGTCAGGTGATGGTACTAGCGGCTGACCTTGCCAGTTTGGCATCAGAAGTCGGGATGCCAGAGTTTGTTGAGCGCCTTGACATACTGCGGAACTTGCGGACGGAATGGACAGCACCCGTCGTCACTCCAACACCCGCCGTCACAGCCATCATCGTCCAGCACCCATCGTCATCGCTCCGGAACCCGTTATCGTCGCTCCAACACCTGTCGCTGCCATCTTTGCTCCGGCATCCGCCATCGTCGTTCCAGCACCTGTCATCGACACCCGCTGTCACATCCATTGTCGCTCCAATGAAGATGCCTCCCGTCTTGGTAGTGCGCACCCAAAAAAGCGGATTTGACTGCAATCGGTTTGTTGAAAAAATGCAGGCATGAATGTCCCCAGAAGTTTCGAACATAACTGCCGATAGAGCGTGAAGGAAGTTGGCCGAGTTGAGCGTGGGGAATTGGGACATCACTGAACATCAAACGATATTGCATTCAATTGGGGCCTGCTTTGCGATATTGCCAATAATATTTGTTTTGAAACTGGCTTAATAAATTAAATTTAAGTGTAAACCATCCAGTAGCGTATGAGCAGACGTACATTTTCTCTTTATAGTAACATGTTAGTGTAGACTTGATGCTGTCCTGGTTCATGGATGACGAAACTTCGCAATCTGCCATTCAAGATACCTATCTCATCACCGCAGACAAGGTGAATTAGAGGACAGGCAGAGAACAGGCACAGTTGATGAAAACACGTCCCTGTTTTCCTTACAGAAATACTGTACAGCTAAGATCCAATCTGTCATAAATGGTGTGAAATGTGACCCTGTGTGGTATTGTGGAATGTGCACAGAAAGCATTGATGATGCAGAAAACAGATCAGTTGCCTGTGATAGGTGCCTGCAGTGGACACATTTCAAATGCATGGGAATGAAATCAACCCCAAAAAGGCGACGTTGGTTCTGTGTTAGTTGTAGGAGAGTAACCAGCAAATGAGTTTGCTGGTTCAAGTGTGGAGTGAATTAACTGTATGTAAATTGTAATTGTAAATGTAATTTTGGATTATTATGGAAAGGCAGATTTATAGTACGGAAACTTATAAGGTAATCCACAGTATACGCTAGTAGTAGTGCAAGTTAGGAGTTAGATTCTCAACTCAGAACAGGTTGAAAACAAAACACAGAGCAGGACTAAGTGAGAAAGCATTAGATCAGATTACCAGAATAAAGCTTCACAAGGACATTGATTATAAAAAGGCTGTAATACTTCGCCAGAATGTGCTTTCTCGTAGGAAATAATAACTGCAATGATGGAACTGTCATCTGTGAATGATACTGATATTCATGTGCTGGTGAGGCACTTCTTCAAATTGCAAAAATGTTAGTCAATGTCGCGGTACTGGTAAATGTATCATGACAAACTAATAGCAATTACTACTGAAGGACATGCACAGGTCAATGATATTCAGGGTAGTTTAATATAAGGGGGGAGAAAGCAGCTGCCATCGACAGCCATGTTATGAACATGTTGCTCCAGTCACCAAATACAGCATCCTTGCCAAAGGTACCTTGGAATATTATATGAACTCAGTGATTACTAGTGCTCAATGAAAAGATAGCATGAAGTTCTCTCAGTCGATATATCATAGCACTGTTGGTAAATACATCAAGTGGATGCATTTACAAGTGGTAAGTTTTCATTTGTGTGGGGACATTATTATGTCTTCATATGCCATACAGCTGAATGAGTCAATGTACAATTATGTTTCAGCATGTCTTTGATGATGCATGCATAGTGTTGGCGCCGTTCAATGTTTCCGGAGACATGGGAGTTGCTGGTTTTCTACTCCAGTACAAGAAACATTCTGTATGTAAATACAACATGCATGGAATGTCGTTGTTAAGAGATACCTGAAGGAAGTGCCTCAATTCTTGTGGACTGTCACACTGCGTTCACATACAAAACAACTAGACGACCATAGTTGTGGGGTGTTGGTCATGCAAGTAAGCGGAGAAAACTCTTGCCGATATCAGCTCTGAGATTGGGTCAATGTTGTTGCCAACACAGACTGAGATCGGGCCAACATAGGCCCGATGAGTTTCTGGATGAACTATTTTATCTCGTGCAATCTCAAAATGGTATTTTGTAGGTCGGATCTACTGTAAGCACCATTTTGTGAATGTGTTCTTGCACTGATATATAACACGTAAATTGACGGACAATAATTTATGCTACAATATCACAATCCCTTCGCCCGAGGTCACCCTCTGGAAGGTTTGTCGCAATCAGCGATACACCCACATCCCATTTCTGATATGATCTGATGAATCTTACTCGAACAAGTAGAGATTTTCCTATCCGGGTACTTAGAAATGTATCTCATGTTCTTGAAGTTTATACAGGACCTATTTTCCACACAAAAAAAGGGAGGTTAATGTTTTTCCTTTTTTGCTATTGTAAACATGACCGAATTAGTAGAGTGGGTGCCGCCATTAGACACTTCAATGAATCCTGCTATCGCAGTGTGTTTACATGTGTGCAGCGCCGTGTTGCTGCAGTGCCGTCTCGTTTACTCAGCAGCGTTTTATGTCAGCCTCCGTTTGAGTGCTCTTTTACTGGTCATTTTCTTCATTCGCTGCAGGATTCGTTTTGCGGGTAAGTGAAACTTTCTTTACGTCCTTTTCTTTTTGAAATTTAACCAAAATTAAGCTAAATTTCATCGATTTGATGACATAGCTGTGTTTCAGTTGCAAGTTTGACAGTCTGGTAATTATTGGTAACGAACGATTCTGTTTTTAGGTAGATCTATAGAATTAAATTAGTATGTGTTGAAAATGTTGTTGCTGGGAAAGCCCGAGGAATGTGGTTTTTGTACCGTTCAAAACGTGACATTTGAGCGATCTGTGGCGGTGTCACAAAACCACATCGTGACTTATTCCACTTCTCTGCATTTAAATCATTACGAAAATGAATTTACGGAAATCAACAAGTTGCGTAACTGATTTTATTCAACTGGCAGAGCAAGTCTTTCATAGGCTCTGGCCTGTGTGCTAGAACCAATGACAGCTCCTGGATTATCTCACTAGATCAGATCACCCCATAAGATAATCTATCAATCACAGCAATGGATTAGTCCAGATCTCTTATCACTCCGATCAAGCAGTTACCCAGTGGTAACTTTCACAGATAATTTGAAAGTTGTCGATCGTAGTAAAACTTATTCATTATCCTATTTCTATTCAGTACTAAATTGGCGCTACCATTTCTGCATAACCAGGACCGGAGGAAGACCGTCACAATTGGCATTTCAGCGGAGTATCGTTCGTTTATGTCTCATTCATTTGTGCTAGTGCGTACATCTGTCAACCGTTAACATTTGTGAAGTTTGTTACAATCCAATCATCAGCTATTCCGCATCGGCCTTCAATCATGTCGTTGGCAAATTCTGATCTTAACATTGTAATCCTGGGGCATAGACATGACTATTGGTTAGGCGAGTTTGTTGAATCTGGGACTGCCGACAGATTTTTTTAAACTAGGTCACAAATGTAACATTTCGTTTATGGGTCGCTGTGGTCTTCGCATGAGTACATTCCACGAATATAGGTTAGGTGAATTAGCCCCATCTTGCCAAGTAGAACTTGTGTTTTTGGTGGGGAATATATGTATTCTTAACATCTTATGTTTATACATGTAGTGGTTTTTAGTCCATTACAAGGTAGGAACGAATCATGTATATTGTTATTGTCAAGATTGTAGGAATATGGCATCTGAGAAACTGGAAGGGTGACACTGTACAAGGGTTCAGTATCTTATCAGGTTTGGATTTTAGAGCTCACATTCCAATTAATGTAATTACCAAATTGGGTGCACAATAAGCAGTCCAACTTCAATAAATAAACATAATTTATTTGGTCAATTTTGAATCTCTGCTACATTGGACTTGTGTTATTTATTGCATAAACATCATTTACATTCTGATGTTATTCTCCGATATCACCATCAATTGCTCTCCACTATAAAATCCAGTTGCCATCATATCATTAGTGCAACTATCTTCAAAGTAGTGTATGTTTACTTACTGATATCAACACCATTCTATTTGGAATGCTATCCATGATAACTAATGTATAGTCAACACTCATTTCCAGTTTCACTGTTTGTGTGATGTC
Source organism: Escarpia spicata (assembly GCA_963995525.1). Taxonomy (NCBI): domain Eukaryota; kingdom Metazoa; phylum Annelida; class Polychaeta; order Sabellida; family Siboglinidae; genus Escarpia; species Escarpia spicata. The sequence continues at coordinate 29,250,653 of OZ023211.1, forward strand.
TGCCATGCATGGTCAAGACTAAAGCTTACTTCACGTGTACGGGATGTTAAAACTGGCACTTGCCACTTGGTTGGCCAAGACGTTGATCTTCACATAAAACTTCCAGCATCAGTGCAGACGGCGTTCACACAAAATAGTGAAGATTTAGTGGAGAGTCTGTGCTTTCGGGAATCTGTAACCTTCAGTTATAACGAGGACAATCTAGCTACATCCACTACCATTTAATATGTATGATCATACCCCTATTGAGTTACGTAACATATAACTTTGTACACGGTACGGTTGACGAGACAGTGGGGTTTGAACTGTCATTTTAGATATTTGTACTGGACAGGGAGTAATGGGTAATTTGATTACGAGTTTTGGGAATATTCCAACTTGTACATACTGTGCTTTAGCAATATAAACCAGATTTTGTTGTCCTTCCTTTTAGTTGAATCCATTTTCCAATATTTGTCAAAGTAAGAACTGGGGTTGCTACAATCTATACAATTTCATGTAATACGGGCCCGTACCACATATGGGGATACTATACAAATATAACAACCTCAAGAGAAAACTAACGAACATTTTCGGCCTATCGCGGTTGGGTTGGGATGGCAGAATCACCTCCACGTGGTCGAACCTGGGTGCCAGTCTTTGATCGGTAGCTAAGAGTTCTGTCCCTCTTCGTTGGGCAGTCTATCCAGCGAAGTTGTATGTGCGCACAAGTTGCACCAATCAGCTAGTAATACGTCTAGCATCAGAGAGGATGGGGCCACTGCTCCATTAAGCACGCATGGAGATGGGGCAAGCGATGCTGGTGATGATGGGGGAATGGGTCACGGGTTGATGATTTGTGCGGTATGCGGGATATCATATGCTACGGCGAGGAGTTTGTCTCTCCACCAATGGAGCAGGCATGCGGAGTATTATCATGCTCTGAATGTACCAAGAGTGTATAGGCTGGGGTGGTCTTATGAGGAAACGGTATTGGTGGCCAGGGAGGAGAACCGGCTGGTGGAGTTAGCCAGAAGAGTAGGGCCAGTGAAGGTTGTACGAGTGAACGCAGATCTGTGTAGAGCGTTTCCACACAGATCATTGGATTTCCATCAAAGGCTTAAGGAAAACACCTGCATACAAAATGCTTAGAGATTCTCTGGCAGCTGAACTGGGCGCCCCCCGGCCGGGGACACCCCTGGCCACATGATTGTGGAAATGGATGCTAGAAAATAGACCACCCCAGAGCCTAAAAATAGGACAGGACCAAAGATAAGGTGGCTGAATGAGCTATTGGCCGATGTTGCCAATGGGAGATGCGGCTGGAGATGGTGGGTTGTTCTGACATGAACATTCAACTAAACAAAATATTCCCCCAGCGGGCGCAGGAGGGCATTAAAGGCATGTGTAGAACGCCTAAGTATTGAAGTCTTCTTGACTCTCTCATGCAAGATGAAAGTGCTAACCACCTGGACCCAACCGAGCTAGTCCGCCCTCCCCTTGGTAACGTCGCATCATGGTTATGACGTAGGTTATGACGTTCTGTCAAGGAGTGAATCGATGAAAGAAACAGAGAGTGATGTTATGCTCCCGACTGGTGACATACATTTTGAAGTTGGCAAAGATCCGGAATGGTCGTCCGAACCGGAATATGAGAATGACGACACCCCCAAGAAAGTGAGGCCGAGCCCGTCTTGAAATCTCGGTCAGCGAGGCGTGAGCCAAACTGGCCGAGACGATGGTGCAATTGCGGCGACTCACAAATCTGGCAATGAGATAGGTACCGAGAGTGTAGAGCTGGTAAAGGTGATGGAACCTATGAAACTCAAGATTGTGACAAAAATACGATTACTGAGAGAGTAAGTAGTGCTGGTGTCGACGAAGGTATTGAATCACTTATTGTGAATGAGAGTGTATGCGGCAATGCTGATTTATTATGGTCAATTGTAACAGATCTGGAGTGTGATGATATGAATACCAGCACGAGTAACACTATAAATGAGTGTCTAGACATCCTGATTGTGGGATGCCCGATGACCATCCGGCCCCGATCAGTGATACCGTTGAACAAACAAACTGTGTGGGTGATGAGTATAACAATTGGCGAAGGAAATTGAGGGATGAATTAATACTGGCCAATGGTTACTTTATAGGATGGGAAGACACTCTTAACTATTTGGAATATCAGCCAGGTCAGCTTAGTAAAAATAAAAAATCGAAAATCGATGGTGAATACCTTGATTGGATAAAGTCAATGCCCACTCCAGGAAAGGGCCTCGTAGGAGAGCCAGGAGGCGGGTCGCTGCTGGGCGGGAGGATGCGACTGGTCCAGCGGCTCCCACGGGAAGAAAGAAGCGGAGGAGGGCGGATTATGCTCGCATACAAAAGTTGTACCAAGCGAACCGTAATGAGTTCTCGCGCAAGATTCTGAATGGTGAGTGACGTAACGAGACCACCCCGAGTATTCCTCTGGAGGACCAAGAGTTCTTCTGGAGTAGAGTATTTGGGGCTGAGTCTCAACATGACGATCGGATTGTTCACCCTCAGGGTATGGTATTGTGGGACCTTGTGCAGCCCATTATGGCTGATGAGATTTATGCCGGCCTGGGGAAAACAAAGATGGTGCTGCAGGGCTCGACAAGATCTCACGTGATGACATACGGAAACTCGATCCCCATTTTAACCTGTGGCTGTTCGCTGGATACCAGCCCGCGGAATTCCGCCGCAGCAGGACGGTTTTGATACCAAAGGTGGCCGAACCAAAGGAACCTGGCCAGTTCAGGCCAATTGCGATTTCGGCCTTCGATTCACGCGTCTTCCATAGGCTGATGGCCGGAAGATTATCAGACCAGGCAGAGAGCTTTCGTAAAGGGAGATGGCATCGTGGACAATGTGTTCCTCTTACGATGCCTGTTGAGGGACAGTTGTGAGATGCTAAAGCCACTGCCCGTAGCATTCCTCGACGTATCGAAATCGTTCGACTCGGTGTCCCATGCTTCTCTCCTTCTGGCAGCGGAGAGAATGGGTGTGCCTGGTCCCTTCATCTGTTACCTGCGTAGTCTCTATTTTGAGGCAACTACGGTCCTTCACGTCGATGGCCGGTTGAGCGGCCCCTTGGTGAATAAACGAGGGGTGAAGCAAGGGGACCCATTGTCCCCTCTTCTGTTCAACTGCGTCATCGATTGGGCTTTGGGGTCTCTTGATCCTGAAATGGGTGTGGTTACAGGGGGCCCTCGCCTCAATCACCTGGCATTTGCGGACGATGTCGTCCTCCTATGCCGGTCCTCGATTGGCGTCCAGCATCTTTGCTGTCAGTTTGAGAGGGCGCTGGGGCATTGCGGTGAACGGAAAGGCAAAGAAATGGGTATGTGATCCTTCCCCGTTTCTGTCCCTCGCAGGCGGGAAGCTGCCCGCGGTGTCCATCTCCCAAAGTTACAAATACCTCGGTGTGGCCATTAGTGCCATTGAGCGTGACTCGACCCCGGAGGATATCCTCAACAGGGGTCTCAACCAAATTACATCTGCTCCACTTAAGCCTCAACAGAGGTTATATATGCTGAGGACCCACCTACTGCGAAAACTCCATCATAGGCTGGTGCTATCAAGATCTAGCGGTGGGGTCCTCAGAAGATTAGACAAAATGATACTTAGCAAGGTACGAGCATGGCTAAAATGACCACATGATGCCACCAATGTGTATATTAATGCCAATGCGAGGGATGGAGGCCTCGGGGTCCCAACTCTGAGGCACTCCATCCCATTCATGAAAGTGAACAGACTTGACAGATTGGCTAAGTCTCATGACAGGGTTATTCAAGACTTGGTCTTAAACTCTCCAACTTATGCCAGAGAAAGAGCGAAATGCTCGAACCCCCCGATTACCATCAATGGGGTGGTTATAACAAGCAAGAGGCAAGACGTGCCCTTGACGCGGAACTGTATAGATCGGCGGATGGCTATGGGTTAGAGGCGTCAGCCACGGTCCAGTACATACACTCATGGGTCACGAACGGGACTGCACTCATGATTGGCGCCTCATTTATACACACAATTCAGATTAGAGGAGCCACCGTCGCGACGAAGAAGCGTGCTGCGAGAGGCAGACCTAATGCTAGCGATAAGTCTGACGCATGCGGGCGGACCGAGACCCTGGGGCATATCCTTCAAGGACATGGGGGTCTCCGATAAAGAGGCACAACGCCCTCATGGAGAAGTTGCTCCATGACCTGGAGCTCCATGGCTGGTCAATTACGCGCGCTCCGGTAATACTGTTTTAACTACAAATGCATGCTATGTATATACGTGCTGTGTTTACCATGGAAGCAGATACGACTCAGTCATTTTGGTTTATTTTATACTGTTTTCTACATAATTATTATCTGATTATGATATAGTAATCCGATTATTCAATTACCAGATCAGTAATCCATAACGGGGGATAATCTAATCGAGTCTGAATAATCAATTTTTTGTACAGGGCCTACAAACAACCGTAAGTAGTATTAGCAGAGCAAACTGGTTTTGTTCAAATGTTTAACTATACACAGATGTTTTACTACACATGTTGCAGCCATTAATTCGCTCCAATTCAATCAGTATTATGTCATTAATTGCTACTACTTTTAAGTCAAAATGTACAGGGTTGCTGTGTTTACCATGGAAGCAGATACGACTCATCATTTTGGACAACTACTTTTCTTTACCTGGTCTCTTCAAGGACATGACGGAATGCCAAACTGGTGCCAGCACATTATGTACAAACCGTACTGGAGTTCCCACTATTGCAAAAGCAATCAAGACACCCCCAACTCACCATCACAGTTTCTATGAGACTACAACATTCAATGCCTATCATGGACTGATAAAAGACAAGTAAGTTTGGCAACCACTGTGCATAATCAAGAAACGTTCCAAAAGAATGTTCGACAGGTGTCGTAAGGTGACTAAACCTAAAGCTGTTCAGATGTATACCAGATACATGGGTGGTGTAGAACATGATATTTAATTTATTTTTATTAATATTCATTCATTCCTTGTAATATTGATTGTTGTAAACACTACTGAACAGAGTTTTATTTTGTGTAAATAAGTTCATTATTATATCATATGATGTCAAAAGTAAGCTGTGAGAACTGTTCTTCTTTCTTCCTGCAGAGCATGGCACAAAAGAAAGATGACCAAGTAACAAATGAATGCTTTACAAAAGGGTAACACAGTGCAGTTTGACTGTACAGCCCTGTTTCATTGCATTCTGTATTCTGGAGCAGTGCTACTGCCAACAATGAGGAAAAAGAATGCCGGAGTCAATGACTACACACTGCTGACAAGAGATGAAGAGAATTTCCTATGACTTGTAAGAACTGTATTACACGATGTACGAACCAAACTGCGAGAACTCTTCAACAGCGAGTTTGCCAGAACGATGGAATACTGTACACAGATGAATACCTGTTGAACAGAGTTTATTTTAATTATTTTAATGTACAAATAAAGTTATTATTATCATTATATTACATCATGTTCCAAGTACACCGAGGGAACTGTTCTTTCTTCCTGCAGAGCAGGAACAAAAGAAAGACGCCCAAGTAACGAACAAATGCTTAACAAAAGGGTAACACCGCACACTTTGACAGTACTGCTCTGTTTACATGCTACTGCCCATATTGACGAACAAGAATGCCGGAGTCAATGGCTACATTACTGACAAGACAGGATTTATTCTAATGTTTAAATAAAGTTATTCTTATTATTATATTACATAGTGTCACAAGTACGCTGCGGGAATTGTTTTTCTTTCTTCCTGCAGAGCAGGGACAAAAGAAAGACGCCCAAGTAACGAACGGAAGCTTTACAAAAGGGTAACACTGCACAGTTTGACACTACAGCTCTATTTACATGCTACTGCCCGTAGTGACGAACAAGAATGCCGGAGTCAATGGCAACACTACTGAAAAGTCAGGAAGAGAACGTCTATGACTCATGAGAACTGCATTACATACCAAGCTAAGCAGGCTGCGAGAACTTGTTATCCCCTGTATTTAGTTATAAAACAATTATTGTGCTGCAGCTGTCACAGTAAGTACTTCAAAGGCGAGCTATGCTTCCAATACTTTGATGTGGAAGACATGATGATGAGGAGAAGAGACATGGCAGCAATGGTGCCAAGTCATTCAATGAAGCACATCCACGAGTTTTTTGTATTTCGTGGTGCAATAAATTGGAAAGATGTTCCAATGATTGGGAGAACAATTAACACAAGTATGTTAATTCTTTGTTTTTTATTTATATTTATTTTAACCAAAGTTCTTGCTATGCAGGGGACCAGCTGCTCATTCTCCTCGGCAAGATTTCCTGCTCAATCAACATGTCAGGGATGACGTGTTGTTCGAAGAAGGCAGTAGCAACTCAATGGAAACAACAAAAGATGGCTTACTATGTTGAGAGCCAACAGATTTGCCTTTAGACCTTCAAGTTCCTTCACGCGATAGTACATGTATTTGTAGAAGACTTGGATACACAGCTGGGTGAGCATCCTTGAAACAAGTGTGGATTAAACCGTGGTTTGTTTGACTAGTAAAAACACATTGCACAATTTGCAGTGTGTTCTTTTTAAACAGAATCTGCCAAGACCACCTGACAGGACTCCTGCATTGGTACAAGGCGAACGGTTTGGTGCCAAAGTAGAAAAGGTCTGGTAGACGCAACAATTCAAGGGCACACTCCTTTGAAGACATCCAACGGGCAGTGGCTTTCGTTACGCAGTTTGCTGAGTACCATGTCCTTGTGTTGCCAGGCAGAGTGCCTGGCTTCAAGACAAACGATGTGTAGCTGCTGCAATCTGCCGAGACAAAAACCAAAGTCTGCACCGTCTACTCAGCTACGATGAAGGATTCTGGTATGATTACCAAAAGTACATAAATGTATTTTACAACAACAAATGTTATTTGTGTAGGAAATATTGCAAATTACTTGCCCAATAGCAGGTAAAACATTAATGAAAATAATGTTCTGTCCTTTTATAGCTGGGAAACTAGAATAACAAATCTTCAATGTGTGTTACACGTTTATTGTTGGATCAGTATGTTCAAATGATAGGTCAGCTATTCACTCATCATGTAAATAGTATGCTGTTCAACATGTGTCATTAAATATTAGTTAATGATTGTTGTTCAGTATTAATTGTGTTTGTGAAAAACCATAGGAAGTGAGGACTGGTTGAAACTGCCCACTTATTGAGTGATAAGAAGACAAGACTGAAATCAGTCTGCTCACTTGAAACACTGGTGTGCGGTTGATATGCTACAACTTTCCATGTTACTGATATTTTATTATTTTTCTCCAGAGTTCCGTCTGATGAGAGAGTTGTCTTCCGGGACATGTTGCTGAAATTGCTTCCCTACATCATTACCTATGTTGGATGTGCCAGGCCAACAACACTCTGATCTACAGGAGCGCCAACATCCCGGAGGGAGAGAAGAGTGACCGCCTCCTGCAGTAGAAGATACACCTGCGGACTGTGCAGGAGGAGAGGTCCCTCTACACATCCGTAGTGGACGAAGCCAAGAAGACATGCCAGAGTCTCCAGCCGAGTGACTTTGTCCGCAGTCTGAGTGACTTTGCGGTGTGCAAAGTTATTTTTTGCCCTGTCCTGCCTCGTAGCCCTGGACGTTTTCAAGCATGGTCGGTCTGCTTTCAAAGTAACCGCGTGGCTTTGAATGAGGCATTGGCTGCACTTTGCACCTCGGATTCCCGCATGTCCATGCCGACACACCAACTGTTTTCGAATGTGGCGGAATTGTTGCGTGACGGCCTGCATTTGTCGGACCAGGGTCTGAAAAGGTACTTCTTCTCGTTGAAAAGAGGCATTGTAGCAACTTTGAGGGATTTACAATGATCGCATAGTTTTTGTTGTTGTGGTTTTTATACCGAAATTGGATTAGTAAAGTAATTCCCGTGCAGTCACAGTACAGTGACGACGTTGTCTATTTTCGGTCTACTTACCTTTTATAATTTATTAATAGACTTCACATATATTAATTGATAGTTGTAAACACCTCTGAATTTGGTTTTAATGTATGAATATAAAAGTCATTATTGACCACACAATGCTGTTTTACTCTACATATTATACATAGATGCAACACTACCACCGGCAGTGATGAACAAGAATGCTGGAGTCAATGGCTGGTTAGATACCTTGTGTATAACAACGTCTTACTAGGCTTCTAATTTAATGTATTATTATTATTATATTTATTATTTAGCAAATTAATATATATTTGTAAACACTGTTGAAAAGCGTTTACTTTGCATTCGATGTATAAACAAAATAACGTTATTACTATTATATCACATCATGTCAAAAGTAAGCTGTGAGAACTGTACTTCTTTCTTCCTGCAGAGCATTGCACAAAAGAAAGATGACCAAGTAACAAATGAATGCTTTACAAAAGGGTAACACAGTGCAGTTTGACTGTACAGCCCTGTTTCATTGCATTCTGTATTCTGGAACACTGCTACTGCCAACAATGAGGAAAAAGAATGCCGGAGTCAATGACTACACACTGCTGACAAGAGATGAAGAGAATTTCCTATGACTTGTAAGAACTGTATTACACGATGTACGAACCAAACTGCGAGAACTCTTCAACAGCGAGTTTGCCAGAACGATGGAATACTGTACACAGATGAATACCTGTTGAACAGAGTTTATTTTAATTATTTTAATGTACAAATAAAGTTATTATTATCATTATATTACATCATGTTCCAAGTACACCGAGGGAACTGTTCTTTCTTCCTGCAGAGCAGGAACAAAAGAAAGACGCCCAAGTAACGAACAAATGCTTAACAAAAGGGTAACACCGCACACTTTGACAGTACTGCTCTGTTTACATGCTACTGCCCATATTGACGAACAAGAATGCCGGAGTCAATGGCTACATTACTGACAAGACAGGATTTATTCTAATGTTTAAATAAAGTTATTCTTATTATTATATTACATAGTGTCACAAGTACGCTGCGGGAATTGTTTTTCTTTCTTCCTGCAGAGCAGGGACAAAAGAAAGACGCCCAAGTAACGAACGGAAGCTTTACAAAAGGGTAACACTGCACAGTTTGACACTACAGCTCTATTTACATGCTACTGCCCGTAGTGACGAACAAGAATGCCGGAGTCAATGGCAACACTACTGAAAAGTCAGGAAGAGAACGTCTATGACTCATGAGAACTGCATTACATACCAAGCTAAGCAGGCTGCGAGAACTTGTTATCCCCTGTATTTAGTTATAAAACAATTATTGTGCTGCAGCTGTCACAGTAAGTACTTCAAAGGCGAGCTATGCTTCCAATACTTTGATGTGGAAGACATGATGATGAGGAGAAGAGACATGGCAGCAATGGTGCCAAGTCATTCAATGAAGCACATCCACGAGTTTTTTGTATTTCGTGGTGCAATAAATTGGAAAGATGTTCCAATGATTGGGAGAACAATTAACACAAGTATGTTAATTCTTTGTTTTTTATTTATATTTATTTTAACCAAAGTTCTTGCTATGCAGGGGACCAGCTGCTCATTCTCCTCGGCAAGATTTCCTGCTCAATCAACATGTCAGGGATGACGTGTTGTTCGAAGAAGGCAGTAGCAACTCAATGGAAACAACAAAAGATGGCTTACTATGTTGAGAGCCAACAGATTTGCCTTTAGACCTTCAAGTTCCTTCACGCGATAGTACATGTATTTGTAGAAGACTTGGATACACAGCTGGGTGAGCATCCTTGAAACAAGTGTGGATTAAACCGTGGTTTGTTTGACTAGTAAAAACACATTGCACAATTTGCAGTGTGTTCTTTTTAAACAGAATCTGCCAAGACCACCTGACAGGACTCCTGCATTGGTACAAGGCGAACGGTTTGGTGCCAAAGTAGAAAAGGTCTGGTAGACGCAACAATTCAAGGGCACACTCCTTTGAAGACATCCAACGGGCAGTGGCTTTCGTTACGCAGTTTGCTGAGTACCATGTCCTTGTGTTGCCAGGCAGAGTGCCTGGCTTCAAGACGAACGATGTGTAGCTGCTGCAATCTGCCGAGACAAAAACCAAAGTCTGCACCGTCTACTCAGCTACGATGAAGGATTCTGGTATGATTACCAAAAGTACATAAATGTATTTTACAACAACAAATGTTATTTGTGTAGGAAATATTGCAAATTACTTGCCCAATAGCAGGTAAAACATTAATGAAAATAATGTTCTGTCCTTTTATAGCTGGGAAACTAGAATAACAAATCTTCAATGTGTGTTACACGTTTATTGTTGGATCAGTATGTTCAAATGATAGGTCAGCTATTCACTCATCATGTAAATAGTATGCTGTTCAACATGTGTCATTAAATATTAGTTAATGATTGTTGTTCAGTATTAATTGTGTTTGTGAAAAACCATAGGAAGTGAGGACTGGTTGAAACTGCCCACTTATTGAGTGATAAGAAGACAAGACTGAAATCAGTCTGCTCACTTGAAACACTGGTGTGCGGTTGATATGCTACAACTTTCCATGTTACTGATATTTTATTATTTTTCTCCAGAGTTCCGTCTGATGAGAGAGTTGTCTTCCGGGACATGTTGCTGAAATTGCTTCCCTACATCATTACCTATGTTGGATGTGCCAGGCCAACAACACTCTGATCTACAGGAGCGCCAACATCCCGGAGGGAGAGAAGAGTGACCGCCTCCTGCAGTAGAAGATACACCTGCGGACTGTGCAGGAGGAGAGGTCCCTCTACACATCCGTAGTGGACGAAGCCAAGAAGACATGCCAGAGTCTCCAGCCGAGTGACTTTGTCCGCAGTCTGAGTGACTTTGCGGTGTGCAAAGTTATTTTTTGCCCTGTCCTGCCTCGTAGCCCTGGACGTTTTCAAGCATGGTCGGTCTGCTTTCAAAGTAACCGCGTGGCTTTGAATGAGGCATTGGCTGCACTTTGCACCTCGGATTCCCGCATGTCCATGCGGACACACCAACTGTTTTCGAATGTGGCGGAATTGTTGCGTGACGGCCTGCATTTGTCGGACCAGGGTCTGAAAAGGTACTTCTTCTCGTTGAAAAGAGGCATTGTAGCAACTTTGAGGGATTTACAATGATCGCATAGTTTTTGTTGTTGTGGTTTTTATACCGAAATTGGATTAGTAAAGTAATTCCCGTGCAGTCACAGTACAGTGACGACGTTGTCTATTTTCGGTCTACTTACCTTTTATAATTTATTAATAGACTTCACATATATTAATTGATAGTTGTAAACACCTCTGAATTTGGTTTTAATGTATGAATATAAAAGTCATTATTGACCACACAATGCTGTTTTACTATACATATTATACATAGATGCAACACTACCACCGGCAGTGATGAACAAGAATGCTGGAGTCAATGGCTGGTTAGATACCTTGTGTATAACAACGTCTTACTAGGCTTCTAATTTAATGTATTATTATTATTATATTTATTATTTAGCAAATTAATATATATTTGTAAACACTGTTGAAAAGCGTTTACTTTGCATTCGATGTATAAACAAAATAACGTTATTACTATTATATCACATCATGTCAAAAGTAAGCTGTGAGAACTGTACTTCTTTCTTCCTGCAGAGCATTGCACAAAAGAAAGATGACCAAGTAACAAATGAATGCTTTACAAAAGGGTAACACAGTGCAGTTTGACTGTACAGCCCTGTTTCATTGCATTCTGTATTCTGGAACACTGCTACTGCCAACAATGAGGAAAAAGAATGCCGGAGTCAATGACTACACACTGCTGACAAGAGATGAAGAGAATTTCCTATGACTTGTAAGAACTGTATTACACGATGTACGAACCAAACTGCGAGAACTCTTCAACAGCGAGTTTGCCAGAACGATGGAATACTGTACACAGATGAATACCTGTTGAACAGAGTTTATTTTAATTATTTTAATGTACAAATAAAGTTATTATTATCATTATATTACATCATGTTCCAAGTACACCGAGGGAACTGTTCTTTCTTCCTGCAGAGCAGGAACAAAAGAAAGACGCCCAAGTAACGAACAAATGCTTAACAAAAGGGTAACACCGCACACTTTGACAGTACTGCTCTGTTTACATGCTACTGCCCATATTGACGAACAAGAATGCCGGAGTCAATGGCTACATTACTGACAAGACAGGATTTATTCTAATGTTTAAATAAAGTTATTCTTATTATTATATTACATAGTGTCACAAGTACGCTGCGGGAATTGTTTTTCTTTCTTCCTGCAGAGCAGGGACAAAAGAAAGACGCCCAAGTAACGAACGGAAGCTTTACAAAAGGGTAACACTGCACAGTTTGACACTACAGCTCTATTTACATGCTACTGCCCGTAGTGACGAACAAGAATGCCGGAGTCAATGGCAACACTACTGAAAAGTCAGGAAGAGAACGTCTATGACTCATGAGAACTGCATTACATACCAAGCTAAGCAGGCTGCGAGAACTTGTTATCCCCTGTATTTAGTTATAAAACAATTATTGTGCTGCAGCTGTCACAGTAAGTACTTCAAAGGCGAGCTATGCTTCCAATACTTTGATGTGGAAGACATGATGATGAGGAGAAGAGACATGGCAGCAATGGTGCCAAGTCATTCAATGAAGCACATCCACGAGTTTTTTGTATTTCGTGGTGCAATAAATTGGAAAGATGTTCCAATGATTGGGAGAACAATTAACACAAGTATGTTAATTCTTTGTTTTTTATTTATATTTATTTTAACCAAAGTTCTTGCTATGCAGGGGACCAGCTGCTCATTCTCCTCGGCAAGATTTCCTGCTCAATCAACATGTCAGGGATGACGTGTTGTTCGAAGAAGGCAGTAGCAACTCAATGGAAACAACAAAAGATGGCTTACTATGTTGAGAGCCAACAGATTTGCCTTTAGACCTTCAAGTTCCTTCACGCGATAGTACATGTATTTGTAGAAGACTTGGATACACAGCTGGGTGAGCATCCTTGAAACAAGTGTGGATTAAACCGTGGTTTGTTTGACTAGTAAAAACACATTGCACAATTTGCAGTGTGTTCTTTTTAAACAGAATCTGCCAAGACCACCTGACAGGACTCCTGCATTGGTACAAGGCGAACGGTTTGGTGCCAAAGTAGAAAAGGTCTGGTAGACGCAACAATTCAAGGGCACACTCCTTTGAAGACATCCAACGGGCAGTGGCTTTCGTTACGCAGTTTGCTGAGTACCATGTCCTTGTGTTGCCAGGCAGAGTGCCTGGCTTCAAGACGAACGATGTGTAGCTGCTGCAATCTGCCGAGACAAAAACCAAAGTCTGCACCGTCTACTCAGCTACGATGAAGGATTCTGGTATGATTACCAAAAGTACATAAATGTATTTTACAACAACAAATGTTATTTGTGTAGGAAATATTGCAAATTACTTGCCCAATAGCAGGTAAAACATTAATGAAAATAATGTTCTGTCCTTTTATAGCTGGGAAACTAGAATAACAAATCTTCAATGTGTGTTACACGTTTATTGTTGGATCAGTATGTTCAAATGATAGGTCAGCTATTCACTCATCATGTAAATAGTATGCTGTTCAACATGTGTCATTAAATATTAGTTAATGATTGTTGTTCAGTATTAATTGTGTTTGTGAAAAACCATAGGAAGTGAGGACTGGTTGAAACTGCCCACTTATTGAGTGATAAGAAGACAAGACTGAAATCAGTCTGCTCACTTGAAACACTGGTGTGCGGTTGATATGCTACAACTTTCCATGTTACTGATATTTTATTATTTTTCTCCAGAGTTCCGTCTGATGAGAGAGTTGTCTTCCGGGACATGTTGCTGAAATTGCTTCCCTACATCATTACCTATGTTGGATGTGCCAGGCCAACAACACTCTGATCTACAGGAGCGCCAACATCCCGGAGGGAGAGAAGAGTGACCGCCTCCTGCAGTAGAAGATACACCTGCGGACTGTGCAGGAGGAGAGGTCCCTCTACACATCCGTAGTGGACGAAGCCAAGAAGACATGCCAGAGTCTCCAGCCGAGTGACTTTGTCCGCAGTCTGAGTGACTTTGCGGTGTGCAAAGTTATTTTTTGCCCTGTCCTGCCTCGTAGCCCTGGACGTTTTCAAGCATGGTCGGTCTGCTTTCAAAGTAACCGCGTGGCTTTGAATGAGGCATTGGCTGCACTTTGCACCTCGGATTCCCGCATGTCCATGCGGACACACCAACTGTTTTCGAATGTGGCGGAATTGTTGCGTGACGGCCTGCATTTGTCGGACCAGGGTCTGAAAAGGTACTTCTTCTCGTTGAAAAGAGGCATTGTAGCAACTTTGAGGGATTTACAATGATCGCATAGTTTTTGTTGTTGTGGTTTTCATACCGAAATTGGATTAGTAAAGTAATTCCCGTGCAGTCACAGTACAGTGACAACGTTGTCTATTTTCGGTCTACTTACCTTTTATAATTTATTAGTAGACTTCACGTATATTAATTGATAGTTGTAAACACCTCTGAATTTGGTTTTAATGTATGAATATAAAAGTCATTAATATTATTTTATTACATGATGTCCCAAGTAAGCTGTGAGAATTGTTCTTCTTTCTTCCTGCCCAGCATGAACAAGAAGGAGATGCCCAAGTAAGGAATGCAATACAGAAGGGCAACACCGCACAGTTTGACCACACAATGCTGTTTTACTCTACATATTATACATAGATGCAACACTACCGCCGGCAGTGAGGAACAAGAATGCTGGAGTCAATGGCTGGTTAGATACCTTGTGTATAACAACGTCTTACTAGGCTTCTAATTTAATGTATTATTATTATATTTATTATTTAGCAAATTAATATATATTTGTAAACACTGTTGAAGAGTTTACTTTGCATTTCGATGTATAAACAAAATAACGTTATTACTATTATATCACATAATGTCAAAAGTAAGCTGTGAGAACTGTTCTTCTTTCTTCCTGCAGAGCATGGCACAAAAGAAAGATGACCAAGTAACAAATGAATGCTTTACAAAAGGGTAACACAGTGCAGTTTGACTGTACAGCCCTGTTTCATTGCATTCTGTATTCTGGAACACTGCTACTGCCAACAATGAGGAAAAAGAATGCCGGAGTCAATGACTACACACTGCTGACAAGAGATGAAGAGAATTTCCTATGACTTGTAAGAACTGTATTACACGATGTACGAACCAAACTGCGAGAACTCTTCAACAGCGAGTTTGCCAGAACGATGGAATATTGTACACAGATGACTAACTGTTGAACAGAGTTTATTTTAATTATTTTAATGTACAAATAAAGTTATTATTATCATTATATTACATGATGTCACAAGAACGCTGCGGGAACTGTTAATCTCTCTTCCTGCAGAGCAGGGACAAAAGAAAGACGCCCATGTAATGAACAAATGCTTAACAAAAGGGTAACACCGCACACTTTGACAGTACAGCTCTGTTTACATGCTACTGCCCATATTGATGAACAAGAATGCCGGAGTCAATGGCTACATTGATGACAAGACAGGAAGAGAATGTCCTATGACTCATGAGAACTGTATTACATGATGTACCAAGCATTCTGCGAGAACTCTTCAAAAGTGAGTTTTTCAGCAAGTATGGAATAGTGTACGTAGGTGATGCAGCTTCCAGAAATGTCAGTGTGAGATTCAAGAGCAGAGATGTCTTTCTAAAAAGTCGGATACATAATGGCAACTCTATTTTACAGAGGAAGACAAGGATTGTGTTATATTGTCTTACTTTATACCTGATACAAATTTATATGTGTGATATAGTCTCCCTTGATAACATCTGCATAACAAAGTCTTAGTTATAGCTTTTCTTATTTAATCTATCTGTATTATTATTATATTCATTCTTTAGCATATGTCCAAGTAAGGAATATATTACAGAATGACGTATTTACACAGTTTGATAGCACAACTCTGTTTTCCTGCATATTTTACCCAGGTGCTTTGCTGCCTCTGCCAATGAGGACAAAGAATGTCAGAGTGACACCGGTCAACAGAAGTGAAGTAAATGACAGTCGCAGGAGCAAAGGAATCTGCTCACACACCCCTGTCAATAATTAAATTTATTTGCATTATTATTATGTTTATTCTTTAGTACATATATTGTTATAAACAGTGCTTTAACAGTTTCACTTTTGATTTTTTTATGTATCAATAAATAAAGTCATTATTATTATTATTATGTTATGTGATGTCCCATGTAAGCTGTGAGAACGTCTTTCTTCCTGCACAGTGTGAAACAATAGAAAGATGCCTACACAATGAATACATTACAAGGGCAACACCACACAGTTTGACTCCACTGCACTGTTTTACTGTATATATATATATATATGTTATATATAGATGCAACGTTACCGCTGACAATGAGGAACAAGAATGCCAGAGTCAATGGCTACACACTGCTGACAAGAGCAGAAGAGAACATCCTATGACTCATGAGAAGTGTATTACACGATGTACCAACCAGGCTGTGAGTACTTTTTAAAAGTGAGTTTGTAACCATGACACACAGGGAAAAAAGAGGAGAACAACAACTCCGGTAATGCTAAGATCAGTCGACAAGATCTACACACGAGAGTGAACGATCTGCAAGCAATCTACCAGCAGATGGGGTGGTTATGCACCGACCTGATGCAGGCTGCCAAAGAGCCAATGAACACGGCTAAATGCTTCAAGCTGCAACAAGCTCTCATGAAAGAAGTGGCAAGGAATAATGCTCTTGACCAAATTGTGCAGACACATATCAGCGAATGCTACCTGTAGAATGAGTGTCAGCTCAAATAGGTAGATTTGTATCAATAGAAGAAATTAAATTTTACTATTACATTTAGTAATGGTCCATATCTTGTATGGATACATTCAGACTGACCTTCTAAAATTGTAGTTACTCATATCTTCAAAAATGGATCAAACGTTTACTTTCGCATAATTAGTAAACACGTAACAGTTTTTGCTTTTAATGTAATGTTTACGTGATTATGCACCCTTGATATATCTGTATTATCAGTTTATTTAATGTCAAGTTATGTGCATCACATATTTTAATTTTCTTACAGTATCTCTCCGGCCGTGTGAAACAAGAGAGAGATGCCCAAGTAAGGAATGCAATACAGAAGGGCAACACGGCGCACTTTGAAACAACAACACTGTTTTACAGCTCTAAGAAGACTTCCTTTCACTTTGTCTTACTTTTTATTTTATACAAAATCATGTGTGATATAGTTTCTCTAGATACCTTCTGCATAACAAAGTCTTAATTATAACCTATTCTTATTTCAAAAAAATTATATTCAGTATATGCCAAAGTGAGGAATGCATTACAGAAGGGTAACATGGTGCAGTTTGACCGCACAACACTGTCTTACAGAGGAAAATAACTTCCTTTGAATGGTAAGGATTGGTAATGTATAAATAAATAAAGTTATTATTATATCACATGATGTCCCTCATAAGCTGTGAGAACTACGAGTCTTTCTTCCTGCCCGGCGCGAGACAAGAGAGAGATGCCCAAGTAAGGAATATATTACAGAATGGCGACTCTACACAGTTTCACAGTACGACACTGTTTTACTGCATATTATATTCAGGTGCTTTGTTACCACCGCCAATGAGGACGAAGAATGACAGTGACACCAGTCAACAAAACTGAAGCCATTTATCTGTTGCAGGAGCACAAGAATCTGCTCACCGTAACACACAGGGAAAGAAAAGGAGAACAACAACTCTGTTAATGCTAAAATCAGTCGACAAGATCTACACACGAGAGTGAACGATCTGCAATCAATTTACCAGCGGTGGTTTTGCAGCGACATGATGCTGTCAAAGACCCAATGAACATGGCTGAAAGCTTCAGGATGTAACAACTTCTCATAAAGGAAGTGGCAAGAAATGATGCTCCTAACCAAATTGTGCAGGGACATGGTCAGCGAATGCTGACTGTGGAACAAGTGTCAGCTGAAACAGGTAGAAATATCTCAGGTTTTTTTCTCCATGGGCAACAAGGCCATACAATATGATACATACCAGTTATCAACGAAATGTCTTGCTTTGTGACAAATAAGCTAGCAATCTTGCCCCCTAAGACAATCATATAGCTAAGTGTAACTACACAAAAACAAAGATCGACTAATAGAAAAAGTTGTTACTCAAGCTTGTTTCCGATGCTGTTACCCAGACATAAAATGTCAAAAGAAAAGGTGAATAAAAAACAAGGAAAACATTGATGATATCATCCGCCTGATATAAGAGCAGGGTGGGGATGTGCCTAGATTTGTTGCCATATACTTAGGTAGGTAAGTAAGAAACATCCTGGCTCTTGTGGACATCATCCTCACCTTGCCAGCTCATTCTGCAGACGCACGGCATGGATTCTCTGAGCTGAAATCAGTGAAGACTGACAGACCTACTGCACTGCTCATTTCACAATGCGAGCATTCCAGAGTTTGATCCGACCACTGCCGTCCACCTGTGGAAAGACAGCAGCCCTAGGGCCAGAGTTTGTAGGAGGAAGACAATGACATGTCCGAGGACGAGTTGGTTCTGAGTACGAGTGAAATAGGACACTGGTCACAAGTAATGTACCACAGTGCAGTAGTCCCGAATGCATACATGCTCTTTTCATAAATAAAATATGTAAACATTTTGCTTATCTTGACTCTGTCTTGTAGACTTTGACAGGACTAGTAGATTTGACTACGGACTAGTGAACTTCACTGGTGTCTACCATCGTTCGTGAAAGGCTGCACAAACTTCACGAGAGAAACAGTCATGAAGCATACAAAGCCTGAGGTGCACTTGAAGGCGGCTGGTGCTGGTGTACAGGCAGCCCAGATAGTGAAGATCGGATCAATGCCTGCCAAGATGATGCACACCACTCTCAACAAGCCGATAGTGTCCCGGCCAGGAACCCAGACCTGGTCGTGTACTGTGAGCGTCCAGTGGCCAACCGCGAGAGAGCTCTGTCACGACTACTCACACTACCTGTCCATGACAGAGAGTGGTACTGGGCGAAGGAGGCGTCATTGTGTAAACAATGATTGGATCTTCCCAGAGAATAAACATTAGTCTCTCACTGCGACAAGACATGGTTAATGAAAGTGACTAGTGCATAAAGTTACGCCAGTTCATAAAACTGACACCAGGGCAATAACAAGATCAAAACATCAGTCACAGGCCTGTCCAGTCACTGGCAAATTTTTGATAATGCATTAAATGTGCTACATGGTTTAATTACGTAACATTAGAGACAACTTGGAGACTACAGAAATGTAAATAAAAGCTTCATGATGGGACCATGCAATGCTTGAACAGAACAGTTCCCAGTCTTGAAGCTTGAAATTGAATAGACTGAAAGGAGGACGGACATGGTTTGTTTTTCACATGTGTAACACAAGGTCTTTCATCAATCGCATGTGGGCTGCAGATTTCCACTACTACTCAGTTTTATTGCTGTTTGTTCAACTTTGTTTTCAGAGGAACCATCCTGCCATACATAAGGCACTCAACAAACCTTGCCCAACAGCTGCTGCATCTGGTGATCTCAGTGTCCAGCCACAAGTCTCCTCCATGGTCCATGCTGATAAGAAGTGGAAGCTCACTGACCCATGCCAAGTGCACCTCACTAGTCAGCTAATCAGCTTGATCACCTGTAATCTGATGCCATTATCATTGGTCAATAGTACTGCCTTCCATGACTTCACCCTCAATGGAAATCCAGGCTTCCTAATGACTAGTCAGAAACATCTCAGCTACACTCTACTACACCAAAGTGCTGAGCAGGTGCATGCAGACTTGAATCATTCATGGGCATCACAGGCCACTTCGTCAACGACTCCGCATTGCAGAGTGTGATGGTGACCTGCAAGCGGTTTCATGGGTCACACATGGCTGAGCACATCCAGCAGGTTTTTGAGGAGATGATCCATGGCTAGGAACGCTTCCACACAGACCTGGTCGTGCACTGTGAGCGTTTAGTGGCCAACTACGAGAGAGCTCTGTTGCAACTACTGATATCACCTGTCCATGACAGAGAGTGGTACTGGACGCAGGAGGTGTCACTGTGTAAACAATAATTGGACTTTTACATTAGACTCTCACTGTGACATGATATGGTTAATGAAAGTGACAAGTGCTCCAGCACACAGACAAGGTTAGGTGAAAAGAGCAATCCACCGTTGTAAACCCAAGGGCCTGGTGCAGTTATCACTGTGAGTACAGCACAGTTTGTTGAAATAAACGTTACTCTCTCACTGTGACATGACATGGTTAATGAAAGTGACAAGTGCTCCAGCACACAGACAAGGTTAGGTGAAAAGAGCAATCCACCGTTGTAAACCCAAGGGCCTGGTGCAGTTATCACTGTGAGTACAGCACAGTTTGTTGAAATAAACGTTACTCTCTCACTGTGACATGACATGGTTAATGAAAGTGACTAGTGCTCCAGCACACAGACAAGGTTAGGTGAAAAGAGCAATCCACCGTTGTAAACCCAAGGGCCTGGTGCAGTTATCACTGTGAGTACAGCACAGTTTGTTGAAATAAACGTTACTCTCTCACTGTGACATGACATGGTTAATGAAAGTGACAAGTGCTCCAGCACACAGACAAGGTTAGGTGAAAAGAGCAATCCACCGTTGTAAACCCAAGGGCCTGGTGCAGTTATCACTGTGAGTACAGCACAGTTTGTGACACTGTTACAGCATGTGACATGTTATATGGACTAGCACAAGTAGAGAGTTGACAGTCTGCACAAATTGTTGTGTGTCATGTTGTAGGCTGGACCTAGTGTCTCCCCGGCCAGGAATGCTTTCATTCAGACCTGGTCGTGCACTGTGAGCGTCTATTGGCCAACTGCAAGAGAAATCTGTCGAGACTCCTCACACTACCTGTTCATGACAGAGAGTGGTATTGAGCATGGGAGGTGGTGAAGATGGAAGGCCTCCTAGCTGTCACAGAAGACTACCTCCGTCTGGCCCAGGCTTGGAGAGACAGGATGAGTGATTGTATGCAATGGGTGTAAGAGTGGCAAATAGAATTATCCATTCTTTAACAATTGTCTCACCTGAGGTTGACATTGATTATGCTATTCCAGACCTGGGGCAATTCCAACTACGGAATCATTTGGAGTTAGTTAAGTGGAATCGGAGTCAAAATAGTTTGGAATTGAGTCAGAATCACAATGAGAAGAATCGGAATCGTCCTGAGTGTAAGTGAAGTTTGACTATTACCAATAAGTGTATGTGTAAACCTGGTCGTGTACTGTGAGCGTTTAGTGGCCAACCACGAGAGAGCTCTGTCGCGACTACTGACACGACCTGTCCATGACAGAGAGTGGTTCTGGATGCAGGAGGTGTCACTGTGTAAACAATGATTGGACCTTCTCAGAAAATAAACATTAGTCACTGACTGTGACATGATATGGTTAATGAAAGTGACAAGTGCTCCAGCACACAGACAAGGTTAGGTGAAAAGAGCAATCCACCGTTGTAAACCCAAGGGCCTGGTGCAGTTATCACTGTGAGTACAGCACAGTTTGTTGACACTGTTACAGCATGTGACACGTTACATGGACTAGCACAAGTAGAGAGTTGACAGTCTGCACAAGTTGTTGTGTCATGTTGTAGGCTGGACCTACAGTGTCTCCCTGGCCAGGAACCTCCCTGGCCAAGAACGCTTCCACCCACATGTGGTCGTGCACTGTGAGCGTCTAGTGGCCAACTGCAAGAGAAATCTGTCGAGACTCCTCACACTACCTGTTCATGACAGAGAGTGGTATTGACCATGGGAGATTGTGAAGATGGAAGGCCTCATAGCCGTTGCAGAAGACTACCTCCATCTGGCCCAGGCTTGGAGAGACAGGATGAGTGATTGTATGCAATGGGTGTAAGAGTGGCAAATAGAATCATCCATTCTTTAACAATTGTCTCACCTGAGGTTGACACTGATTATGCTATTCCAGACCTGGGGCAATTCCAACTACGGAATCATTTGGAGTTAGTTAAGTGGAATCGGAGTCAAAATAGTTTGGAATTGAGTCAGAATCACAATGAGAAGAATCGGAATCGTCCTGAGTGTAAGTGAAGTTTGACTATTACCAATAAGTGTATGTGTAAACCTGGTCGTGTACTGTGAGCATTTAGTGGCCAACCACGAGAGAGCTCTGTCGCGACTACTGACACGACCTGTCCATGACAGAGAGTGGTACTGGATGCAGGAGGTGTCACTGTGTAAACAATGATTGGACCTTCTCAGAAAATAAACATTAGTCACTCACTGTGACATGATATGGTTAATGAAAGTGACAAGTGCTCCAGCACACAGACAAGGTTAGGTGAAAAGAGCAATCGACCGTTGTAAACCCAAGGGCCTGGTGCAGTTATCACTGTGAGTACAGCACAGTTTGTTGACACTGTTACAGCATGTGACATGTTATATGGACTAGCACAAGTAGAGAGTTGACAGTCTGCACAAGTTGTTGTGTCATGTTGTAGGCTGGACCTACAGTGTCTCCCTGGCCAGGAACCTCCCTGGCCAAGAACGCTTCCACCCACATGTGGTCGTGCACTGTGAGCGTCTAGTGGCCAACTGCAAGAGAAATCTGTCGAGACTCCTCACACTACCTGTTCATGACAGAGAGTGGTATTGACCATGGGAGATTGTGAAGATGGAAGGCCTCATAGCCGTCGCAAAAGACTACCTCCATCTGGCCCAGGCTTGGAGAGACAGGATGAGTGATTGTATGCAATGGGTGTAAGAGTGGCAAATATAATCATCCATTCTTTAATAATTGTCTCACCAGAGGTTAACATTGATTATGCTATTCCAGACCTGGGGCGATTCCAACTATGGAATCGAAAGACTATTCCAACTCCGATGCCAGAGTCGGAATCATTTGGAGTTAATTGTGTGGAATCGGAGTCAAAATAGTTTGGAGTTGAGTCAGAATCAGAATCACAATGAGAAGAATCGGAATCGTCATGAGTGTAAGTGAAGTTTGACTATTACCAATAAGTGTATGTGTAAACCTGGTCGTGTACTGTGAGCGTTTAGTGACCAACCACGAGAGAGCTCTGTCGCGACTACTGACACGACCTGTCCATGACAGAGAGTGGTACTGGACGCAGGAGGTGTCATTGTGTAAACAATGACTGGACCTTCCCAGAAATAAACGTTACTCTCTCACTGTGACATGACATGGTTAATGAAAGTGACAAGTGCTCCAGCACACAGACAAGGTTAGGTGAAAAGAGCAATCCACCGTTGTAAACCCAAGGGCCTGGTGCAGTTATCACTGTGAGTACAGCACAGTTTGTTGAAATAAACGTTACTCTCTCACTGTGACATGACATGGTTAATGAAAGTGACAAGTGCTCCAGCACACAGACAAGGTTAGGTGAAAAGAGCAATCCACCGTTGTAAACCCAAGGGCTGGTGCAGTTATCACTGTGAGTACAGCACAGTTTGTGACACTGTTACAGCATGTGACATGTTATATGGACTAGCACAAGTAGAGAGTTGACAGTCTGCACAAATTGTTGTGTGTCATGTTGTAGGCTGGACCTAGTGTCTCCCCGGCCAGGAACGCTTTCACTCAGACCTGGTCGTGCACTGTGAGCGTCTAGTGGCCAACTGCAAGAGAAATCTGTCGAGACTCCTCACACTACCTGTTCATGACAGAGAGTGGTATTGAGCATGGGAGGTGGTGAAGATGGAAGGCCTCCTAGCTGTCACAGAAGACTACCTCCGTCTGGCTCAGGCTTGGAGAGACAGGATGAGTGATTGTATGCAATGGGTGTAAGAGTGGCAAATAGAATCATCCATTCTTTAACAATTGTCTCACCTGAGGTTGACACTGATTATGCTATTCCAGACCTGGGGCAATTCCAACTACGGAATCATTTGGAGTTAGTTAAGTGGAATCGGAGTCAAAATAGTTTGGAATTGAGTCAGAATCACAATGAGAAGAATCGGAATCGTCCTGAGTGTAAGTGAAGTTTGACTATTACCAATAAGTGTATGTGTAAACCTGGTCGTGTACTGTGAGCATTTAGTGGCCAACCACGAGAGAGCTCTGTCGCGACTACTGACACGACCTGTCCATGACAGAGAGTGGTACTGGATGCAGGAGGTGTCACTGTGTAAACAATGATTGGACCTTCTCAGAAAATAAACATTAGTCACTCACTGTGACATGATATGTTTAATGAAAGTGACAAGTGCTCCAGCACACAGACAAGGTTAGGTGAAAAGAGCAATCCACCGTTGTAAACCCAAGGGCCTGGTGCAGTTATCACTGTGAGTACAGCACAGTTTGTTGAAATAAACGTTACTCTCTCACTGTGACATGACATGGTTAATGAAAGTGATAAGTGCTCCAGCACACAGACAAGGTTAAGTGAAAAGAACAATCCACCGTTGTAAACCCAAGGGCCTGGTGCAGTTATCACTGTGAGTACAGCACAGTTTGTTGAAATAAACGTTACTCTCTCAATGTGACATGACATGGTTAATGAAAGTGACAAGTGCTCCAGCACACAGACAAGGTTAGGTGAAAAGAGCAATCCACCGTTGTAAACCCAAGGGCCTGGTGCAGTTATCACTGTGAGTACAGCACAGTTTGTTGAAATAAACGTTACTCTCTCACTGTGACATGACATGGTTAATGAAAGTGACAAGTGCTCCAGCACACAGACAAGGTTAGGTGAAAAGAGCAATCCACCGTTGTAAACCCAAGGGCCTGGTGCAGTTATCACTGTGAGTACAGCACAGTTTGTTGACACTGTTACAGCATGTGACATGTTATATGGACTAGCACAAGTAGAGAGTTGACAGTCTGCACAAGTTGTTGTGTCATGTTGTAGGCTGGACCTACAGTGTCTCCCTGGCCAGGAACCTCCCTGGCCAAGAACGCTTCCACCCACATGTGGTCGTGCACTGTGAGCGTCTAGTGGCCAACTGCAAGAGAAATCTGTCGAGACTCCTCACACTACCTGTTCATGACAGAGAGTGGTATTGACCATGGGAGATTGTGAAGATGGAAGGCCTCATAGCCGTCGCAAAAGACTACCTCCATCTGGCCCAGGCTTGGAGAGACAGGATGAGTGATTGTATGCTATGGGTGTAAGAGTGGCAAATATAATCATCCATTCTTTAATAATTGTCTCACCAGAGGTTAACACTGATTATGCTATTCCAGACCTGGGGCGATTCCAACTATGGAATCGAAAGACTATTCCAACTCCGATGCCAGAGTCGGAATCATTTGGAGTTAATTGAGTGGAATCGGAGTCAAAATAGTTTGGAGTTGAGTCAGAATCAGAATCACAATGAGAAGAATCGGAATCGTCATGAGTGTAAGTGAAGTTTGACTATTACCAATAAGTGTATGTGTAAACCTGGTCGTGTACTGTGAGCGTTTAGTGACCAATCACGAGAGAGATCTGTCGCGACTACTGACACGACCTGTCCATGACAGAGAGTGGTACTGGACGCAGGAGGTGTCATTGTGTAAACAATGACTGGACCTTCCCAGAAATAAATGTTACTCTCTCACTGTGACATGACATGGTTAATGAAAGTGACAAGTGCTCCAGCACACAGACAAGGTTAAGTGAAAAGAGCAATCCACCGTTGTAAACCCAAGGGCCTGGTGCAGTTATCACTGTGAGTACAGCACAGTTTGTGACACTGTTACAGCATGTGACATGTTATATGGACTAGCACAAGTAGAGAGTTGACAGTCTGCACAAGTTGTTGTGTCATGTTGTAGGCTGGACCTACAGTGTCTCCCTGGCCAGGAACCTCCCTGGCCAAGAACGTTTCCACCCACATGTGGTCGTGCACTGTGAGCGTCTAGTGGCCAACTGCAAGAGAAATCTGTCGAGACTCCTCACACTACCTGTTCATGACAGAGAGTGGTATTGACCATGGGAGATTGTGCAGATGGAAGGCCTCATAGCCGTCGCAGAAGACTACCTCCATCTGGCCCAGGCTTGGAGAGACAGGATGAGTGATTGTATGCAATGGGTGCAAGAGTGGCAAATAGAATCATCCATTCTTTAACAAGTGTCTCACCTGAGGTTGACACTGATTATGCTATTCCAGACCTGGGGCAATTCCAACTAAAGAATCGGAATCAAAGGACTATTTGAACTCCGATGCGAGAGTCGGAATCATTTGGAATTAACTGAGTGGAATTGGAGTCAAAATCTTTGGAGTTGAGTCAGAATCGGAATCGTCATGAGTGTAATTAAAATTTGACTATTACCAATAAGTGTAAACCTGGTCGCGTGCTGTGAGCGTTTAGTGGCCAACTACGAGAGAGCTCTGTAGTGACTGCTCACATGACCTGTCCATGACAGAGAGTGGTACTGGATGCAGGAGGTGTCACTGTGTAAACAATGATTGGACCTTCCCAGAGAATAAACATTAGTCTCTCGCTGTGACAAGACATGGTTAATGAAAGTGACTAGTGCTCCAGCACACAGACAAGGTTAGGTGAAAAGAGCAATCCACCGTTGTAAACCCAAGGGCCTGGTGCAGTTATCACTGTGAGTACAGCACAGTTTGTGACACTGTTACAGCATGTGACATGTTATATGGACTAGCACAAGTAGAGAGTTGACAGTCTGCACAAATTGTTGTGTGTCATGTTGTAGGCTGGACCTAGTGTCTCCCCGGCCAGGAACGCTTTCACTCAGACCTGGTCGTGCACTGTGAGCGTCTAGTGGCCCAACTGCAAGAGAAATCTGTCGAGACTCTTCACACTACCTGTTCATGACAGAGAGTGGTATTGAGCATGGGAGGTGGTGAAGATGGAAGGCCTCCTAGCTGTCACAGAAGACTACCTCCGTCTGGCCCAGGCTTGGAGAGACAGGATGAGTGATTGTATGCAATGGGTGTAAGAGTGGCAAATAGAATCATCCATTCTTTAACAATTGTCTCACCTGAGGTTGACACTGATTATGCTATTCCAGACCTGGGGCAATTCCAACTACGGAATCATTTGGAGTTAGTTAAGTGGAATCGGAGTCAAAATAGTTTGGAATTGAGTCAGAATCACAATGAGAAGAATCGGAATCGTCCTGAGTGTAAGTGAAGTTTGACTATTACCAATAAGTGTATGTGTAAACCTGGTCGTGTACTGTGAGCGTTTAGTGGCCAACCACGAGAGAGCTCTGTCGCGACTACTGACACGACCTGTCCATGACAGAGAGTGGTACTGGATGCAGGAGGTGTCACTGTGTAAACAATGATTGGACCTTCTCAGAAAATAAACATTAGTCACTCACTGTGACATGATATGGTTAATGAAAGTGATAAGTGCTCCAGCACACAGACAAGGTTAGGTGAAAAGAGCAATCCACCGTTGTAAACCCAAGGGCCTGGTGCAGTTATCACTGTGAGTACAGCACAGTTTGTTGACACTGTTACAGCATGTGACATGTTATATGGACTAGCACAAGTAGAGAGTTGACAGTCTGCACAAGTTGTTGTGTCATGTTGTAGGCTGGACCTACAGTGTCTCCCTGGCCAGGAACCTCCCTGGCCAAGAACGCTTCCACCCACATGTGGTCGTGCACTGTGAGCGTCTAGTGGCCAACTGCAAGAGAAATCTGTCGAGACTCCTCACACTACCTGTTCATGACAGAGAGTGGTATTGACCATTGGAGATTGTATAGATGGAAGGCCTCATAGCCGTCGCAAAAGACTACCTCCATCTGTCCCAGGCTTGGGGAGACAGGATGAGTGATTGTATGCAATGGGTGTAAGAGTGGCAAATATAATCATCCATTCTTTAATAATTGTCTCACCAGAGGTTAACACTGATTATGCTATTCCAGACCTGGGGCGATTCCAACTATGGAATCGAAAGACTATTCCAACTCCGATGCCAGAGTCGGAATCATTTGGAGTTAATTGAGTGGAATCGGAGTCAAAATAGTTTGGAGTTGAGTCAGAATCAGAATCAGAATGAGAAGAATCGGAATCGTCATGAGTGTAAGTGAAGTTTGACTATTACCAATAAGTGTATGTGTAAACCTGGTCGTGTACTGTGAGCGTTTAGTGACCAATCACGAGAGAGCTCTGTCGCGACTACTGACACGACCTGTCCATGACAGAGAGTGGTACTGGATGCAGGAGGTGTCACTGTGTAAACAATGATTGGACCTTCCCAGAGAATAAACATTAGTCTCTCGCTGTGACAAGACATGGTTAATGAAAGTGACTAGTGCTCCAGCACACAGACAAGGTTAGGTGAAAAGAGCAATCCACCGTTGTAAACCCAAGGGCCTGGTGCAGTTATCACTGTGAGTACAGCACAGTTTGTGACACTGTTACAGCATGTGACATGTTATATGGACTAGCACAAGTAGAGAGTTGACAGTCTGCACAAATTGTTGTGTGTCATGTTGTAGGCTGGACCTAGTGTCTCCCCGGCCAGGAACGCTTTCACTCAGACCTGGTCGTGCACTGTGAGCGTCTAGTGGCCCAACTGCAAGAGAAATCTGTCGAGACTCCTCACACTACCTGTTCATGACAGAGAGTGGTATTGAGCATGGGAGGTGGTGAAGATGGAAGGCCTCCTAGCTGTCACAGAAGACTACCTCCGTCTGGCCCAGGCTTGGAGAGACAGGATGAGTGATTGTATGCAATGGGTGTAAGAGTGGCAAATAGAATCATCCATTCTTTAACAATTGTCTCACCTGAGGTTGACACTGATTATGCTATTCCAGACCTGGGGCAATTCCAACTACGGAATCATTTGGAGTTAATTAAGTGGAATCGGAGTCAAAATAGTTTGGAATTGAGTCAGAATCACAATGAGAAGAATCGGAATCGTCCTGAGTGTAAGTGAAGTTTGACTATTACCAATAAGTGTATGTGTAAACCTGGTCGTGTACTGTGAGCGTTTAGTGGCCAACCACGAGAGAGCTCTGTCGCGACTACTGACACGACCTGTCCATGACAGAGAGTGGTACTGGATGCAGGAGGTGTCACTGTGTAAACAATGATTGGACCTTCTCAGAAAATAAACATTAGTCACTCACTGTTACATGATATGGTTAATGAAAGTGATAAGTGCTCCAGCACACAGACAAGGTTAGGTGAAAAGAGCAATCCACCGTTGTAAACCCAAGGGCCTGGTGCAGTTATCACTGTGAGTACAGCACAGTTTGTTGACACTGTTACAGCATGTGACATGTTATATGGACTAGCACAAGTAGAGAGTTGACAGTCTGCACAAGTTGTTGTGTCATGTTGTAGGCTGGACCTACAGTGTCTCCCTGGCCAGGAACCTCCCTGGCCAAGAACGCTTCCACCCACATGTGGTCGTGCACTGTGAGCGTCTAGTGGCCAACTGCAAGAGAAATCTGTCGAGACTCCTCACACTACCTGTTCATGACAGAGAGTAGTATTGACCATTGGAGATTGTATAGATGGAAGGCCTCATAGCCGTCGCAAAAGACTACCTCCATCTGTCCCAGGCTTGGAGACAGGATGAGTGATTGTATGCTATGGGTGTAAGAGTGGCAAATATAATCATCCATTCTTTAATAATTGTCTCACCAGAGGTTAACACTGATTATGCTATTCCAGACCTGGGGCGATTCCAACTATGGAATCGAAAGACTATTCCAACTCCGATGCCAGAGTCGGAATCATTTGGAGTTAATTGAGTGGAATCGGAGTCAAAATAGTTTGGAGTTGAGTCAGAATCAGAATCAGAATGAGAAGAATCGGAATCGTCATGAGTGTAAGTGAAGTTTGACTATTACCAATAAGTGTATGTGTAAACCTGGTCGTGTACTGTGAGCGTTTAGTGACCAATCACGAGAGAGCTCTGTCGCGACTACTGACACGACCTGTCCATGACAGAGAGTGGTACTGGACGCAGGAGGTGTCATTGTGTAAACAATGACTGGACCTTCCCAGAAATAAATGTTACTATCTCACTGTGACATGACATGGTTAATGAAAGTGACAAGTGCTCCAGCACACAGACAAGGTTAAGTGAAAAGAGCAATCCACCGTTGTAAACCCAAGGGCCTGGTGCAGTTATCACTGTGAGTACAGCACAGTTTGTGACACTGTTACAGCATGTGACATGTTATATGGACTAGCACAAGTAGAGAGTTGACAGTCTGCACAAGTTGTTGTGTCATGTTGTAGGCTGGACCTACAGTGTCACCCTGGCCAGGAACCTCCCTGGCCAAGAACGCTTCCACCCACATGTGGTCGTGCACTGTGAGCGTCTAGTGGCCAACTGCAAGAGAAATCTGTCGAGACTCCTCACACTACCTGTTCATGACAGAGAGTGGTATTGACCATGGGAGATTGTGAAGATGGAAGGCCTCATAGCCGTCGCAGAAGACTACCTCCATCTGGCCCAGGCTTGGAGAGACAGGATGAGTGATTGTATGCAATGGGTGTAAGAGTGGCAAATAGAATCATCCATTCTTTAACAAGTGTCTCACCTGAGGTTGACACTGATTATGCTATTCCAGACCTGGGGCAATTCCAACTAAAAAATCGGAATCAAAGGACTATTTGAACTCCGATGCGAGAGTCGGAATCATTTGGAATTAACTGAGTGGAATTGGAGTCAAAATCTTTGGAGTTGAGTCAGAATCGGAATCGTCATGAGTGTAATTAAAATTTGACTATTACCAATAAGTGTAAACCTGGTCGCGTGCTGTGAGCGTTTAGTGGCCAACTACGAGAGAGCTCTGTAGTGACTGCTCACATGACCTGTCCATGACAGAGAGTGGTACTGGATGCAGGAGGTGTCACTGTGTAAACAATGATTGGCCCTTCCCAGAGAATAAACATTAGTCTCTCGCTGTGACAAGACATGGTTAATGAAAGTGACTAGTGCTCCAGCACACAGACAAGGTTAGGTGAAAAGAGCAATCCACCGTTGTAAACCCAAGGGCCTGGTGCAGTTATCACTGTGAGTACAGCACAGTTTGTGACACTGTTACAGCATGTGACATGTTATATGGACTAGCACAAGTAGAGAGTTGACAGTCTGCACAAATTGTTGTGTGTCATGTTGTAGGTTGGACCTACAGTGTCTCCCCGGCCAGGAACGCTTTCACTCAGACCTGGTCGTGCACTGTGAGCGTCTAGTGGCCAACTGCAAGAGAAATCTGTCGAGACTCCTCACACTACCTGTTCATGACAGAGAGTGGTATTGAGCATGGGAGGTGGTGAAGATGGAAGGCCTCCTAGCTGTCACAGAAGACTACCTCTGTCTGGCCCAGGCTTGGAGAGACAGGATGAGTGATTGTATGCAATGGGTGTAAGAGTGGCAAATAGAATCATCCATTCTTTAACAATTGTCTCACCTGAGGTTGACACTGATTATGCTATTCCAGACCTGGGGCAATTCCAACTACGGAATCATTTGGAGTTAGTTAAGTGGAATCGGAGTCAAAATAGTTTGGAATTTAGTTAGAATCACAATGAGAAGAATCGGAATCGTCCTGAGTGTAAGTGAAGTTTGACTATTACCAATAAGTGTATGTGTAAATCTGGTCGTGTACTGTGAGCGTTTAGTGGCCTACCACGAGAGAGCTCTGTCGCGACTACTGACACGACCTGTCCATGACAGAGAGTGGTACTGGATGCAGGAAGTGTCACTGTGTAAACAATGATTGGACCTTCTCAGAAAATAAACATTAGTCACTCACTGTGACATGATATGGTTAAAGTGCCTATGACAAGATTGTTATAAGTTCTATTTGTTTTGTAAAAATCATCTATTAGCCAAATAAGATACTTTCACAACAGTACAAACCACGACTTTGCACACACATTTGTAATAGTTGAGACTAAATGTGATGATACGCAGCGACGTCGTTAGGTTCTTCTGAACCAGTCGCGCCATGTTGTGACGTCAGCGGGGGAATTTGTTCAAGGAGAGCTATATTAATATACATGGCCGAGTGCAGTCAGGAAGACATCGACCTTCGCGAATCTGATGATTCTGATTCAAGTCTGGAATTGTCACTTGAAATCGAGGATGTTGAGGAACGTTGTCATGATGTTAGTCCTGTAGGAAAAATAAAACCCTACAGGTATGAACCGTATTTGCCTTTAGACGACGTTGTTGGCGAACGTGCTGGCAATACCAAGCAGGAATGTTCTTCCAGTCACAGTGTCGAAGACGATCGACTGCAGAACACAGAATGGTAATAACCGCAACTATATAATATATTCTACAATACATTATACTAGCAGTGGTATATAATCTTTGCGATGTTGGCAATGCACAGTTCGTCGTGTATATATTAAGAACGTTCGCAAAATAAAGAAGGCCGCGCTTGATCATCATTTATACTGGTGGGGGCACAAATCGTGCGTCCTATCGTTTTTGCCGTTTTAACAAAACCTGATCAAATTCTTTTGTAAGATATAAGTTTTTTCTATGTGGTAAATCTGTAATACATATTTTGTAAAATTTCTGCAAATGAACTGTTAGAAAAGTTTAATTTTCAGTTCGTGAGTATATGAACTCATATATGTTAGAGTTCGCACGCACTTACTCTACTAGAGTAGTTGAGGACACAAAATCGGCAACGTAACAGGATATGCCGTTTTCACAACAATCTGAATAAAGTTGGTGCCCAACAGGCAGATATTCTAAATCATTAACAGTTTTATCATAGATTAAGTTTAAACAAATGGTTATACAAATTATGTTGAGTAAATTGCGATAATCGAATGACGAAAAAAATCAGACGTTTCCGGCATGCCCAAAACAAGGTCAATGCTTGTTTACTAGTATTATGTCAATATTTTATTCAAAAACAGATTTCAGATTATAGGAACATGAACAACATTCCTTACTAAACTTGATTTACATGTACTTAGATTGTGACACAAAACACATCGTGACAATTTATTTTAGGTGCAGCTGTGGCCACTGTGTTGCCTAGACTAACTGTTAAAGAGTGTGTCTGCTGCAAGGAACAAATGCGAGTGGCAGACATTATGCAGAGTCAGCCAGGCGTGACCTGCATCACCCAGCATGATGGCTTTGCGGCAGTCTGCCTGAACGAGCATGTCATACATACTGCATATTTGCAATACAGGCAACAATATGGGCCAATAGATTTTCATGGAAATGAGTAAGTTATTTTATTTACATATTCAAGTAGAGTAACACCTACTCACTTCACATGCATTCATCAAGTCACTCACGATTCAGTTACAACAAATTCCACTACACTCTTAATCGCACCTATTGCTGGCCTATATAAAACTACAAATATATGTAACGTTGTTCCCTGGAATATACATAATTCAACCTGATTCAACATGTAGCTGTTGAAGCCTTACCCCCGTCTTGCTGCCTCCTCTCTCCAATGTATGCATGAACATGCATAAATATGATGTGAATAGAAACTGACCATAACATGTATTTAAAACAAAACATATCACGTTTTAGATGGAAGAGATATACAGCATACAGACAGTTCATTCGATGGTGCTACCAGTTCTTGGGTAGGAAGATTCGAGTTCCACTTCCATCATGTGCGGTTAAGACAATCCATCAAACCTTTCCATCAGCTTATTTCACTGGATTCCAGGAAGCAGACAGTAATATTGACCCCTAAATGAGACACACCAAGCGTTTCTTCACACACCGTTGTGAAACCTTGTAACATGAGCATGCACAGCGTCAGCTTTGTTTGGTTTGACAAAGTCTGCATTCAGTGGTGGTGGCTCAGCTAATGCCGAGATGTCCTCATCCAAATCAGCACTGGTGCACACATCTACCAAGGTTTCCATCAAATCATCAACATATCCTGTAAAAGCAGCGCATTCTTCTTAACAATAAATATCTCGAATTATATGTAGTGATGTTCTGTGATAATTGTTGAGTCAGAATCGGAATCGTCATGAGTGTAATTAAAATTTGACTATTACCAATAAGTGTAAACCTGGTCGCGTGCTGTGAGCGTTTAGTGGCCAACTACGAGAGAGCTCTGTAGTGACTGCTCACATGACCTGTCCATGACAGAGAGTGGTACTGGATGCAGGAGGTGTCACTGTGTAAACAATGATTGGCCCTTCCCAGAGAATAAACATTAGTCTCTCGCTGTGAAAAGACATGGTTAATGAAAGTGACTAGTGCTCCAGCACACAGACAAGGTTAGGTGAAAAGAGCAATCCACCGTTGTAAACCCAAGGGCCTGGTGCAGTTATCAATGCGAGTACAGCACAGTTTGTTGACACTGTTACAGCATGTGACACGTTACATGGACTAGCACAAGTAGAGAGTTGACATTCTGCACAAATTGTTGTGTCATGTTGTAGGCTGGACCTACAGTGTCTCCCCGGCCAGGAACCTCCCAAGCCAGGAACACTTTCACCCAGACCTGGTCGTGCACTGTGAGCGTCTAGTGGCCAACTACAAGAGAAATCTATCGCGATTACTCACACTACTTGTCCATGACAGAGTGGTATTGGGCACGGGAGGTGGTGAAGATGGAAGGCCTCCTAGCCGTCTCAGAAAACTACCTTCCTCAAACAGGTTTTGGCACTCCGTGTGCGACAGGGTCCGTCCGTGAATGAACCAGTCATTTCGACAACTTTACAAATCGTTACATTGTCAGAAGTGGTAAATGGTTGCTGTTGCAATCAAACAAGAAAGGTGAAGTAGCAAAGAACTGCTAGACATTGCAACGTAAACACATGAACCAATCAGATGCGCTCTTTCTCTGTGTATCTGGTCACCCACCAGCATCCATAAATATTGTTTATTTTAAACATTGTTTCCTGCACATCATATTCAGTTCATGATTGATAATTTTCATGCCACGAGTTAAGGACAACGACAGATTCAGAGATGAATGGTTACTGGATGATGATTATAAAGAATTGGATTGTTCATCGCCATGACATTCATAAGTTAGAAACTTAGTGCGATGCAAGGAAGAATATCAAAATAAATCAATGTGAATGTCGCCCGCAAGGTCAGATGCAGGTTTTGTTAAATTGTAGAACAGGAGGTGACCAGTGTTACAAACGATTTAACGAGTGAGAGAATTAGGTTTCTACCAGTTTCTTCCCTGGTAATAATAAAGTGTATTTCCGTTGCGCTAAAATCCTCAGAAATAATCCTCTAAAAATCTGTGAATCAATATGACTGATGCTGTTTGCAGTCTGTAACTGCATATGTTGTTTAGCACTATAATTATTGTTTGTCAAATGTTATTTTTGTTAGTAGATTTTTTTAATACAGATGAGATGAATCATATCTTGCTGCTTAGATTTTTCAGGGCATATAAAGTAAATGTGTCACATAATTGATTGTTTTATTACAATTTACACACCTTACTATACGTTCAGTTATTACAAAAAAATATGTGTATTAAAACGTCATACCATTATGTAAACTATCAAAATCAACTAAGAATACTGCCCGCTACTAAGTTAATTTCTCATGTGTCACCAGTAACAAATGTATATATAACATGTGTCCTTGACAACAATTGTTTGTTGAGAGGGTGGATTGTGGCCCATACTGAATGAAAGGGAATAGCTCAAATGGGTTTACCCTCAAATGATGTCCCATGGAAAACTTCAAAGTATGACCTGCCAAGTAAATTATACGGCCTGTTTTATTACAATACATATCAGGTGACAATACAACTACACAGGTGTGTGCTCATTGTGGTGTTGTATAAAATAATGTACAAAACTGTCAAACTGACCGAGACACCAATCAGTATTTATGTAATGTTATTTGCATACAAAGTTTGCAAACTAAGACAATTGTTTAGGGGTTTGTCCTTGATGAATAAAATGTCATTATGGTTACTGACAAACAGTATATATTTTCAGAGAAAGCATGCAGCAGCCTTCAGTGAAGCCCAGGCTAAGTTAACGAAACCAGCTATCCAAAGTGAACAGCCTTCGATGAGCGGATTTATCCAGCAGCATAGGAAGTACAGTCCGACAGATTCTCGGCAAACACAGCTCACTGATGCTCTGATTATGTTCATCGCTGGAGAACTCACCTCCTTGTCAGTGGTGGACAGGCCAAACTTTTGTTCCCTGATGTTCAAGATGGATAACCGGTATCAGATGCCCAGCAGAAAACATCTGACTTCCAAGTTGCTCCGTGACAAGTCCCCAGAGCTGCAGGCAGACCTAAAGCGACGAATGCAGCAGGCCCAGAGTGTGTGTGTTACCACTGATCTATGGTCCAGCAGACAGACCTATGCGCAGCTGCATTGGAATCACTGGCCACTTCATCCTAGATTGGAGTATGCACTGCATGATGCTTGCTTGCAAGAGGTTTCGTGGCTCCCACACAGCTGATACATTGCCGATCAGTATGCCGAAACATTAGCATCCTTCGACCTGGCGCAGAATAACCAACTTCACAACAGACAATGGTTCTAATATGATCAAGGTATTTTCGTTACCAGGGTTTGAGAATATGGATGTAAACAGAGTCTAGTGATGATGATTCTGATGATGAGGACTGCCTTGTTCCCGATAACCCTGGAGACAGTAGTTATGAACAGTTGAACCACAGTGAGCACATTCCCTGTTTCGCGCACACATTGCAGTTGGTTGTTGCAGCTTTCAGCAAGGAAGGCTGATATCATGAGGAAAGCTACAGCAGTAACACAGACGATCTCTACAGATATGTCAGGTGGCAGTGACGACACCATCTGTGAGCCACGTGCAAAAAAGCTAAGAGGGTTTTTCAGTGGACTGATTCAGGCAGCCGGTCACGAGCCCACATCCCCATCTGCTGTGAAGGCTGAAGTTGATGACTACTTGCCTCAGCCTTGTCTGCTAGAGACGAGTGGTGTACTTGCTTCCTGGAAGGGAGACGAGAAGAAATACCCATGCCTTGCCAAAATTGCTGCAAAATTCCAGTGGAAAGATTATTCAGCATTGCAGGGAAAGTGTATCACCCTGAGAGGTGTAGATTAACTGATGCTACCTTCGAAAGACTAATGTTCTTAAGGTGTAACAGGTGAAAATACTATTGTGCACCAAACTGCAAGACAAAACACTACCAGAGACATACACTGATTAGATTACTGACTTCATAACATGTGAGATATATATATTCTAGTATTATTTACAGGGTCATAAATGCTGACTAAATATTTTGATTCCTAAAAGACATTATCAGAGACATACGCTGATTAAATTATCTGACTTCATAACATGAAATTGTATATATATATATATATACATATATATATATATACATGTATTGTCCGGGACAAGTGATTTTTGGCCCGGACAAGTAAAATTACTCTACATGGTTATCCGGTGGACAAGTGAAAATTTACATTAAATAGTGACGCGTGCAACATTGCAAACTTTTTATTTGAGGAAATTCAAACGTAAATGAAGTTCGCTAGCAATCGCGCGCGTTCCAATTGTGTTAGTGTGTCGGCGTCTTGTCGTTCTGCTGCCAGTGTGTTGTACGTCAATGTTCGACCGAGTTTAGTGCCTGCGTTAACAGGGTCATGCGCTGAGCGCACCGACCTAGCTCTGTCATAAGCGTAGGACAGACTCCACATCAGCCATCGTTGATCGAGGCTGTATTTCACACAATCGTAAACCGTTCAGTTTGGCCGATGTACAACTTGCTTCAGCTCACGAATCATATTTGATGAACTTTGGAAATAGTAGACTTTGTATCGCTACCTGTTATTTGAATAATTATATAGTTTTAATCATTATTATGCCTAACCCACGCGGACTCGGCAGTCTTCCAAGTCATCGAACGTTAGCCGATCCAGATCGGTGACTATTTTCAAAACTTGTAACTGGCTCTCCGGTAAATCTATGGTGCTGGTTGATAAACGGAATATTAATGACATTTCAGAAGTGTTGTTGTATCTTTGTAACATTTATTTTAACCATAAATTGCGAGTTTTCGAAACCAATTATGCAAGACGCGCGGCCGGGGACGGGGCGCCAACCGCCGTTGACATGTTGGCTTCTGCCAACTACGGCGGTCTGCGCACGGCAGCAACGTTACGACGTAACTAAATCTATAAATTATTTTCCGCCTGGTAAATGTAATTCAGGCACCGTTAAAACTGTTTTATCATCAAAATGGTAATATAACATTTAGAAAAAACTATGCGTTTGTTTGCTGATGATCAATTGAATATTATCTTCGTTTG
This sequence comes from Escarpia spicata, assembly GCA_963995525.1. Lineage (NCBI taxonomy): Eukaryota > Metazoa > Annelida > Polychaeta > Sabellida > Siboglinidae > Escarpia > Escarpia spicata. The sequence continues at coordinate 29,288,896 of OZ023211.1, forward strand.
TAAAACACAGAACTTTGTTAATATTGAAGTTCATAGAGGTTTAACAACATATTATCAGATTATATTATAGTTTATTATGATTTTTGTGACAACATTTCCTGGCTTTGCATTGTCGTGTTCCTGGTTCAGTGGCGTCTTCAGTGACAAACTGATGCCAACATTTTACAGCAGTGTTATATGTTTTATATATATAATTATATATATCATATTAAACATAAACAGTTTTTGCAACATTACAAAACAAATAGCAAGGAAAACAATTGTCTCATTCCTATCATCGTAATAATTATTTGTTATTAATAAAACCGTTCATATCAGCATTACTAAAATTTTGGTATACATCATGTAACGTGTCTACTTTTAATATTTGTGATGAATAATAATGGACCGGAAAATAGTTGCAAATATAATTTTGCAATTTTAAAATTTGAAGATTAAATCAAATTGTGTCTTTGATCACAAGTCATTCATATGTACATGCAACGAAACAGCAGGAACATTGCGTAGTAGTCATAAAAATAAGACTGACTTTTTACATTTTTTCCATAGCTTCGATTCCCCTTTACGACCACTCGGACAAGTTAAAATTTTGACGGAGAAGTAGATTTCAAAACGCACTTGTCCAGCGGACAAGAAAATATTCTGGCTTATTTCTATCGCTGTATATATATATATATATATACACACACATATATATACATGTATATATATATATATACATGTATAATAATAAATGATTTTAACTTATGCCACTAGTTTATTATTTATTGTGCATGGGCACGAGGACGTTAAGAGAATTAGAAAGGTATTTGAAATACTTTTGAAAAGTATTTGCATTTACCATTAACAAAATGTATTTGCATTTGAAATGTCAAAAGTACTTGTCTGTGTATTTGACCCCATGTTAGCTACACAGACCCCACACATTGCTTCTACACAGACCCTACACATGAAATGGCAAGCTTTGTGGTGGGTTGTGAAACAAAAACTTCAATTAACCACAGATCTCAGTCATAACAAAGCAATAACAACTGCTCGACAACAAGTGGAATAACAAATGCATGAACAACAACTCAAACATGTAGCAGAAGTGAGAATAGCTTAGAGAGCAGCTGGCCAGTCCACGAAAGAAAAAATGCAGTTAAGTACTCGTCGCCGAGACACAGCTAAAAAATTTGTGAACGTTTAACTATGAAGAAGATGTACATGAAGAGCCCTGCTTTGTGGCGAAAGTGCAACAAATTCAACGCCAAAGAACATTTCATATTGGTGTGTTGATAAAAGTGTACAAAGTCAAAAGTGAACAAACCAAACCATATTTTGGCAAACTCAAAAGTGACAGAACAAGACCATTTATCACTAGCAGCGAAGTCGAACGTAACAAAACAAACGCATCAATTGAAAATGTTTCTCTGTGCTTTTGATTGCACATTTCTGGAGAAAAAAGACGCTGGGTTCATACCCCTGAAAGTGAAGCAAACACAACTTTGTTTCAAAATGGACAACGGCATTGACGTCAAAGTAGACATGGCCGACAATGAAAGACAAACTGATATTAGAACCTACAGTCATCCACCTCAACAGGCAGTGAAAATGAAAAGGCATGCACATGGTCAATTTACGGCAACCACAAAGCACAAGAACATTGTTTACTGCTTCTGTATAATCGTCACCGAAGGGGAGAATACAATCAGCCTACTGAAACAGAATGTTACAAAATTTGTAATTTTCCAGAGTTAAATATTATGAGCAGTCTCGGGGGTTAACAAATTTGATATTTTACCTGTTAATTGAGGGCTGCTGGGTCCAGGGGGAGACAAGTCATAGTAATGTTGTGTTGGTTCTTTACGAAGTCAACGAGAATGTCCAACATTTGGTGACGGCAGAATTTTAGCTGCAACAATAAATAGTCAAGGTCAGTTCAGCTTCACTAGAAACACTGCCATTGTGAATTTTAGTGTCTCCTATGATAGCGACTTATTTTACATATATTTACTTTTACTTACCTACTTTCGCCTGTGTGCTCGCTGGGAGCATAGGCCATCAACCGTGGTTCTCTACACTAGTCGGACTCATCCCATTTTCTAAATTTATCACCCGGTGTAACATATCTTCTTTCTATTGCTCTCGTTATCTCTCTGCCAGCCCTCCTCTTCTCTTCCTTTGGGGGTTTCATGCAAGTGTTTATACGATGTTTGTTGTGCTGGTTTCCTCGGTGTATGTCCTATCCACCGGCATTTCCTCGTCAGACAGGTATTTGCTGCAATCATAACTTGTCTATGTCTATATAATAATTGGCAAAAACCATAAGGTCATTACGCCAATATAGGGGACGGGGGGCATGTGCCATAGCACTACAGGGAATTTTAGAGTCGTCTGCCCAGCCTAGATTTAAAAGTATCCACCGTGGCTGCAGACACAACTGTTTCAGTTAGTCCGTTCCAGTTCTTTACTGTTCTATTAAAAAAGCTGTTAGCATAAACCTGAGTCCTTGCCGGCACCTGAATAAATCATTCACTGTGGCCACGAGTGTTGTTGATTGAACGAGGTGGCTCGGCAAAGGAAGGGCTATTTCTCCATGTAGAGATTTATAGAACATTGCTAGGCGGCCGACCTCTCTGCGGCGTTCTAGTGTTTTCATCATTAATGTTACGCTGCTTTCCCGACTGTTGTTACCCATTACAAATCTCGCTGCTCGTCGCTGTATTTTCTCAAGTTCGTTAATATTTTTTTTGGTGTATGGATCCCAAGCAGCGCTCGCGTATTCGAGATTAGGGCGAACTAGTACAAAGTAAGCCGATTGTTTAGTTTTCTCTGAGCATTTATACAGATTTCTCTTGATAAAACCTAATATACGATTAGATTTGGCAGATAGGTGGGATGTATGAATGTTCCATCTGAGGTCATCAGAGAACTCCACACCTAGGTACGGGTGATGGTGTACAATTCCCAGGCTGTCTCCATTGATGGTATACTGAGATCGGTGGATAGTTCTCTTCTTGGTGATATGCATAACTGAGCATTTATTGATATTAGAATGCATCTGCCAGGTTGCAGACCTGTCCACCAGCCTCTGCAGGTCGGACTGGAGGGCTTCTGCATCATTACTGTCATTGATACACCTGTATAGAATACAATCGTCGGCAAAAAGCCGGATGTTAGAGGTGATCCCCTCTCCTATATCATTGACATACAATAAAAAAAGAAGTGGGCCCAGTACTGTGCCCTGTGGTACCCCAGACTCGACTGTCAGTGTCACGTCTTCTGACGACTCGCCATCGACTACATTCTGCTTTCTGTCAGTTAGCCAATTTGAAATCCAGTTGGTGACTCCATCACTGACCCCGTAATACTGGAGTTTTCTCATAAGGCGTGCATGGGGCACGGTGTCAAAGGCCTTAGAAAAGTCCAGTATTAGGAGATCAGTTTGGTGGCCGTTATCTATATTCTTTGCAATGTCTTCTGTGGCACCAATTAATTGTGTCTCACATGAATGTTTATTCCTAAACCCATGCTGGTACTCTACGATGATGATATTAGAGTCCAGATGGTCCATTATGTTGCTATAGATAATGTGTTGATTTGTCAACCTTCTTGAATACTGCCGATATATTAGCATGTTTCCAGTCAAGGGAGACCTCACCCGTGTCGATGGATTGTTGGAATATTCTAGCCAGGCAAGGCGCAATTTGATCAGCTGTTTCCATTAAAATTTTATTTGGGATTGCGTCAGGACCATGCGCTTTGCCGGGCTTCAGTCTGAGTAACAGCTTGTGTACTCCATGTACCGTGACTGTGATTCCCGGCATTTTATAAACTGAAATCAGTTTTTAAATGTAATAAAAATAGGTTATATGAATAATAGCATGCTTTGAAATGTGTATAATTATGCTACAATATGTAGTATTCATATGCAGGAACTGGTGGAAGTTTGCCAGGAGCTGCCATATTATGTAGGCCGAGCCCGAGACGTGTTCTACGTCTAGCAATCCAGGTATTCCGAAATGCACGTATTATCGCTCATAACCACACGCAAGGTTACGGAATTTAGAGCGTTAACAAGTCGCCAATATCGGCCTAGAACTAGCTTTACTTTATATGAATAAATATCACGAGATCAGCAAATGATAGTATCTTGTAATGGTATTCAAGAATTGCACAATTTTGATTAATTCAAGATTTTTTAAATTTAACAAAAAATGTTGGGTACCGCTTCGACTTTAATTTAAAGAACTAACCGTGAAACAATAGAAAGGTGTTTCATTCAATTCTAAAAAAAGAAAACAATTACGTGTCACAAAGATTAGCCTTTTTAATGTTAAGCTAGCCAGTACCCTTTTCCATAAAATTGCGTAACGTTTTCGTGAGAAGACTCACTCAGTCATTCACTGCTACGCCTACGGCACTGGCCTTGCCCTTGGGTGTCGGAAATGGCATAACGTGCTGCATTTTCTTTCGCATTTGTAATCCTTGTGACATGTTTGCATGTTTTATTTTTAAACAAGACAACTTTTCCACACAAACTTCTACGAAATATCATCACAGCGCGCGGTTCACTCTCGCCCGTAGTCTCGCTTAACTGACTCTCGCCTGGCTGCGTGACTTCGCTAGAACGATAGGCAAAACATCTTATACTTGAAAATTATGTATACTCTAGCCGCGCGACAAAACCAGGTAGTAATGCGGCCGAACTTCTTTCTCAGTTTCTGGTGTTACTTCTTGGTGCCGCCTCCACCTTCTTGTTGTCGTTGAACGTTCGAGTGAATTAACATCGCTTTATTCTACCGCGGTTTAATTGAATTGTTAATTAGCACATTTATGAAGTACACGTCACTTGAGTTCCCGTCAACTTCAAGGCCATCGCATCGGGGCCGTATAATTCGTGGAAATCGTACAATAATTAGTGTGCGCCAACGCAGTTATTGCCGGTAGGTACTGACCGAAGCCTGCGCGCGAAGGCGAAGGACCGTTTTAATCAGGGTTACAAAGTTAATGGAACAATTTCGATCAGGGTTGGCAGGTTTCTGACAGGACGGTTTCTACCGCGGTTTAATTAAACCGTGGTTTCTACCGTCTTGTCAGAAATACCTTTCTGACATTAAAATGTCAGAAACTCCATTTTTGAAACATTTTCCATTGTAAGAGTATTGTCTGAGACTGAGCTTAGCCTTAGCCTTAGCTTTAAGTTTAACCCAGTTTTGCTAGTTTAACCTGGGAATGGGTTAAACTAGGCTTTACTCTATTTGAGAACTCGGGATGATATTATTAGGGGACATTCTCGATATTAGTACAGTTGGTACGTGGATTGATGGTGGTTTAAACTTTAATAGTGGTATCAAATTATTTATGTAATTAAAATTGCTCTTTAAAGTTTAAATAAGTGCCAATTTTGTTAGATATCATTAAGTTACCCAGGTGATAATTATGCGATTGGTACGTTCTTTGAACATACCAATCGCATAATGACAAACAACTTTTCTGCACATGACCGATACAAAGGTTTCCCTTCTTCAGATGGTAGTATTTTTTCCAGCCAGAAACCCTAACTTAATACGAAATTAATATCCTCCCTATTCGTAGTTCGTGCAAAACCCTACATCCCGGTCCCTAAGCCTCCAGCTGACATTAATTTGTATAGGCGAGCGCAACAGTCGTAAACGTAAACACTGGTTGTGGGTATGGCTTGTCATCCCAAATCAAGAAAAGTTAAACAAAAGTACATCGAGTCATTGTCGGGGGATGTAAAAATACGGTATTTGCACAAGATAGCACTTGTAGGAGGAAGAGATCCGTACAAAATTGCGAAGAAAGACTGGTCGCATGACTTGTACTTGTTACCAGTTCTGACCATAATCCTTTTATGTGTGCCAGGAAGTCCATAATAAAAGGCACTGATATTTGTGAGTCATAGCCATAACATGCATATGTTGCTCTCACAATGGACAGTGCCATTAATATCTTCACCTGGGGAGGGCAGGTTAAACTTGCCAATATGCTTGATGGAGGTGTAAACTGATTGGCCCAATGCTTTCTACTCAGCAGTGCTTGGCCAGCCTGTTGTAGCCTCTTCACATAGAGATACTGTTACACGTGAAAGAAGTACAAATCATTACCAACATTTTTTAGACGTCATTGAATAGTAACTTTAATAGTGCTAGTAGCACTAACATCTTAGTTTGCACCATGTTTAAGGGTGGCAGACCAGCTAAGGCTGTGTGGGAACAGTTTGTTAAAGTGGAAAGTAAAGTAATGGAAAAACAGTTGCTAGATGCAAGCTCTGTTGTCACCAGATGTCATCCAAGTGTTTCCAGTCATTGCTTCATCGCTTATGCAATTAGCAAAATCATAAATTTATGCATATGGCATGTATTAGATTCTGACAGTTTCTGACGTCAGAAATCTGTCAGAAACCAGTCTATGACAGTTTCTGACATTGTCTCGTCAGAAATACCTTCCTGACTGTCAGAAACCCAACCTTAATTTAGGTGAGCTGCCTTCACAGGAAGTCGTAGGGCATTTACAGAGACAGATGTAGATCTGACCACCAAGGCCACCGTCTACAGTCAGGAACAACCTAAGTAAGTCATCCTTCAGGATGTTGTGCCAGGAACAGATTAAAACACCCCGCCTTCCCCTCTTTCCTTATCTTATCTCGAATACTGTGGTAAAGTGAACTTTTAAACCCAAAAGGGAAAACTGGGCAATAATATCGGCTTTGGCTAGAGTTAAGTTCCTGTTCAAAATGTTATGTGAATTATTAAATAAAAACTCTGACATGTTAGGCTTTTAAAACAGTTGGTGCTCGTCCAGTTATGCCTTGTATTTGTGAAGCAGGTTCAATTCCTGCTGATGTTTTCATACTCAAAACATGAACTGGTTGTTTCACATATTAGCTAGGCCTAACCCCTATCCGAGTTACTACTCAAACGGGTAGTAACTAACAAAGTACTAATTTTGTTTGCATGGAATAATGACAGAAATTGTGTTACAGTTTTGACAATGTTTGGATATACAAAATGAATAGTTTGAATTGAATAAGAACTACCCTGAAGATTATTCAGTAATCTATTCTATTGGCATAGTTTATGACACTGTAGCAACACATATTTTGATTTAATTTCACTTTGTATGGTTTTAATTGCAGTTTCATGGAACAGGTGCTTGCAAGCGGACTGCCATTGCTGTGTTAAATGGGATTTAATTTTTAACATAACAACTTTGTCTTAGCTGAGGTGGAGCCAACAGTTGTGCGATGCAGTACTTTTGCATGTGGCAATGAATAATCTGGCAACTATATGGAACGACATCCGTCATCTCCATCGTACGTTAGATCAACATCACTGACTGATTCAAAAAGCCCAGGAGACGTGCCCTAAAGACTAGAGTGCCCATCGTAGTGCCTGGTGTACTCTCATGTCATAATGAGTGAGTATGAGTTCTAGAAAATTTAGTACAAATAACACTTAAATTACCCAAATTACAAGATGTCACATGTACAAAAATCAGTACAAACTGAAATTGATGGTCTTTCTGTAGATAATTATTTATCTAAGGAAGAACACTTTCTGAATGCTGATGTTTTGTTGTGATGCATAAATGCACTCCATGGTTGCCTGATATAATTATTGTCAATAACATTGTTCATTCCAGCACCACTCTGCGAGCCCTGTGCATCAGACGAGGACTCAACTTGAGGTGCCACGACAGAGACCAGTGCCATATACCGGGGTAGTCCTCCTATCCACTGTCCCACCTCCACCAGGCATGTCTTCATTTCACTTGTTAATTAGGTAATTTAAAAGTCAATGGAACCATTATTTTGTAACAGTTGATCATACTTATGATAATCAGAAAGCTGTACGTCTGTGCAATTCAGCATCGAATATAGATCTTAACAGGTGTTCATATGTTTAGTGGTAATGCATGTTTAGTGCTCATACTGAATGTGTAAATGATAACAATTATTTTATGTTATTTCATTGATGATTTGTATCACGTGTACAAATTAATATGATACCTATGGTTGTAATCAGTAATTTTACCAACACCGAATGTACAAGTTTGTTAATTTGTGTGAGGATAATAAAATTGTGACATTACTTAGTTAATTGAAATTTACTTTAATGAAATTTAATTAATTAGCTTCCCGTGCTTGTTTTGCACCAGTGTCAGCAAGTTGGAGGATATCTTCTTGGACCATTTTCTGACGGAACATCATGACAAGTGCAGAAACGACTGGTGATGATGGTAATCACTCGTCTTCGTCATTGCAGTCACCGGACCCAGCCTTGGAGACTCCAGTGACTGACATGACGGATGCCAGTGTGACATGCGGGGGTCCAAATCCTCCAAAGGTAAGTAAGCAAGATAAGACTGTGTCACACTGTACAGTAACTAGGAAGGTATCATTTCAATCCGCATTTCCAGCAGTAGTTAGCTAATTATCCATTACAGACATGTTTATCTGTCTGTGGTGTCTCAGTAATTGTAGATGCCACAATAGCATGTTTATACTGGAATGGTTTCTATGGTCTTGCTAGTCTTAATTCACAACTTCCATAAGATTATATTGCTTATCTGTGAAACATATCATTTTATTCAAATTACGTGAGACAGGTGATCATGCAGTAGATTATTACAGGCACAATCAATGTTAATATGCTATTACAGAAAAAATGACACTTCCAAGCAGTAACCATCACAGTGTGAGTACTGGTTCCAATAAGAATAGCAATAAACAAAAGTCTACGCTTAAGCAAGCTACTAACATTAGCCATCTTACCCCGAGTAATACCGCTGCCAATTATATTCATAACAGAGGGCAACAAATTAGAACCATACATTCTTCCCTTTAAAATTATGAGGAGTATTGAAACATCACTCTTTCTTGATTATGCTAACATAGCCACTCATATAATTAATAAGCCTGTTGTTTTTGATGCCGGAACAAAATAGGTGAAATCCACTCTTGCTAACAAATAATATAACAGGAAATCAGTTCAGGTTGATTGTGCAAGGTGAAAATGCGCATCATTTAAAAAAATCTGTAGCATTACAAATTTGAACATTCATTGATAGAACTCTCCCCAGATATGCACATGACACAGTTAATGGTGCTACTGATTTAGCCACATTTCCAAATCAGGTAAACACTTCCATGGATAACTTGATAAATTGTACCACGAAAAGCATAGATCTGGTTCACGCTGGAAAGGTCAGCCTCATTCCAAATTGGGAACAACATGGGTGGGCATTTGTTGCATCAGAAGATGAGAAACCATTTGCCAATAATCATTCGTATTCATAAAATGCAGCTAGTGAAAATGTACCTACACAGTTGAACACACAGGCTGCTAAGGTATTCCATGATGTCGTTGCCCAGTACCTTTCTGTTCCGGCACCAGATGATGGCATTTACATTGTAAATATATTCATTACGATATGCACCTGCGTAGATTTCATTGACACAGAACAGCCATATTTCTGTAAACATTTGCCTGCAGTGCTAGCGACTACAATTAAAATGGTTAGAGTTGTATTTTGCTACTGTACCAAAAATTCCTCCTGGTCTATTTACACTCTTCGCCATTAGAAGTAACATAACAGGTGGAGATAATGTTTTCAGGGGTGTACAGTCCTTTCTGCAAACAAGGCAACTAAATCAGAACAGCAGCAGGCTGAAAAGGGACACTTACTTAAACTGCTTCATGATCCTAATAAGCATAAACTCTCTTTCCTGGTCGTCCATCAAAAAGTCATCCTCATAAGTCAGGTTTCAGATGGAAGAGGGGTCCCACAGTTTTAAGAAAAAGTTATAAGTTTAAATTTCCTGTATTTAATATGTGTGACCCCTACCAGCCCCAGGTAAAAATTCTACACAATGCTAGAGAACGATGGGGTAGGAGAAAAAGATGTATACGAAAAATGTGTGGATTGACAATAAGTTAGCTTCAGAAAATGCTAAAATATTGGCCTTCAAACTTAAAAAGTTGGCAATAGCTCGGGCACATAAACAATTAATAAAATTAATACATCATGTAGCGATGGTGGTTGTGAGACTATTGTGAGGCCAGTAATCGATTATGTTACATGTACACCCAGAATTGGCTCAATTAGTCAACAGAAGAGTACTTTTGAGTAAGAGACATTGCATGTTCTTTTAACACAGACATTTTAACACAAAAGTCTGCTGCTGCTTTGTATTCTGTTTCAGATGTACCACCAACAAGTAGTTCCAAGCATTCTGGTGGCCCAGCTTTGACAGCAACACAAACAAAAACAATTTGGCATTTACCGGTAGTTAATAAATGGGTTGTCGCAGACACTAAAGCACATATTTGTTTTAAGGAGTTTCCATCGTGAAATCATCTGGTATAGATTAAACTTTCAAATGTTGGTTATTTCATGGCATAGACGTTACCTAAATGTGTTTATTTTGATGTTTTGACAGTGAGAAAACCATAGCCAAAATATAGAATGAAAACTTTGAAGTAGTTTTTTCTCCAAACCATTTTGCATTTTCAAGATTCAAATTGCTGTATCTCTGGAAATATTGTGAACATAGGAAACATTTGGGTATTGCTTTTTCTCTGAATGTGCTCTATGACTATATGAATATGCAATAAAAACAACATATTTGTTTTATCGAACGTCTCGTTTTTGCATGGTGGGTCATAATTTATGTAAACAATTTTCAAAACAATGTTCACTACATAAAAACACATTACATGGTCATTTACTATAATATGTTTTAAGACGGCAACACTGGATATTAGTACAATGTCAATATGATGTTGATGCTGGCACACAATAATCACAGTGATAGAATAGTCAATAATGACTGTGATCACTATACAGAAGTAAGGAAGGAAAACAAGCAAATAAGTTGAATAAAAAACCCTCAACAAAAAATTATTACATGCACACAACTGATTAAGCAATATGTTTATAACCGAAACGAATTTAGCAATGAATCAATTATGGAAACAAGGGTGGAAAGCAAATATTACCCAAGTGGGATGAAAATGTAGGAATTTGTACATAAGTAAAGTTTTAAATTCACAGAGAAAACCCATCAACAAGGGAGTATTTCAACATGAAGAGGGCATGAATACAACACTTCATCCCCCAACATCACCCATTTGTATATATCATAGCACCCCAACATGTCATGCAAATGTTGCCTATGTTCTATGCAGTCAAAAGATGGCTGGAGGAAAGGAGCCAACTTGCATTGTTTCTACAGAAAGACGTTAGTAGCCGACGACATGCTATGTTCGACAAGTACAACTGTACTCTAGTATGAGAGGCTATACTGCTGATACATAATTATATCTTCTGGGGTGTTTGCCAAGGATGGGTGCAGTACTCGGATGTGTGCTGCTGTAATGCAATAGTCAATTTTGCAAGATTTAAATGTAGTTGTTTACAAAACTTTGGATAATACGGAACTGTTTTTACCAGATCCTTTTGTTGGTTGTGCAATTTGAACTGACATGTTTCATACAGTATGGACGTTAATCACTAACCTATTTGTTTGGATTTTGAAAGAAATTAATCACGTATATTGCAAGGTATATTATATCTTGATATTTTTTTCCTCTAGATTATCAGGGTTTCACTGTATCATATGAACACTTGCCATAACAAGATAACATTTTTGTAACAAATTTATTGACACATCTATGACCATGTATACACATGCTGAATAATATTTGGCATTGGCAATTGGTATGACAGCAATATTTTGAGACAAACTTGTGTATTAAAACAGGCAATTCTCTTTTACTTCATCCCATGATCAGAGGTAATGAGTGACTAGTCTTTTTGTTTTCACTTCTCTACATTTAAGTACAAATCGGCTTGCATTTTGCTTAATTAACATAATGCCAGTTCTTGATGTGTTTACCATAAAGGTGTATTATATTCAACAATACGTGGCCAGTGACATCTGTGCTGTTATTGCCACCTTGAGATTTATTTTAAATACAAGTTTTAAGAGATAGTGTTACTGAATGTCAAATATTTCAAACAACTTCAAGTTAGGGAATGACAAAATAATGCTCTTCTTGAGGAAACATTATTTCTTAATATAAAAATAAATAATACACAAGTTACTATTGATAGTATACATACTTGCATCGAGTTAACTTTGCCTAGTACCACCAATATGGCCAAAAACCCAACACTACCCAGCTAAATGTAGATCTACACACCATAAACTGTGTTCATCTTGGAACCAATGAGCATCTAGTATTCACCAGGTCAGATATCCACAGCTAGACGAGCATGTTGATAAATCTTTAAATCATTTACTACGAAAACCTAGTGTTTCTTTACCATGTGCTTTTTACATTTTCATTATAACATACTGGCATTTAAAATATAAGGCAACAATGCAGTATTTTGAACATACATATCATTAAACCACACATGGTTCATCCGACTCTACAAAAGCAGGCATGGGACATGTGAAATGTTGTACATTCTAATAAAATACATCACAAGATTTCTTTCCCCTACAACTCTGTTTCTGTGTGGAAAAATATTCAATAAGTAATTGGCATATTTGGCATTTGCGCTCAATAAATACTTTGCATCAAACCATCATTTCTGTTGGCATGATCTAGTGATATGATTGCACATAATTACCTTATCTTGCCATAATATTAAAATTTCTTTATGAATTTGCCCTTCACCATTCAAGGACAACATTTTACTGCTAGAAAATGTGTACACATTAAGCAAAATTACAAAGAATTCACATCTACAGGCTAATGGTACAATTCTTTCTGACATTAGTTAACCTCCTGTTTCACATAGACCTGATCTACACATTTTGTATCATTGTAGCTACACACAAGTTTATAGTGCCTAGATTATGTTGGCAACATTGAAAATACATTGAATGTTTCTCTTGGGTTGACTTGGCTCCGATGCCTAAGTCAATACCTACTTTTCAGCATGTCCTATTACAGCATCAGGCCCAGCAGAACCAACCAACCAATACTCTAACATCTCCCTTCCAGCGGTGCATAGGCATCCACCTTCATGACATTTTGTTTGCCACTTGTCACGATTTCCAATACTTAATAATTTCATCAGTCATATAATAGATCTTTTTATCAGACATTTTCCAGCAAGATGACAACAAAACTGTGCTTTTGTTTCAAATATCAACAAGCCAAATAAACCTTCTTGCTCTTGTTCTTCTTGTTCTTATTCTGTTAATAAGTTTCAAATCAAGTATCAACCAGCCAAGATATATAATTTTAATCAGTTACATTTATGTTAATAAAACTAATAAAGCTGACAAAATAATACATTTTGTTTAACAAAAAAACTGTCTGTAACACTGGCCCCCAACACATAAAGAAACAAGAACACTAGCAACTGGATGGCCGCAGCAATGAGGGGTGTCAGGGTGCCACGACATACCCCGACAGTGTCAGTGGTGAGGTCCAGGGGTCCCTTGCCCTGGATGTACAGGTTGCTGACACAACCCTCTGGCATCTTCTCGTGGTGACCAAATGTCATGCCATCCAGGTTAGGCACGCCTCCTGAAGCATAACCAAATAAAATCAAACTTATTGTAACTCATTACAATATATACAATACAAATCAAATTAAGACAAATCATATATAATAACATAATGAGCACAACAAGGGAAGAACATTATATAATATGTTATATTCGCTACATAACAACCAATGTCAACCCTCTGGCAATACTGGCTGAACACGCTGCAATTAACCTATCCAGCACATGATATGTTGCCTAGCAAAACCTCCCGTCAAATCATCAGAAAACAGAGAAGGTGTGTGTGTGATAATTTAGATACATTTGCTGCGGTCTCTGATGATGATGTGCACAAGTTGATTATGAAATCTAAGACAACCAGCTATGTTCTGGAACTCATGCCAACCAAATTGGTCAAATAGTATATTGAGGAATTTGTGCCATTCCTTACACACATCATCAACTGCTCCATTGCTGCTGGGGAATTCCCACATGAATGGAAGACTGCACTTGTAGAGCCACTGCTTAAAAAAGCAGGACTGGATCCTATTCCCAAAAACTATTGCCTTGACAGACAGTCAGACATCGGGTCAAATACATTGAAAAGTATTTAAATGCAAATACTTTTGACATTTCAAATACAAATACATTTTGTTTATGTCAAATGCAAATACTTTTCAAAAGTATTTCAATACTGTACAAATACTTTTGTAATTTTCTTGACGTCCCCGTGCTCGTGCACAATAAATAAGACAAAAATGAGCTATACTTGACCATTGTTTATCCAGAATTAAGGGAGTTCATTGAGTCAATAGTACAATGTTATAATTGGTCACACATTGTAAAATTTTCTCCTGTAACAGGTTAATCCTGATGCACTGTCTTCCAATAAAATTAGAATAAGCCACCCACTGTTAATTAAATGCTTGCTAACCTGTCTCTGTCACAGGCCAACTGATACACTGATCATCCATCTGATAATGACCCAAGTAGTTAATGACTGGATCAGTTGCATTTCAATACATTTCAATGCATTTGCATTTGACCCCATGTCTGCGCCCTGTATCGAATCTCCAGTATATCTATAAATTAACAGAACGGGCTGCTGTAGACCAACTTTGCTTTCATTCAGAATGTGGATTTCCTTGCCACCTTGTCAGTCGGCGTATAGAGCTGGACATTCTACTGAAACTGCACTTGTTAAGGTCCAGTCTGACATTCTTTTAAACATGGACCAACAGAAGGTCACACAACTGGTTTTAATTTACTTGTTGTCGGCTTTTCATACTAGGGACCATAAGATTTTGTTGATTATTGTGAATTGTTCTTTTGGTGTATCAGGCACAGCTCTAAATTGGTTTTCATCTTATCTTCAAATTCAATCAATTATTATTGATGGTACTGTGTCTGACCAGTTTAAACTTGATCAGGGAGTACCGCAAGGATCATGCCTCGGTCCTGTGGAATTCACAGAGTATTTTAGCCCTATTTTTCATATCATTGATCAGCAAGGTAAGCTGGGGCATGCGTATGCTGATGACCATCAGGTGTACTGTAGTTTTAATGCCAGTATATCAACTACCTAGACCAAGCAACAAGTTGATCAGCAAGGTAAGCTGGGGCATGCGTATGCTGATGACCATCAGGTGTACAGTTCTATGGACAGTAATCGCGAGTAAATGGAACGGTGCATTAGAGACATCAATAGATAGATGCAAAGCATGAAACTTAAAACAAACAACTCTAAGACTGAATACATCGTAATTGGTACTCTGCAACAACTGGAAAAAAACAGTTGTTGCAGAAAACGCCTAAAAGTGGTCTCATTTATGATTCTATCATTTTTGGTTCTCGAGTTATTGCACAATCTTACTCCGAACAGTGGCCATCTTGGTTTTGTCCCATATGAACGTCACATAGGGGGCTCAGCTTGGCTCCCATGGAAAAATGAAATGTCACGGCCCCTGGTCCAAAAATGGTGATTGTGGAAAGATGTGAACAATTATAACGATTAAGCACCCTGACTATAGGCCTGTTACAATCTATCAAGGCGGGTAGGATGCAGGAATTTGGGATGGGCTCAGCTCAAAATGAACTGCATTTTAAAAGGGGTAGGATCCAAGTGTTGCACATTTGGGGTTGGGTCCATTCTCAGTGTTCAACATTACGACAAAATTAATTTTGTGTAAAAAATGTGCATTAAATTTAGGTGCAACTGATTGGAGGATGGAACAAATTCCTGTGAACAAGAATGTTCAAGACAACTAGGAGACATTCATCTGTGCTGTGAAGATGTCAAAAACAATTTCTTCAGACCAATAAGAAATAAATAGTCCCATAATTTAACAGCATGATATTAGGTCGAGCGGTAAAGATTTGTTTTCCCTCATGCTGCTTGGATTGATACAGCTAAGCTAATCAATTATTATACCTGTCAACTCTCCCGTGAAATCTGGGAGTCGCCCCGAATACTGATAAATCTCCCGGATTTTCTCTCGAAATCTCCAACAACACCCCCCCGTCTTCGAGACAGCACGACACCATGGGAGATATGCCAACACGTGCTGAACCAAAAAGTCTCCAACAGCACCCACCGGGCACCCCAATCTTCCTATGTCAAGATCCGAGATATGTGGGAAGCATGCTGAACCCCTGAGGAATCTCCCGGATTTCAACAAAAAAGTTGGCAGGTATAAATTATATATTTTCCTTGTCATGTTGTAAGAACTTCTAGGGTCAGGTATGTTTAAAGTGTCAGATGAGTATCCAAAAACAAATTATTCTGGTACGATTTAACCATGGGAGTAGAATATCATCATTAGACACATCTGCCTGATTCACAGTGTAAACGTTATTGTCTGTTTATTGCTCTCACACAGACTGCAATATTTACACTTGTCTTTGACGTGAATAATACAGACGGCGTATTGCACACAACAGTGTAAACCACTTACTTGAACATGTAGTGCCATCAAACATATAACCGTACGAGCATGTCGTACATTGATCAACAATGGTGCAGTAATCACAGATGTCAGCACAAGATGAAAGTAGAAGAACTTGATATTACACCCAGAATTGTATGTGGTTCACAGAAACACTGCGATGTCTCAGCAGCACTCGGATCCACTGCGACATACAGCAAGAAGGCTGCATGTTTACCTGCAATGCAACCAGATAACATTTACATGTGTCCGCTGTAAAGCTCGTCTTTGTTCTGCAATGTAGAATATATTAACTGTGTGATATAGTTTTCAATATGCATTTGCAGCATAGTATTTTAATTTTGTGAGTGCATTGTGCTATTCCGCTAACAATGCAGTTGTTTGTGTTGGACTCCCCATGATAAATTACGTGTAGGGAATGACATCACTGCAAACTCAATACACCATTTTGTTTAGTGGTGTTGCACCACCAGCACAACGTACAACAAATAACGAATGTTGAAGTTGAACGTGTATTAATATAAAACACTGTAGAATGCAGTACATACCTTTACATGTCTTTGAAGTACTGTCATAAACTAAGGGTGACTTGCAAGAGTCACTGTCACACACGTTTGCCACAGAACACTTGGAGCAGTCAGCCGCACATTCTACAACAAGCAAATAAACATCAGTTGAGCAGTCCCAACAAGGAACAGTAGATGATACGGTCTCTCAAGACAGACATCAGCCATAGAGACAGGGAGAGGGGGACAGAGTGACACAGAGAAAGGAGACAAGGAGAGAGGGAGAGCGAGGCAGAGAGAGAGGAAGAGAGATGGAGAGAGAGGGAGAGCGAGGGAGAGAGAGGAAGAGGGAGGCAGAGGGAGGGAGAGAGACAGAGGTGGAGAGAGACCGAGGGGGAGAGAGAGAGGATGTCACAGCCATATCTAACGCTGGTCCAAAAATGATGATTGTGGAAAGATGTGAACAATTATAACGATTAAGCCCCCTGACTATAGGTCAGTTACAATCTATCAAGGCAGGTAGGATGCAGGAATTTAGGATGGCCTCAGCTCAAAGTGAACTGCATTTTAAAAGGGGTAGGATCCAAGTGTTGCACATTTGGGGTTGGGTCCATTCTCAGTGTTCAACATTACAACAACATTTATTTTGTGTAAAAAATGTGCATTAAATTTACGTGCAACTGATTGGAGGATGGAACAAATTCCTGTGAACAAGAATGTTCAAGACAACTAGGAGGCATTGATCTATGCTGTGAAGATGTCAAAAACAATTTCTTCAGACCAATAAGAAATAAACATTCCCGTAATTTAACAGCATGATATTAGGTCGGGCGGTAAAGATTTGTTTTCCCTCATGCTGCTTGGATTGATACAGCTAAGCTAATCAATTATTATACCTGTCAACTCTCCCGTGAAATCTGGGAGTCGCCCCGAATACTGATAAATCTCCCGGATTTTCTCTCAAAATCTCCAACAACACCCCCCGTCTTCGAGACAGCGCGACACCATGGGAGATGTGCCAAGACGTGCTGAACCAAAAAATCTCCAACAGCACCCACCCCAATCTTCCTATGTCAAGATCCGAGATATGTGGGAAGCATGCTGAACCCCTGAGGAATCTCCCGGATTTCAACAAAAAAGTTGGCAGGTATAAATTATATATTTTCCTTGTCATGTTGTAAGAACTTCTAGGGTCAGGTATGTTTAAAGTGTCAGATGAGTATCCAAAAACAAATTATTCTGGTACGATTTAACCATGGGAGTAGAATATCATCATTAGACACATCTGCCTGATTCACAGTGTAAACGTTATTGTCTGTTTATTGCTCTCACACAGACTGCAATATTTACACTTGTCTTTGACGTGAATAATACAGACGGCGTATTGCACACAACAGTGTAAACCACTTACTTGAACATGTAGTGCCATCAAACATATAACCGTACGAGCATGTCGTACATTGATCAACAATGGTGCAGTAATCACAGATGTCAGCACAAGATGAAAGTAGAAGAACTTGATATTACACCCAGAATTGTATGTGGTTCACAGAAACACTGCGATGTCTCAGCAGCACTCGGATCCACTGCGACATACAGCAAGAAGGCTGCATGTTTACCTGCAATGCAACCAGATAACATTTACATGTGTCCGCTGTAAAGCTCGTCTTTGTTCTGCAATGTAGAATATATTAACTGTGTGATATAGTTTTCAATATGCATTTGCAGCATAGTATTTTAATTTTGTGAGTGCATTGTGCTATTCCGCTAACAATGCAGTTGTTTGTGTTGGACTCCCCATGATAAATTACGTGTAGGGAATGACATCACTGCAAACTCAATACACCATTTTGTTTAGTGGTGTTGCACCACCAGCACAACGTACAACAAATAACAAATGTTGAAGTTGAACGTGTATTAATATAAAACACTGTAGAATGCAGTACATACCTTTACATGTCTTTGAAGTACTGTCATAAACTAAGGGTGACTTGCAAGAGTCACTGTCACACACGTTTGCCACAGAACACTTGGAGCAGTCAGCCGCACATTCTACAACAAGCAAATAAACATCAGTTGAGCAGTCCCAACAAGGAACAGTAGATGATACGGTCTCTCAAGACAGACATCAGCCATAGAGACAGGGAGAGGGGGACAGAGTGACACAGAGAAAGGAGACAAGGAGAGAGGGAGAGCGAGGCAGAGAGAGAGGAAGAGAGATGGAGAGAGAGGGAGAGCGAGGGAGAGAGAGGAAGAGGGAGGCAGAGGGAGGGAGAGAGACAGAGGTGGAGAGAGACCGAGGGGGAGAGAGAGAGGATGTCACAGCCATATCTAACGCTGGTCCAAAAATGATGATTGTGGAAAGATGTGAACAATTATAACGATTAAGCCCCCTGACTATAGGTCAGTTACAATCTATCAAGGCAGGTAGGATGCAGGAATTTAGGATGGCCTCAGCTCAAAGTGAACTGCATTTTAAAAGGGGTAGGATCCAAGTGTTGCACATTTGGGGTTGGGTCCATTCTCAGTGTTCAACATTACAACAACATTTATTTTGTGTAAAAAATGTGCATTAAATTTACGTGCAACTGATTGGAGGATGGAACAAATTCCTGTGAACAAGAATGTTCAAGACAACTAGGAGGCATTGATCTATGCTGTGAAGATGTCAAAAACAATTTCTTCAGACCAATAAGAAATAAACATTCCCGTAATTTAACAGCATGATATTAGGTCGGGCGGTAAAGATTTGTTTTCCCTCATGCTGCTTGGATTGATACAGCTAAGCTAATCAATTATTATACCTGTCAACTCTCCCGTGAAATCTGGGAGTCGCCCCGAATACTGATAAATCTCCCGGATTTTCTCTCAAAATCTCCAACAACACCCCCCGTCTTCGAGACAGCGCGACACCATGGGAGATGTGCCAAGACGTGCTGAACCAAAAAATCTCCAACAGCACCCACCCCAATCTTCCTATGTCAAGATCCGAGATATGTGGGAAGCATGCTGAACCCCTGAGGAATCTCCCGGATTTCAACAAAAAAGTTGGCAGGTATAAATTATATATTTTCCTTGTCATGTTGTAAGAACTTCTAGGGTCAGGTATGTTTAAAGTGTCAGATGAGTATCCAAAAACAAATTATTCTGGTACGATTTAACCATGGGAGTAGAATATCATCATTAGACACATCTGCCTGATTCACAGTGTAAACGTTATTGTCTGTTTATTGCTCTCACACAGACTGCAATATTTACACTTGTCTTTGACGTGAATAATACAGACGGCGTATTGAACACAACAGTGTAATCCACTTACTTGAACATGTAGTGCCATCAAACATATAACCGTACGAGCATGTCGTACATTGATCAGCAATGGTGCAGTAATCACAGATGTCAGCACAAGCTGAAAGCAGAAGAACTTGATATTACACCCAGAATTGTATGTGGTTCACAGAAACACTGCGATGTCTCAGCAGCACTCGGATCCACTGCGACATACAGCAAGAAGGCTGCATGTTTATCTGCAAGGCAACCAGATAACATTTACATGTGACCGCTGTAAAGCTCGTCTTTGTTCTTCAATGTAGAATATATTAACTGTGTGATATAGATTTCAATATGCATTTGCAGCACAGTATTTAAATTTTGTGAGTGCATTGTGCTATTCCGCTAACAATGCAGTTGTTTGTGTTGGACTCCCCATGATAAATTACGTGTAGGGAATGACATCACTGCAAACTCAATACACCATTTTGTCTAGTGGTGTTGCACCACCAGCACAACGTACAACAAATAACCAATGTTGAAGTTGAACGTGTATTAATATAAAACAATGTAGAATGCAGTACATACCTTTACATGTCTTTGAAGTACTGTCATAAACAAAAGGTGACTTGCAAGAGTCACTGTCACACACGTTTGCCACAGAACACTTAGAGCAGTCAGCCGCACATTCTACAACAAGCAAATAAACATCAGTTGAGCAGTCACAACAAGGAACAGTAGATGACACAGTCTCTCAAGACAGACATCAGCCATAGAGACAGGGAGGGGGAGAGAGTGACACAGAGTATCCCTGAAAATATTAGAGTGGGCAAATGATAATGTTCAGAGATACATTAAATCAAATAAATAAATAAAAGTGCTTATATAGCGCCCAATCAATTAAAATTGCCCTCGGGCACTTTACATACATGCACACATATCTAATAGTATATTACATAAAAAGAAAGATGCTAATTAAGAAATAAATATGTAAAAAATATAACATTAACTTAAATATAGTTACTAAAAAAGAGAGATCATTAAAAAAACATTTAAATAAATTAAGACATTTATAAAAACTACTAGAAATACATTCATTTATACAAGAAGAATAATCATAAATATGTTAAGAAACTAATAAAACAAAAAATACATTTGTCAATAGAAAGCACATAAAATGTCCTAGTCGGTGAATTATAAAAACGCTTGTTTAAAAAGGTGAGTCTTCAAAAGTGTTTTAAACAGTTGTAGTGATGTTGCTGTCCTGAGCGTAGGAGGCAAATTGTTCCATAGAACCGCCGAGCAAACCGCGAAACGGTGATCACCATGAGTAACAGTTTGTGAGGCCGGTATGAACAAAAGGCAAGGCTGCGAGGTAGATCGTAGAGTTCTGTTAATGTGACGGTAGCCAATTAACTCACTTATGTAGTCCAGTGCTAGACCATTCAAGGCACAATGCGTAAACACCAGCATTTTGTAGGTCGGTCTCAAATGAACGGGTAGGCAGTGTAAACGCTGCAACACGGGCGTGATGTGTTCGTATTTCCTCGTGCGAGTAATTAGGCGAGAGGCACAGTTCTGCACCCTTTGTAGACGTTGCATCACCGTGTGTGGGAGACCATAAAGAAGTGCATTCCCATAATCTAAACGGGATGTCACTAGTGCGTGAACAAGTGTCTTGCATGATTCTTCCGTCAGATGTGGCCGAATTCGCCCAATGTTTCTAATATGATAGTAGCAGTTTTTCACAGTGTTGGCAATCTGCTGTTCCATTTTTAGGTTGCTATCAAATAGCACACCCAAACTGCGCACGCACGATGATGGTTGAATTTGATGGCCGGCTAATGTGATGTATACATTGGCAGGCAGACTGCCGCGTTTCTTTGCTGGAGAAAAAACGATCGCCTTGGATTTCTCTGTGTTCAGTTTTAACTTGTTTCTAGTCAACCATGTAGCCACTTCCGCAACACACAATTCCACCTTAGCCAGTGCCGTCACAATTGATTCATCTCGTTCAACCGTGAGGTAGATTTGAATGTCATCAGCATGACAGTGATGCCCCATGCCATGTTTAGCAACAATATCTCCGATAGGTTTGGTTTACATGCAATACAAAGTAGGGCTCAACACTGAGGGACGCCACACGCCAAGATTGACTCAACCGACTCGGCACTTCACACTGCCACTTTCTGATACCGTTCGCTAATATATGATTTCAGCCATGCAAGCGCCTTATCAGTGATACCAAATGAGTGTTCAAGTCGAGTCATCAACAACTCATGATCGACTGTATCAAACGCGGATGACAAATCAAGCATCACGAGAATTGTTGTACATTTCCTATCCAGTGTCGCGGCAATGTCATTCTTGACATGGAGAAGAGCTGTTTCTGTGGAGTGGCCACGACGGTATGCAGACTGAAAAGGGTCGTGCAGAGCATGTTCATCAACGTGCGTGCTAATTTGTTTTGCAACGACTTTCTCAACCAATTTCGACACAAATGGCAAGTTCGACACTGGCTGGTAGTTGCTCAAAATGTCTTTATCCAGCGTAGGTTTTTTCAAGATTGCATGCTTGAAGTCAGCAGGTACATTTGTTGAGGTGAGAGACGCATTTATCGTTGCGGTGATTAGTGGAACTAACTCATGCGAACATTGTTTTAGCAGCCACGTCGGTACTGGATCTAATTCACACGACTTAACCGGAACGGATGCAACTAATCGTTCAACGTCCGATTCAGTGACTGTCTCAAAGCAGACTAGTGGGACACCACTGAATGCCGCGTCGTTGCTCATAGCAGCCTACGTAATGTCCGAAGGATCCTCACCGTAGTCGACGATGTATTTTCTGATGTTAGAAACTTTCTCAATAAAGTGATCACCAAAGCGTTGCACCATGTCCACCGGACATACATACGATGGCATTGTCGTTATGCCACTATTGCCCATGAGGTTTTGTGTGATGCAAAATAGTTGTTTTTGGTCATTTTTGCAGTTGGCGATCTTAGCTGTGTAGTAGTTTTTCTTTGTGGTAACCAGCATGTTGTTGAAGACCACACATTGAGCGCGATACGCCTATCGATGTACCTCAAGACGAGTTTGCAGCCATTTGTGCTCAGCTCGCCGTCGACGCTGTTTCTCGGTCGTGTAGTAACTATTGCACTGTTGTTTCGAACGATAACTACATCCAGGAGGTGACCTTTACTGTGCGTGGCATTTGTAATTATTTGGTTCATGCCACGGTCAGCGAGCGTCTCAGAAAAATCCTGTGCGTCAGGATTTGATATAATGTCAAGATGGAAGTTCAGATCGCCGGTAATAACGATGTCATGCGGGTCAAGCATCACGGTCTCCAAGTATGCCGACCACTGCTTGAAGAAAACAGACATTGTGAAGCCGTTTCGTTTAGACGGTGGCAGGCAGTATATAACACCCAATCTGAACTTGGCGCCACGTGTCGTAATATAATAGTCGGCATGTTCAAAATGGGTAAATTTAGGCCTATTATGACTTGATAGCACATTCTCAACTTTCATGACAGACTTACACATTAAGCTCACTCCACCACCGCGCTTCTAGGCAGGTTTTGACGCGGCATCGAACTTGTAGCGAGAGGTATGTTGAAATGTGTAGCCAGATGGCACAAGTTCTTTTATCACCTGATTGTCAGTTTCTGTTCCAAGCCAGGTTTCTGTCAACGCTAATACATCGATGTCCCTGGAAATTACCAGGTCTGCCAGCGACAAAGCTTTATTTCGAACTGACCGAGCGTTGAGACAACACATCGTCAGTGGAACGTCACATGCATGATGTTTAATGCAGTGTAAATTTACCAGATGGGCTGCATTATTTGCTCTGGCAACATTTGCAGCTCGTGTAGCATACTCTAAATGGTCAATAATTCGCGTTGGGATCGCGCACTGTTTGCGCGTGTCCCCTCGTTTGCCACGCAAAGGTTGAACGTGTCACAGACAGTCCTAAACGTCTTATTAAGGAATATGTCGCATCCGGCAATCGGGGAGTGACACCCCTGGAGCCAGGCCAAAGAGCCCGAATGAAGCACATCGTCGCACGATTACAGCCTGCCAAGTTATGTAACTCACGGACGTTGTCGACCACCAACTTCGTCATTCAATTGAGTACACCCGGGGATGACAAATTGTACCAGAGTGGCACAGGATAACTCATTTCAAAAATACAGTACTACCTCTGATTTGAAAATCCATATATATATGCTTACTAATTATATAATTGTTATTCAATACACCAGGGATTATTGTTATGCAATAAGCCACCAGAGGGACTAGATCATGCACATGTACATGTCTACTTTGTCTGTAATTTTATGTGATTGGTGGCATATAGAGCAACATTCAAACATTACAAATGAACAAATTTGATTGCATATTACATATGGTAAGCATTACAAATTGAATTATATTGACAAATGCTCAACTTCATGTGTGATGACTGCAGTTTCATTTGACTGAGAGATAATACATGAGACTCATGCATATTCATTGCACATGTGCGTGATACTACAGAAACTGCTATGAAATAACTATTTAGTTAGCCTGTAACCATCATGTCAACTAGTGACTAGTGACGGTGTACTGATCCACTAAAATAGCACCAGGGCAAAATATAGAAAAAAGACTTGCGAAACGTTTCTGCAGAACTGGTTTCAAGAACCTAACATTGGGTTTTACCACACAACATAAGCTGTGCAGACAATGTCGTGAAAAGCTGGAATCACTTCTTGAAGTAACTTTGTCATCACCTGCTTCTTCATTCGCACCAATGTCTGGCCAAGAATATTAGCAAGGCAAATATCTGATCAAGAAAGAACAGTTTTTGAAGAGCATGAACAGTCAATACTACATGAATCATTGGATATTTTTGGTGAATCCCCACTCTCAAAACGAAAGTTAGGCCAGGAATCATATGCTGCAAGAAAGGTGCAAAAATTAACAGAAGTGGTGAAGAAGTTAAAGTTAGCTGCACAAGAGAAATGCTTCAAACACGAGGAAACAGCTACTTCCGGTGAGAAAGACTTCGGTGAAATGATGGCACAGTTAAAGGAAAAATTACGGAAAACAGACAAGAGATGCGAAAAGATAAAATCGTTGACCGTGATCCCAAAGATTTGGAGCATCTGGAAAACAGCAACACTCTTCAACACATCATACCTCATTGTAAACAGAGCAAAACATTTAGTGAAAGAGAAAGGCATCATAAGTGATCCACATCCCAAACAAGGAAAAAGCCTGTCCTCTGAAACCATCCAGTTGGTGAAAGCATTCTATTCTATTCTATGAGAGAAAAGACTTTGTCTCCATCTTTGTTCATGGTGAACGAGTCCATAAGCAAAAGCAACTAGTTCTTTGTAACTTTGCATTTGCACAATTCATCAGAATGAAAAAATTAATGATGGTTGGTGCAAAACTCAGTAAACTTACAAAAAATGATCACATCCCACTGGTTCACTACAACCATTGTCTTTCACAACTACGATGTAATCCACCAAGTCACGAATGCTTTCTGCAAAAATGTGTGTGGTGACTCAAGTGATTTGAATGAATGACTATGGATTATATTTGACAGGCAGGTAATCGAGGAAACTGAATTTTAAAAATGGATAACTACTGATCGATCAACCAAGAAACTCAGTGCAGATGATTTGATCCATGAATTCTGCACCCAACTTGAAATCTTGCTGTGGCACGATTTCATAAGCAGATAGCAGTCTTCATGTCTAAGAGACAGTCGTGAATCACTTCAGCCAGGCCATTTTCTTGTTGTATGTGACTTTGCAGGAAACTACTCTTTTCGTCCTGCAAGATGAGGCACAATCGTTCCCTTGGAATAATGCACAGGCAACATTGCACCCATTTGTTTGCTACTATTGTGAAGGTGGTAATGACTGTGTGTCACATGTTAGTTATGTTGCCATTTCTGACTGTAACATACATGATACCATTACTGTGCACCTGTTCCAGAAAAACCTCATCAGCAGCTCTTTGAATTTGCATCAGCCCATTTTCCTGCAATCAAATTCAACTTTTCGACCACAGAAGAGTACTACGAAGAAACAACTTTTCTTGTAAGCCCTATGCAGAGTGAAAACAATAGCAGGAACACAGAAGCTACACTTCTTCAAGCAATTATCACTTAGTGATTTGGAAGTAGCATTATATTTCACATGTTCCATAAGAAGAAAAGAGATTGTGACAGCCCAATGTGATGGTCTCAGTCTCGTGGATACCAAAGATAATCTGACAGCCATCTATGTTGGAAACTGATGGGTGGCATATGTAATGGAATGAAGAGGCTGAACTGAACTTCCTTCACCCATATGGACCATCACCATCATATTGCTACCCACGACACAGTGACACTCTTCATGTTCATGTGGGTGATATACCAACGCATATTCACCTGACAACCGACACTGGTTGGACCTACAAACTATCCAGAGGACACAAACAAAATATACGAGGCCCTGCAAAGGATTTGAATACATGTTAAGAGAGAGACTACAGCATGTGAGTATACACTCATTTCATTAGAAGGTACCCTTTAGCAGCTAAAAAAGGGGAACTAATAAAATTCAATGTTGCATCCACTGATCTATAGACCAAAGGTAAGTCACCAAGGTGTACTCAATTTAATGTATCTCTGAACATCAGTATTATTTGCCCTCTCTAATATTTTCAGGAACTCTTCTGCAATAGTATAGGATACTATAAAAATTTTGGTATCTGAGATTAGAAGTGAAATTATAAAAAATATGTTATTTTTATTTACATATTTTTATTTTACAATACCTATGCGTGCCTGTTTATTCGAATGGTGTATTACTTCCTTTTCTAGCTTTACTAACAGCAGAGTTATGGGCATCAATGTAACTGTCAGTATGTGAATTGGGTCAAAGTTCGGTGACCAATATCTTCAATAATATACTTGACCTAGATTTAAAAAAAAAATTATTTTGATATTCTTGTGTGAGCCAACAACTGTGCTAAATTTAATCAAAATTGGAGTTGGGAAATGTTTTGAGTGATTGATTTGACATGGAATGACCCAGTGGAAAGAAGCAAACATTATACGATTATTTAAAAAAGGTTCGAGAAACAAGTCAGAGAACTACAGACCAGTGAGTTTAACATAGGTGATTTGCAAAGT
The DNA here is from genome assembly GCA_963995525.1 of Escarpia spicata. Taxonomy (NCBI): domain Eukaryota; kingdom Metazoa; phylum Annelida; class Polychaeta; order Sabellida; family Siboglinidae; genus Escarpia; species Escarpia spicata. Next base: position 29,316,320 of record OZ023211.1, read on the forward strand.
ATTAGAAAGACTAATTAAAGATCACATGGTGGATTTTCTTGTTAAACATAACTTCATCAACCCATTTCAACATGGGTTTCTAAAAGTGAGGTCATCCTTAATAAATATGTTATGTTTTTGAAAGATATCACTAAGTGGGTAGACGACGGATCTCCAGTAGATATCATCTACTTAGATTTTCAGAAAGCTTTCGACAAATCAAAGATCACTGCTTAAACTAAAGGCCCATGGCATAGGAAATGGTATAATTAACTGGATAGAAAAATGGCTGATTGATGGAAGACAACGCGTACAGATAGGTTGATGGGGAGGCTTCAAACTGGAAATCAATTTTGAGTAGTGTACCACAGAGATCAGTATTGGGACCTATATTATTCTTAAAATATATATCAACGATTTGGACGATCATATAACAAGTAAGGTTTTGAAATTTGCGGATGATACAAAAGTGTTTAGAAGGATTAAACGTGATGAAGGTAGACAGCATTTACAAGATGATCTTGACAGGTTGATCAAGTGGTCTGAAAATTGGCAAATGTTCAAGTTTGGGAAATGTAAGTGTCTCCACACAGGACATGGGAACGAAGATGTAGAATATACAATGGGGGGTTCTGTACTAAGTACTACAGTAAAAGAAAAGGACTTAGGGTTAACCATTAGTGCTGCTATAAAGGTTTCAGAGCAGGCCTGGGGTAATGGTAATATGTAATAGTAACAGTAACGATTACAAATAGTGAAGTAATAGTAATAGAAATAGGTTGAGCAAAAAAATCAATGTAATAGTAATAATAATAATAGGAAGCAATGTAATAGTAATTGACATATTACTTTTATATTACAAATGAACATTTCAAGTGAATTTCCAGATTACCCCATTTACCCATACTTGGACTTCAAAGGAATCTACACTTTGGAGTAATACTGGCTTCTTTTGTGTTAGACCTGCTCCCACAGCCTAACAAAGACAATGAAGACTGCCAGTCTGCCAATGAATCCATGTACAGTTTACACAGCATAACTGACTGGACTGTTTATAAAATCTGGTCAGTGGCAGGAGCTGGGGTCATTCAGATGAAGACTTCTCTGAGTCTGGCTGGACCGTCTGTAAGTGTAGTACCTGCCAATACCGAGGGGAATTATAAAGGAAAATGCAACCATTGTGCTACAGTGATATCAAGATCTTCAAAGACATCATCAAACTTCACAACACATTTGAAGGTAAATATTATTTTATTTCATTAAACGTAATTCATGTTGAATGTGTTGACACAGTTTGCCATGTTATATTGTGTCATACTAGTGATACTACTAATACTATTGAAGTGGCTTCCTTGTCCACCTGCCATCTAGAGTTAATTCCCTGGGTGGTAATTTTGTTAAATCTTATTAAACTGGTAGAGTTTTGACTGACAGCATTTTGAATTGTGTTTTACACTGATGTGGGTTTTCACGGATGTTCATTTTGATTGATAAGATTTTTACTAACGAGATAATGAGTGATGGGATTTTGACTGATCAAAGTGGTTTTGAACTTTGGATTCATGGGGTTTTAACTGCCGTGGGTTTTGACTGATGGTGTTTTGAGTGATAAGACTTTTTTGGATGCACGTTTCCTTATTATAGGATTTTGACAGACATTAAGGGGGTTCCCCATGCAACCAGCTAACCACAACTTACACACAAAATTCACACACACATTATCATGCACATATACAGACATACTGTGTGCAAGCACAGTACTTAGAATCATTCAGTTCTTACCTGATGCAGACGTGACCGTGAGAGGTAATTCAGCATTCCGACATCACAACTCCACACGGGAATACCCCGTTCTGTTGCCAGGGACAACAGTTCAACCACTAAGGGCTTATCCAACTCCATTAGGCTGTCCTTCATAAACAGCTGATGACATTTGCGCCTCCCTTGTTGAAGAGCCAGCAGAATCGGGTAGAGTCCAAAAAGAACTTCACCTCCGACTTGTGGTCTTCTTGACCAATCCCTGAAATCATTCGGTCAGAATACTAATTAGTACTATGCAAGTGAACTTTAAAGTTAAAACTAAAGCATAGCAAATGACGAGGGTCTGAATTTATAATTAAGATATATTTAAAAGGTTTGTTTTTATTATATTTCAATTGTAATTAACAACATTCCACATCCAAATGCTCCACATTAAATTTATGAGTGGGTGGCTCTCACGTTAGCGGCGTATTTATAAAAAAAAGAGTAACATTTGTAAACCTAATGCTGGGCATACACTGCTAAACTTTTGTTGGGTGTCATCTATTTGATCAATAAAAAACCATGTCGTCTCTGTCAAGATTATGATTTTAAGAACTTAACATAGGTTGGTAGCATCTGTGAAAGATGCATTTAGGGTTACAATGTAAAGCTATGGTTGGCTGACTGGTGTTAGGGTTGCCCTGTAGGCCATTGATGGCTATCCAGTGGTTATGCAATACTGTGAAGGAACTGGAGTGGTGTCCTAAGGTCAGATTTTAAATAACCGGGCAAATATAATTATACTTTGGGTAGACAGGGAGGATTGTCGAATACAACATGTAATATTTATAACATGATAGGCCGTTCCATATGAATAGATATGATGATACGGACGTAAGTTTAAATGGGATAATATTAAGGTGTATAGGGATGTCGTTATAATGAAGATTTTATACTTGTTGATTATCATCTATTGGATGGTGTTGAAACTGTTATAATGGTGTCAGCATCAGCACGGGTCACATGACTGATGCTAAGTATAGGGTGGAGGTACTGAGATTTGAAGGTAGAATAGAACAGACGAATCCAGAACCCGACAGAGCAAAGAAATGTAATCTGGTCTCTTCTGTGGAGAGAAACCATTACGGTGCGGTTGGTAAACATGAAGTCTATACCCAGTGGTGGTTTTGACGTTGAATTTCTCCATGCATATATAGAGTAGAAGAAATACCGGAGGTATGTGGAATATATATATATTATGAGTGAATCAGTGTGAATGTTAGATTAGAGGTATTGGCTTAAACATGTGGTTTTTACATTGTTATAATTGTGTCAAAGGGTGTGGTCAATAATAAAGGAATATGGTCAGCGCAATGGTACTGCGACGGCAAAATCATTACATTACGGCGTTTACGCTGTCATCGACATCGCCTAGACTCTAGTCACTAGTGACTGAACGATAGGCAGTGTAAATGATAGACTAAACTCCTCAATAAATACACTTACTTAGTCTTAGTACAGTCAGTTGGCCTAACCCTACAAGTACAACACTCACTAAATTTTTGCATTACACGTTTCTTTTTGGTTGGCAGTGGCATCGTTTCACAGTCAGCCATCGTTTCGTGCCGCGTGACTCCGTTTTGTTTGATCGTGGAAATGCGAATTTGTCATAACGCTGTTTCCTATTAGTTAGATTACGACCAGAATCAGCGAATTAAAAACCATGTCACAACATGCTGCCAACATATGCTGCCACCTGTTGAATATAGTGGAAGCTAAATTTTAGTGATTGGCGAACATGGTGACAGTCCGTAATACTTTCATCCCTCGCCGTAATACCGTAATTTGAGGTGACTTTCCGGAATGATTCCGGACAATCCGGAATGGTAGGCAGGTCTGCGAGTATGTTATAGAATCTTTTGATGACATAGTATAGGATTGAAGAACTGGTCAATCCTCGTGTAACTATGAAATGTTATGATAGAGAAGTATGTACGTAAGACTATGTATGATAAGAGGTTAGGGAGGCTGACGAGTCTTCCTTGAAGAATCGCTGAATTTTGTTTTGTTGTTTGGAAGATGGGCCAATAAATTTGGAAAATTCTTTAATTGTGTATACCTACTTCCCTTCTAATATATATCTCAGAACCCGGATATTTATTAGCAAGGCCGTTTCACCTGGCGGTTCTTGACAGTCTCATCTGACACCGTTGTACATTACGCAACTTTTGTTGGTGCGATTAAATTTTTGAATGATAAATCGGTTCAACAACTGTTGTACCAGTCAAATCAACATGCAACTCGAGTTTTGTTCAGTTGCTGACTGTCACACATTGCACGACTGATCAGCTTTTAGTTGATCAAACAGATGAAACAGATTTATTGATTTAAAAAAGCATTTGATACAATTGATCATAATTTATTACTCCGAAAATTAGAGGCTTATGGTATCAGAGGAATGGCCAGCGAGTGGCTGAAAAGTTACTTGTATAACAGACTACAGTATGTCAGCATAGATGACTGCAATTCAGATTTATTACAGGTGTTATGTGGAGTACCACAAGGCTCCATTCTGGGTCCAAAATTATTTATACTATACATAAATGATATTTGTAATTGTTCAGATATACTAAAATTCATTCTTTTTGCGGATGATACAAATATATTTTGTTCTGGGAAAGATCCAGCCCAGCTAAGCAAAATTGTCAGCGACGAACTACAAAAACTACATATCTGGTTTTCAGTAAATAAATTATCCTTAAACGTGGCTAAGACAAACTACATGTTGTTTACCAACTATAGTAAAACAACAAATATTGATATACAAATCGATAATACAACTATTAATAGAGTATATGTTACTAAGTTTTTAGGTGTCTTAATAGACGATAAGCTTAGCTGGAAAGATCATATAAATATGATCAAGTCTAAACTAACAAAAACTATTGCCATTATTTACAGGGCTAAATATTTATTAGATAAAAAGTCGCTTTTTATACTATATTGTTCATTATTTCTCCCGTATTTATCATACTGCTGCGAAGTTTGGGGAAATGCGTATACAACATATATTAACGGTGTTTATATATTACAAAAGAAAGTTGTACGAATAATATGTAAGAAGAATCCACTAAGCCATACTAATACATTATTTTATGATCTACGCATTCTTAAACTTTATGACTTAATAAAATTAAACATTTCTATCGTAATGTTTAAAGCTAACAATAAGTTGTTGCCTGATAACCTTCAATTCTTTTTCAATGCCAAATATACTACACCCTATGTAACACGCCAAAGAAATAAACTAAAACATGTTTATGCCCGAACCACGTTAAAGGCTAAGTGTATATCTGTGTATGGAATTAAATTATGGAATTGTTTAGACGAGCACATAAAAAGATCACTTACTGTGAGAAATCTCAAAAAACAATATAAAAATTACTTAATTGAAGAGTATAAGTTATGTAATTAATTTGGTTATTATTGTTAAGGTTCAGAAAGTATTTGGAAGCACGATTGTAGTAGTGGTCTCACTTTAACAATAGCATTTTCTTTATGTTACTAACACTGTGTTTAAGATTATGACCATGTTATAATGATGTCGGGGAAAGTGCATAATAAGCATTGAGCTTCTACTTTCCCCCTTTCCATTTTGAACTGTGTCAACTATAATATGTATATATATTGTATGTTCTCAATTGGAAATAAAGAATTTAATTGAATGGCAACAAAAGTTTAGCAGTGTACGCCCAGCATTAGTGGTAGTCTCTGGGCAGATGTTTTTTGTTGATAGAAATGCTGTTACATTTATTTTCATTCCTTTATTATGATTTCCATAAGTGTGTATAACCAGGTACTCTTCTATATATAGTTGAATGGGCTGAATATTAACTGGTATTCTGTAACTAATCATAAGTGATAGATCACAATGGTTTGGACAGTATAGTACATTTCACCAAAGTAAGGAAAAGGAGGATCAAAAGTATTGAATTTTGTTTGTTTTTTGCATTTTTAGAAACAAGAAATAATTCACTTATAAAAAAGTACACTAAGGTCTGAACCAATGTGGCACTTCACTTATATATATATAATTATATACATAACCGTGACAAGAAAGTCACAAAATGATACTTAGACAATACTAAGCAATTATAACATAACATTTTCTAAAAAAATAAATAATTTCATGGACTCTCAAAAAATATGTCTACTCACATTGCACGTCGTTTCATTCCCGGACCAGCCAGCCCATACTTGTACCAATTCCCGTCTTCCTGTCATAGCTTCTCCTGAGGTTGACCACCCCGACATAATTCCTCATTTTCTCCACGTTGTCTCAAGGTCTTGTGATCTAAGCGGATCCTCCTTTCCTGTCTCCACGGATCTTTCCGTTCCAGCTCCAGAAGATCATATCTACTGCCATCAGGATAACTCTCAAAGTCACGCCGACTGCTCATGTAAAGATTATCAGTTTGTGTGTTTTCATTGTGTCTGTATACTTTGCTTCGAGATGCGTTATTGAAATCTGTTTTGGCATGGTGTGTTTTGTAATCCTGTTTGTGGCGTGTCGTGATGGATTCAAATCAAACTGACCATCATCGATGTCATGATCACTGTTACACTGACTTTCACTTGAAGAGGATATAAGAATCTTTTGAATGAATAATACAATCCGACAGCCAAGTTCATTTTGATCCTTACATGTGATTAAACGGGAAAGAACACTTCTACGTATTGTATAATTCATGTTTTCCCTTAAGTATTTCGCCTGAAACAAAGAAGACGTAATCATAACATGCCAGCAATATAACATTTTAGGGAATCAAATAATGGTAAATTTGACAGTATTTGTCATTTAAATAATCAACAGATTGCTCACACAATTAAATAGTTTGCCCCAATATGAATTAATCGACATGTACATGTATAAGTACTGTACCGTATTCTGGTTTTATCATTTCACAGAATGGTAAAACAATCTTTACTGCAACAGTGCTGACACCTAGTGAATACTACATCAACAAGTAATGGAGAAAGGCTAACAAAGAACTTTATTGGAATGTTATCACATGTAAACAAACTGATCAACACAATTCACATGAGAAGCATCCCACTAGCTGGACATTCCTATCACCACAAAGAAGAACCAGTGTTAAGATTCATCATTTGGATACCCACTCGTAGCTAGAAAAAAAGAGGAAACAAATAAAAACATACACGAAGCTGATCTGTGAATACCTTGGTGTTAAAGAGACAGAGCTCCCATCCCTAATGTATAATGGATACATTTGTAAACAGCTCATCCATGCTCCGGCCCCAGTCAACCAAAGATGATGATGACATTCTTAATGCCTGATAATATATCATAAAAGGTTTACCATTTGCATGAGCTATCATGAATTACGATCATCAGATTTTAGTAACTACAAAATATACGGGATCAAGTCAGTCTTGTGTTCTCAGTGAGCGTCTTAAATTGTTTTCCCATACTCTTTTTTCAGCTTGACCATAGTGACTGTGACTTTTGAACTTGTTAACATACAAATTAATTATCACCGCCAAATCCTTTTAGCAGAAATGGTTAATCACCAGCTAGAATATGCGTTATACCTTATTAAAGTAAAGGTTATGTCACATATCCAGCGTTCGTGCATGAATGCGTGCGTATAATTGAGGTTATATATATATATATATGTCAGGCAGGGCCAAACTGGTTTCTGAAACATAATCACATTTCATGATCGTCTTAAAACAAAATAACTTCTTTCTAAACTATATCTTAATAGCATACCTTCCACTTGGATACACGATCAATACCAAGTTGCTTTATTTTGCAGTTTCCAGTCGTCGGACATGTAATCTTAATCAAGAGTCTGACAGTCTACATCAACTATCGACATACTATGCTCATATCTTGCGGTGCCAGTGTGAATACTTCAGGCCTGTTAACATGCTGAGCTGATATGCCATTAGAACAGTGCACAGGTAGCGAGACACACTCCACGAAAACAAAGGATCCACAAAAAGTGAACCTTCCCCCATCTTCCGATGTCATGTCCTGTAGTATGCAATTTGGTTAGAGTTAACAATTATGATGTTATGAATATAAAAAATATTACGATGTTATATTACATAAATCATCAATAAGAACTTTGATATTTTATGAGCTGTGCCTTCATCCTTAACAGCGAGTTTACAAGTAACACAATATTGTATGGCCTCGTTGCATAACGCTTACTTTTACGCGTGCTCGATAAATTAGTTGATATTTGTGTCATAAAAGTAATAATTAATTCTCACAAAGGTGTAAGAAGAAATAGGTGCGCCAGGGTTAAATTGTAAAGCGCATACAGAGGTTATTAGGACAGGATACTGCGCTACAAAAAACAAATTGTCTAATACACCAAAAAAGCTTGTATGAAAGCTACGATTAGAGGGTTTTCGATTGGTAGACGACACACATGCCCAAGTTACCGGACTCTTCTATGTCTGATGACATCTGAGATTTTTGGAATATTCGGCAGTAATTAAATTTTATATTTATTGCATGTTGGTTGAAACAGATTATAGAGCAAACAAATCATTAGTCAAAATCAAGTCATGCGTGTAATTCACGAAGGTGGTAATTGTTAGAAGGTGTAATGTAATGGCATAATAAAACGAACAAAACATGTTTGGAAAGGAGTAAATATGAAGTTGTAAACTTACAAATAATAATGTTCGTGGGCATATAATCCGTTCGAGTTTTGGGCCGGTTGACATGTACGACCCCACAAAGAATCTGTAACACATCAAGTATACTATATTATGTAACCCTGGTGGAATTGTTTCGTGCAAGCGGTTGCATAGGCTATTGTTATGTCATGCGCCAGACGCGGGTAATGTAGCTCGAGCCACACCCAGTCGCAGTTTGCTAGGGATCATGGACGTATCCACAAAGATATACGTACAGTTCTCTCGGCTCCGTATTACGAGTATCAATATTCACGGCCTGGTGAGTTATTTTTTCATGTTTATATGTTATATATAATAGTGATATTATTCGAATCATGCGAAACTCCAGTTGCTTCTTGCTGCCCCATTACCCGTCTCTTTGGGCATGCCAGCTATAATATGACGATTGTAGGAGTGTTGTGTCGTATAATGTTAAATTGTGTTTACAGACTACTGACATATCTAACATGCATTTTAACTAATTATTGTGGTGTTTAGGTACATCGGGTGCATACGTTTGACTTTAGATAATTTGATAGTTATTAATTAAAAGAAGTACTTAGCTAAACCAAGTTTCTCCGATTCGTTGCCTGTACAAGTTCAGACAAGTACCTATAGGGTGACTGATTATTACATGCGGTTTAACACGTATAATATTAGAACAGCCGACGCAACTTAGTAATGTAGCGTTGGTTGCTTGACTATGTTGTAGTCGCAACTGTCACTCTGTATTCATGCCCCTATCTCTCTGTATACAAATTATGTATGTTTTTCTCCCTGTCTCCCCTTCTTCAACTCTCCCTCTCTACCAGAATCTCTCTCTCTCTCCTCCATCATCTATGTTTGTCTGTTGGAATGTCAGTCTATAGGTCTGTTACATAGGCCGTACGTCAGTCCAACTCTGTGTCTGCTTGCCTGTCTGTCTGCTTGTATGGCTGCCTCCTTCTCTGCATGTATGTTTCCGTTTCTCTGACTGTGTGCCTCTATGCCTGTCCGTTTGTCTGCCCGCCTGCCTGCCTGCCTGCCTGCCTGCCTGCCTGCCTGCCTGCCTGCGTGCCTGACTGTCTGTCTGTCTGTCTGCGTGCCTGACTGTCTGTCCGTCTGTCTGCCTGCGTGCGTGCGTGGCTGCGTGCGTGCGTGCGTGACTGCGTGCGTGCGTGTCTGCGTGCGTGCGTGCGTGCGTGCGTGCGTGCGTGCGTGCGTGCGTGCGTGCGTGCGTGCGTGCGTGCGTGTCTGCGTGCCTTCGTGCCTGCGTGCCTGCGTGCCTGCGTGCCTGCCTGCTTGCCTGTCTGTCTGTCTGCGTGCGTGAATGCCTGTCTGCGTGCGTCCGTGCGTGCGTGCCTGTCTGTCTGTCTGTCTGTCTGTCTGTCTGTCTGTCTGTCTGTCTGTCTGTCTGTCTGTATGTATGTCTGTCTGTCTGTCTGTCTGTCAGTATGTCTGCATATATGCTGCCTGCCTGCTGCGTGTGTGTTTATCTACCTATCTCTCTCTATCTATCTCTCTCTCTTCCTCTTATCTCTCTCTCCACTCCCTCTCTCCATTTTCTCCTCTATCTCCTCTCTCTCCTCTCTCTCAATACATGCAGAAATACGTTAGAAATAGACCTAATACTTTGAAAATAAACCAGTTGTTTAATGTACATAATGTAAAACAGTTGACAGATCTTTCCAGATTTATTAATGTAATCATGACAAAGTTTATCTATCTAACAAATTCCCTGTCAAAACTGTGAATTGCATAGAAGAAACGTTGTAGCTTATAGTTAATTTATTATTCATATAATTACATGTAAATGTGTTCAAATTGTGCAATACATGTGTAATATGTGGTTTATTATATTTTTTATTATTTTACATTATTTGGTTTGCACTACTGATTATAAAATTATTGAAAACATTTAATATAGTAAGATCACTGAATGTTTTATGTATTGTGTGTTATGTTCTACATCAAGCAAATATGATTTATATAATAGAAATCTAGATGTTCTTAACAATATATTGTGTTCTATTAAAATGTACTTTAGAGAGAACACTTTTTTCATAATCCACAAGGGGTCGTAAGGAATAAAACTCATTGTTATTGTCATTCTCCATCAGCGTATCTTCCCCTCCATCTCCTTTCTCATCTCCTTCCTCTCTCCTTCCTTCCAGTCCCCTCCCCTCCTCTCCCTTTCCGTCTATCTCCCCACTCTATCCCTCCATCCTTCTCTTCCCCGTCGCTTTCCATGTTTCTTCAGCCTGTCTGTTTCATTTTAAATCCCTCATTCCCTCCTCTATTTCTCTAAGTACCTCTCGCCATCTTCCCCCTCTCATCACTCTCTCTCTCTCTCTCTCTCTCTCTCTCTCTCTCTCTCTCTCTCTCTCTCTCTCTCTCTCTCTCTCTCTCTCTCTCTCTCTCTCTCTCTCTCTCTCTCTCTCTCTCTCTCTCTCTCTCTCTCTCTCTCTCTCTCTCTCTCTCTCTCTCTCTCTCTCTCTCTCTCTCTCTCTCTCTCTCTCTCTCTCTCTCTCTCTCTCTCTCTCTCTCTCTCTCTCTCTCTCTCTCTCTCTCTCCTCTCTCTCTCGCTCCTCTCTCTCTCGCTTTCTCTCTCTCTCTCTCTCACTCTCTGTCTGTCTGTCTGTCTCTCTCTCTCTCTCTTCCTCTTATCTCTCTCTCCGTCTTCTCCGTCGCTTTCCATATTTAAATCCCTCATTCCCTCCTCTATTTCTCTACGTACATCTCGCCATCTACCCCCTCTCACTCTCTCTTACTCTTCACTCTCTGTTCTCTCTCTGTGTGTCTCTCTCTCTATCTCTTGCTCTCTCTCTCTCTCTCTCTTTCCTGTTATCTCTCCTCTTTCTCTCCTCTCACTCCTCTCTCTCTCTCTCTCTCTCTCCCTCTCTCTCTCTCTCTCTCTCTCCTCTCTCTCTCCCTCTCTCCCTCTCTCTCCTCTCTCTCCTCTCTCTCTCTCCTCTCTCTCCTCTCTCTCCTCTCTCCTCTCTCTCCTCTCTCTCAATACATACATAAATACTTGAGAAACAGACCTAATACTTTGAAAATCAACTAGTTTTTTAATGTACATAATGGAAAACAGTTGACAGATCTTTCCAGATTCATGAATGTAATCATGACAAAGTTTATATATCTACCAAATTCCCTGTCAAAACTGTGAATTGCATAGAAGAAACATTTTAGCTTCATTGTCACTCTCCATCAGCGTATCTTCCCCTCCATCTCCTTTCTCATCTCCTTCCTTTCTCGTTCCCTCCAGTCCGCTCCCCTCCGCTCCCCTCCTCTCCCTTTCCGTCTCTCTCCCCACTCTACCACTCCATCCTCCTCTTTCCCGCCTTTCCTTCTCTCTCCCCACTCTACCCCTCCATCCTTCTCTTCTCCGTTAGGACTGTTGTTTGTGACAACAGTGTTTCAGTGTTGTGTGTGGCAGGTTCGATCCCTGCTGATGTTCATTCATACATTACTGGTTGTACACACATACACTTACTCCATTCAGTAATTTCAGCCGTTTACAATTAATGCATCTAAATTAAGTTAATTCCACTTAAACAATTATTGGAAATAGCACAGCAAATTATGGATTTTAAAAGAAATTAATCAGGTATATTGCGAGGTATATTATGTCCTGATGTATATATGGTTACTAGATTATCAGGGTTTCATTATCATATGAACACTTGTCATAACAATTTAACATTTATGTAACAAATTTATTGACACATCTATAATCATGTACACACATGCTGAATAATATTAGGCATTGGCAATTGGTATGACAACAACATTTTCAGACAAACATGTGTATTAAAACAGGCAATTCTCTTTTATTTCATCCCATGATCAGAGGTAATAAGTGACTACCGTAAATCCTGTATTTGGAGACGCACCCCTAATTAAAGCCGCACCCCGACTTTTGATCTAACCCCTGACTTTCCTCTGCGCAGTTTGTCACAGGCAAAAACCTTATTTAAAGCCGCACCTGGACTTTGAGCCATGACCATTTTAGCCCTGCGTGTGACATACTTCCGTAGCGCACACAATTAGAAAAATTAAGAGGTTCCATAAAGAAAGTCATAACTTTGCTATTAATTATCATAAATGAATGAATAAGGTATAATGTTATTGGTAAAAAAATTATTGTAATGTGTTGATAATAACTACATCACATTTTATTCGTTGGAATATTACTATACGTAATGTTGTCAAGATGGAAAAACAAAAATAAACAAATGTCACCATGCTACCAGAAAATAACTGAGTGGTTGAATGTCCATACATCCAGTGAACGAAATGTAGCCATGTATTTAAGCTATACGGTTAAGCTAGAATTATTAAAATATTGCAATTTACTCCAGTGCAAAGGGGCCCTTATAATGGTGTTGTGTTGACAATCAGGTGAAGCCTGGCTTCAGCAATGCTAAGGTGTAAACGTTGTGCTTGGAACTTGGCTTAAAACATATACACCTGATACCACGAGCAAGCGTCTGAACAAAGCAGACAGTTGTTACAGTTGATGTCTGTAAGTATGGGACAGTGGCTAAGAACGGCGGATGCCATCATATTCAAAATTTCAAAGATGTTTGTGCGCGGCCTCGATCTGCGATGTTGACGGCCCAGACACGGATACGCGAGACGACGCCGCCATGCCGTTCCAGGCAGCGTTCTTTGATAGCGACAGTGACAGTGACTTTGGAGGATTTTAGTTGTGAGATGCATGATGCCATCATATTTGAAGATGTTTGCCCAGTGCACGCGGCACGGATACATGGAATGACACCGCCGGAAAGGCATGGCATTCTTCAACGGTGACGATGAAAGTGATTTCAATGACGATGGATTTTAATGTTTTCACATGTTTTGTCTTTTGATCTTCGTTTCTGAACACTTTATGGGCACACAAAGGTATTTATGTGTTATGTAATTATTTTTGCACCAGTGGCAGTTGTAATAAAATGTATTATTGATACATCCGACTTCGTTTTTTCAGTAAGTTTTTCACTTATTATGAACGTTACTACTGACAACCCAGTGAGCCAATTTTCACAATAGTTTCGGCAAATTACTGTATTTAAAGCCGCACCACAACTTTGCCGTCATCGTTGTCATTTCGGCAACACACTACTGTAATTAAAGCCGCGGCTAGGAATACAGGATTTACGGGGGTAGTCTTTGCATTTTGCTTAATTAACATAATGCCAGTTCTTGATGTATTTACCATAAAGGTGTATTATATTCAACAATACATGGCCAGTGACATATGTGCTGTTATTGCTACCTTGAGATTTATTTTAAATGCAAGTTTTTTAAGAGATAGTGTTACTGAATGTCAAATGTTTCAAACAATTTCAAGTTAGGGAATAACAAAATAATGCTCTTCTTGAGGAAACATTGTTTCTTAATATAAAAATAAATAATACACAAGTTACTATTGATAGCATACATACTTGAATCGAGTGAACTTTGATATGATTGCACATAATTACCTTGCTATAATATTAACATTTCTTTATGAATTTGCCCTTCACCATTCAAGGACAACATTTTACTGCTAGAAAATGTGTACACATTAAGCAAAATTACAAAGAATTCACATCTACAGGCTAATGGTACAATTCAATCTGACATTAGTTAACCTTTTGTATCATTGTAGCTACACACAAGTTTATAGTGTCTAGATTCTGTTGGCAGCATTGAAAATACATCGAATGTTTCTCTTGGGTTGACTTGGCTCCGAAGCCTAAGTCACTATCTACTCTTCAGCATGTCCTATTACAGCATCAGGCCCAGCAGAACCAACCAACCAATCCTCTAACATCTCCCTTTATGACATTTTGTTTGCCACTTGTCACGATTTCTAATACTTAATAATTTCATCAGTCATATAATGAATCTTTTTATCAGACATTTTTCAGCAAGATGACAACACAACTGTGCTTTTGTTTGAAATATCAACCAGTTCTTATTGTGTTAATAAATTTCAAATCAAGTATCAACCAGCCGAGATATATAATTTTAATCGGTTACGTTTATGTTAATAAAACTAATAAAGCTGACAAAATAACACATTTTGTTTAACAAATAAACTGTATGTAAAACTGGCCCCAAAACATAAAGAAACATGAACACTGTAGCAACTGGATGGCCGCAGCAATGAGGGGTGTCAAGGCGCCATGATATACCCCGACAGTGTCAGTGGTGAGGTCCAGGGGTCCCTTGCCCTGGATGTACAGGTTGCTGACACAACCCTCTAGCATCTTCTCGTGCTGACCAAATGTCATGCCATCCAGGTTAGGCACGGCACCTGAAGCATAACCAAATCAAATTTATTGTAACTCATTAAAATACATACAATACAAATCAAATTAAGACAAATCCTACATAATAACATAATGAGCACAACAAGGGAAGAACATTATACTATGTTATATTCCCTACATAACAACCAGTTTCAACTCTCTGGCAATACTGGCTGAACACGCTGCAATTAACCTATCCAGCACGTGATATGTTGCCTAGCAAAACCTCCCGTCAAATCATCAGAAAACAGAGAAGGTGTGTGTGTCTGATAATGTAGATACATTTGCTGCGGTCTCTGATGATGATGTGCACAAGTTGATTATGAAATCTAAGACAACCAGCTATGTTCTGGACCCCATGCCAACCAAATTGGTCAAATAGTATATTGAGGAATTTGTGCCATTCCTTACACACATCATCAACTGCTCCATTGCTGCTGGGGAATTCCCACATGAATGGAAGACTGCACTTGTAGAGCCACTGTTTAAAAAAGCAGGATTGGATCCTAATCCAAGAAACTATCGCCCTGACAGACAGTCAGACATGGGGTCAAATACATTGAAAAGTATTTTAATGCAAATGCAAATAAATAATGACAAAAATGAGCTACACTTGACCATTGTTTATCCAGAATTAAGGAAGTTCATTGAATCAATAGTCCCATGAATAAGCCACCCACTGTTAATTAAATGCTTGCTAACCTGACCCTGTCACAGGCCATCTAATACACTGATCATCCATCTGATAATGACCCAAGTAGTTAATGATCAAAGCATGCAAATGCTGCAGTTGGTCAGCTAATAAAAGAGCTATAGGAAGGCCAGTTTTCTCTCAGTGAATGTCATGCCTCGGTGATCACATAAGTAACATGAGTGACCTGTATCATCTGCCTAGACCAAGCAACAAGTTAATTAAGTACAGCTGTGATAACAGTTTTCATTGACATAATTATACAACATGCATAAATTATGTAATTTGCTAAAATTACACGAACAAAGGAAATACATTTACATTAAAATAGACAGCACAACGATCACAAAATAATTATCATAATGAACACCAGTGGTGAGGTAACACATTCTGGCTGCATACCGATCATCCCAGAACGCCAAGCAAGTTGTTATCACACAGCAGGCTTTGATGGCATAGACATTGAATGAAAAACAACTATTGGACACAGTCTAAAAATCTGCCTTCAAACTGTTAATATTGGAAGAGTCCATGTGATTTCTGCCGGTGAGTGAATCCGTTGTGAAAACAAGTTATTGTGATTCCACTGACAAGCAAACATGTTTGACAGAAAACGATCTTGATAAGGTAGACGTCTTAATTTGCAGTGATAACATACACGGGAGTATAAACCGCAGATCGCTCTAGTGGGTCACCTTGTAATGGGTCGCGGCGACTATGTAGTCGGTGGTAGTGACGGTAGGATGGCGGTGGTGACAGCGGCTGCAGTTGAAAAAGTGGAGGTAGTCGAGGAATAGATCACGTTGCTTTGCGGTTAGAACAAGGATTGGCAAACAGGATGGGTGTGCACAACTAACAGTTCAAAAGACTAATTAAAAAAATCCATTAGCAAAGTAATGCTTGGATGCGCTTGCATAATAAAACGTTTGGCAGGAAGTCACATATTTTTTGTTGGCAAAATGCGAACGCTGAATAATCCATCGCATTTCTTCTGAGGTTCGTGACACTGTATGGTAAACAGTTTGAGAAAAGACAGTCCTCTTCTTGCAGAGTCGCTTTTCCGGAATTGTACACAGTAGACAACATTATGTTGATTCATTCAAATGAAGCGCGAAACACCGAGAGGTTTGCTAACAATTCTGCAGCTAAAACGCCATGATCCAAAAGTGACCTCGCTGGTTTCAGATATTAAGTGTTCACGGTTGTGTCCGCATGTGATATCTGGTTCATGTCCCCCTCGTTCCTTGCCAATGACGACTCGCGATGTTTAAACTAGACATGACTCCGATTGCAAGGGACTTCTTACTTTTAATATGATACATTCTGAAGTTCTGGTACGTCTTTCTACAACATATATTTCCAATGTAACGTGCTACAAGGGTGTAGTCGTGATGAATTAATTATTGAAAAATCCATGCTTTAAACAGCTTTTTGAAAATGCCCGAATTACCCCAAGGGTGGCCTGAAGGAATAGCATTCGCGCAATAATTGTCAGTGGTGGAGAATTTGCTCGCTGTCGGGACACTACGCAGTAACCGTTACCAGTGGCGTCTATCGGAACGT
The DNA here is from genome assembly GCA_963995525.1 of Escarpia spicata. NCBI lineage: Eukaryota > Metazoa > Annelida > Polychaeta > Sabellida > Siboglinidae > Escarpia > Escarpia spicata. The sequence continues at coordinate 29,333,300 of OZ023211.1, forward strand.
CACACTTTCGTGGTTGTTCGATCCTCGCGGCACTCCAAATGTTACCACATCTACGTGGACATTCTAGTTGTCCACATGGGTGAACAAACTTACAAAACGTTTTTTAATGAAAAATCTTTTCAATATGTCATTTGACTTACACACTATCTCAAACAATTATATAAATTAATTTGAAGTTATACTAAGAAATAATATCGTCATTACCGTTCGTCCTATATGCTTAACTGATAATATAAACGTTATAGTTTTAAAAGCATTTCTATCAATGTGCTAGTAACGTTGACAGCGTAATAAAATAGGTATTTGTAATTGTTCCCATAAGCAATCAAGTGATAATTGTTTGCCCGAACTGTCACTCAGCTCCCGTGAGAAACCTGCACATGTTTTGGAGACGTCGACGCTTAATGTTTGCATCTATTCTAAAATAACCCTGATGATTCTCCTTGTCTGTAAGAAACATAAACACAAGTGACAACGCAGCCGGACCTGCGCGGGGCGGTGTCGACTGGCTAATCATCTCAGTCATTTTAGAACAATTCCCGTACGTTTAAACTTGGATTTGGTTTTTATTTAAGGCTGCGCTAGCAACTACTTGAGCGAACTGATGTTCCAGCCGATGAAACTGAGTGTCCAACAGAAAGGTGTTTTTTTCTCGGAACTATCACATTCTGTTATTAACCTCGACATATGGGACATTTCGTTTATAATTCCGCGGTACGCTAGGGACTTTGTTACAGTACACTAGTGTGCGCGGCACACCGGTTGAGAAGAACTGTTCCATTCTGTTGTTTAGTGTCACAACACGCCATGCCAATTTAAGTTCAATTTAAATTAAATTAAAAAATACTTCATTGTCTGTCTTAAAAATACATTACATCCAATGGAAAGAGCAATCCGTGCCCCAATGCCCCTTTCAATTTGACAAGCTGTACTGATCCTTGTTCTCAGATGTTACGGGTGCATACACTGTGTTTTGCTACTGACCAGAGAGAGGGGTAATTACATACTCTCTGTTATATAATGTAGTATCAAGACATTATATTCGTTAAAGTTATATACATGCATCGCAAATACAATTGGTCAAAACCTTTGAATTATAGGTATTTCCAAATAATCTTAGTGGTGCAATAATTTAATTACTGTTGTACTGTATCACGCACAAAAAACGTTGCAAGTAACATTCCCAAAACGTTCTTTTATAAACATGTTCATGCAGTTTTACAATCTTCTTATTCTAATTATAGATGTATTTATATATATATAAATTATATATATATATAAGATATGAAGATTTGTCACTGCGATGTTGACAATTTCAATTTTTGAAACTCGTCAAAACCTCCATTTGCCACTTTCCCCGAGACTCGCCTATATACCAACACTTCAGGCTCGTCTAAAACACCCGGTGTAAAAACAAAAAACATTCTGTTTGCATCCTCTCATTGAGGCTCGCCGAAATACCAACATTTCAGGGTCTCTAAAATCCTCCAATTACAAAAAAAAGTTATAATAACGTTATTAGCGTTACGTTCCACAAACGTTCTGCGAACATTGTGTCAGAACAATCTTGTATCGTTCTAATAACATTATTGAAGCGTTACGTTCCACGAACATTCTTCGAACAATATGTCAGAACGTTGTATCAATGTTCTCAAAACGGTGTAGAAGCGATACGCTCCACGAACGTTCTGCGAACATTCCTACTATTAGAAGATGCCGATTCAATTATAAAACATACTATTTAATTTCCATTACAGCGTTTATATCTTAACACTGATGGTATAGAAAACCGGTTTGCCACCGTGAAACGTAACATGTATGGAAATTATGATTCCGTAACCTAACTATAACATTACGGTAATGTTAGCGGAACGTTATGTGTTTTGCTGGGTCGGAACAGAGGCCACCCCAAACTAAGATATAACAACACAATAAAACGAAAACTTACCAAACAGGACATAGACTCCAAACAGTGGTACACACTTTCTCAAGACCGACTGACCTGGAGAGTACTGCTACGGGCTGAACCAAGCGAACAGTCGTAGTCGCAACCGCGACTGACAGCTAGATAAATGAAGCTAACCGGACCTATCCCGTAGCCATGGATAGTCAATGGGATATCTCTGATGGTGACTTAACAGTCAACCTCCACCTTTGCCTTATTTTATTAATCCAAACTAATTATGTAATGGGCATCAAGGGCTTTGGAACGATTTAGGAACAAACCATAAGGTAAACGTGATGACCTTCACATTAATGTTAACATAATAACAAAGTACACTTGGCCCGGTTGACTCTAGTAAACGCCCATCCCTAAAACTGTGACAGTGTATCAGTTTATGACTCACTGCTAATCTTTTTGGGCGCACAACAAGCGTCTTATACAATATATCAGTGAGATTTTGTGAATATTAGATAAGCGCTCACCCCCCCTTCGATCATACAAGTAAGTACGATGTTATACTTTTAATTAACTCTGTTTTGATGACGACAGCCAAAGGCATAGTTAGCGTTTTGATATTTTCCCATGAGACGGTCAATATCACGGACAGCAGATGAACCGATCCACCTTGGCACCAGTGTCAGTGCCCGGCGAAGCGAGACCGTCTACAAGTTGGTGTTTTTGTCATATCTTAAAATAGCGACGGTAACATAGGCGTCAACCCCTACGCAATCTGTTGATAAGCTTTTGCTTTGAAGGGAGGCATAGGTGGCATGTCGTTCTCTCGATGTTAATCTGGGCAGAACGAGTTAATGAAAACGAGTAAGATATTCAAATTGAGTTAGGTGCAGCGACAACGTCCAACGACGGCATTCGAGGTGAGTTGCTGCTGCAAACGAGGCCGATCGTACAGTGGACCTGACCATTCGTGAGTGTTTCGTCTGCAGTTGTTGTTGTTCTATAGTTATTATTAATAATAATAATAATATTATTATTAATATTGTTATCGGCACTTAAACATTTGTTTGTGGCTTCTGCTCTGACAGTTAGTGGTATTAACGGACAGATCAGTTAAAATTGGACACTAAATTTTTCTACATATATATATATATATACATATATATATATATATAGGTTTAGTTGCGTCCACAGGAAGCACGATAACATACGCTACGGTTATGTTGCGTTACATCATCTGGCAATAAGAAAATGTACTATCCAGAATGAAATGTCCGGAAGTACGGTTTTTTCTAGTTACCGGACGCCGATTTAAGTGGTCGGACGATACATGTCCGATAACTGACATGGGCCAAAGTGACGCTGTTTAGTTGAATAAATAGTTATATTTAAAACGGATAAATGGTTTATTTCCAAATCTAAACGTTCCCAAATAATATTATTTGGTCATGTGTAAGCTTAAGGCTAAGTATAATTGATATATTGGAGCCGATGAAAATACATACGTCAATCAAACTCACTGGTGGATACGTCAAGTGAACTGTCCCCGTGTAAGGTGAAACAGCTGGTGCAGTGGTATTAAAATGTTCGACATCACTATCACCGTACCCAGCAAAATACATAAGATGTGCTTTCCCAACACAAGGAACGTGAAATTTGTCGCGACATCGCACTCTTGCCAGAACCCGTTGCCCCGACACTTGCTTGACCCACGGTACACTGATTTCTCTTGGCACTTTTTCTGTTGTGTTCAATCTCATTTGCTGACTTTCGCATGTGTTTGTTTATCTTTGTTTGCACTCTTTGTTGTTTTTTTGTCTTTCTTTTTCTCCCTGTCATTCCTCTCTTGCATTCTCTTCATGTTTAGTTCTTCATTTAATTTTCTCCTCACGCTCTTCTTTTTTGGCTTGTTTCTCTTTCTCATCTTTTTTTGCGTCTTCCTTTTCCTTGTACGTTTGTACCCATTTCTCGGATGTCACTGCACACGGGTATTTTTCTGTTGTTCCTTCTTTCTGCGGCCTGACACCAAGTCATTGTCGGTATGTGGGTAAAACGTGTGCGTCGATAACGCTTGCCTGGCACCTAGGTGCACGGTTGATGTGGAGGTGGACGGCGGTATCACACCGAGTTCTCCTTGCTCGTGATTTTCTGCTTCTCTTCTTGGGTTTGCTTATCCATTCCCGGACGTTACAGCCTTGATGGATTGTCTATAGCAATTTCTGCTTCTACGACAAGATTATATAACTCATCCAAGAGACTAGAATCATGCATGTAGCATGCATAGTGTGGTGCTTGCTCTTCCATTCCTTAAATGTCGTCTCTTCAGCCACTGTTCGCTTCCATTTTTCCTCTATCTACGGGACTCTGTTCGTTTTCTCTTCGTCCGCTGTTGCCTTCAACGCTGTATCTGCTTTTTTCGGGCTCTTTTCCTCCGTTGTCCCTCTCATCTCTTCGTTCGTTGCCTTCTTCTCAGGTAAATCTACCTTCTTCGGACTCATGTCCACCGTTTTCTCTCTCATCTTTTCATCCGTTATCCTCTTCTTCTGCTCTCACGCTCACTCTGGGCACTTGATTTGCATTCTTTGTAGCATTGGTGATGGCGACATTAACTGAAAACGGGGAAACAAATCCGCTTTCTCCGCACTGCTCAATTCGCCGCACGTTAGTGTGTTGTCTAGATCGATAATTTCCTGACCAAGCCTGACTGCGATCTCACGGTGACGGCGCATGAAATTTCGGTATCATGGTTCGCTTGGTCTATTGTCGCTGAAGGGCGTCTTCCGCTGGTCGCCTTCGATGGTGTGTTTCACTGAATCTACCAACTCGCCCTTCTTCTGCTGGTGTCCCGTCTTCGCTGCAGCAGCCAACGCACCAGGTCCTCCTCCTCCTTAATTGTGTAATGGTTAATTTAGTGAAATAAAAGTAAATACATCTGCGTCAATATGAGTAATTCTCAAAAGGTCGTTACATAAATGTAACACGTGTGATGAATTTTAAATCGGATTAATCATAACAAATTTAAACCCAAAACTCAAATATAATTCCTAGACTGTGCTGATATCATGTTTAGAAGATAATCAGGTCAGTAATAAATACACACTAGGCATTTGCAATGCACCCTATCATTTATTTAGACGAAATTGATGACACCAATGATATTCTCACTAAATCACTTTATTATGGTAAGAATGTAATATAGTGTTATTTGTTACCTTTACGTTTGATCAACATATAATACTAATGTGTTTAACATTAACTGAAACCAATACATAATGACAGTTTCGCTCTTTGAAATGTGTCATGACTGAATTCTGAATTCAGCATCTCTTAACTTTGTTCTATCCCTGTTATTGTAACTTTATACCTGTGCAACTAACCGGACACTGCTCATATGATATGTGGAATGGTCATTGACACAGAAGACTTCATCCAGTATGTTCTCTGTTTATTCATAATATCATTCTATATTTACATGGTAACGTTAATCAAACACTAATAAGAAATATTGCAGCCGGACACTTGCACTCCTACTTATCGATTTCACACTGTACGGCGAGATTTGACAAGTGCGTCCAAGGTCCTCCACTCAGGCAACAATAATATTATCCGCCAGGTGGCGATACCAACATGTAGAATTAAAGAAGAGATGCTAAGCCTGACACTAGTTGGCGCCACTCATTCTTATGTAGTTTTATTGTCCTATTCCAAATAATTATTTTAAAATCAAGTGTCCGATAGATGGTATTGTCCGACAGTAGGCACAATTACCCTACTGAAATCTGACATCTTACGGAGGCATAGCCAAAACAACCAATAAACGAGCAGCAGTGATTTACCACGGGGGTTCCATCACGCAACCAATTCCTTCTGGACCTGGTTCAGTTGTCATAGCATACGGTTCGTTGAAGTTTTAGAAAGTCAGTTTGCATTACAAACGTGGTTTTGCAATTATGCCACACTGTTCCGCCTCCAGGGAGCGAAGATTCACGCATGCATGACATACCTGAAATCTGATCATTCATTCGGCATCGCGGTGTTGAATGCCGATTCAAAATCACTCTTGACAATTTGTCAGCTCTTCTTCAGCTCCGCTGTCTCGACTGGCTCGACTGTGACATTCGCAAGACGGGGAGATGGCGAGGGGGGGTACTGTCGAAAAAAATCTCGTCGCTGCGCCGCCTTAAGTTCAGTCACGGGGGCAAATTACAAAGGGTGTAGGGGGTCACGGTCACGGAGCCCCATAAAAAAAGGTCTGGGAGCACGCAAAATGTCAAAGGTCTAGTGGGCACGTGCTTCCAGCCCTCCATAGACACGCCTATGCCAAGGATACCGACGTAATCCTAATTGTTGCACCACGATTTCCTTTCGATTCTAACAGTTTTACACCCGTCAATTATATATATATACATGTACATAAATATATATATATTTATATATATGACTTTGTAAATCGTTGACTATCTGCCATGTCAACCGTTCATGTACAGCGTTGTGTTACGGCCACGTCTGCCATGTATGTTGCTTACTTTCAGCTATATGTAGTCCACCTTGTTTTATGTTGAATTTACAGGACGCTGTACTCGGCCATTTCTCTCTTGTGAATGATTCCGTGTATTGTGTTATGTTACAGCGAAATCGACCTACTATTGTATTATGTTACAGTGACATCGACCTATTATTGTGTTATGTTACAGCGACATGGACCTACTATTGTGTTATGTTACAGCGACATGGACCTACTATTGTGTTATGTTACAGCGACATCGACCTACTATTGTGTTATTTTACAGCGACATCGACCTACTACTGTGTTATGTTACAGTAACATCGATCGTGTATTGTGTTACGTTACAACGGCTTCGGACGTGTATTGTGTTGTGTTTCAAGGACGTCGACCTTGCTTTGTGTTATGTTACAAGGATGTCAACCGTGTGTTGTGTTATGTTACAACGACGTCGACCGTGTGTTGTGTTATGTTACAACGACGTCGACCGTATATTGTGTTATGTTACAACGAATTCAACCGTGTATTGTGTTATGTTACAACGACGTCGTTAAGTTTTTGTGTTTTATCCACGACAATTCTGTTACATTGTGTCGACCAAGCACTCGTTTGTGTTTCAGCTACGTCGACTATGTGTTACTTTCCGTTTTAGTCAAGTCGATTGGTTCGATTTTGGACCCCAAACTATTTATTATATTCGTTAATGATATATGTAAGATAACTAATCTGGTAAAATATATCCTTTTTAGCCACCTCGTCCATATGCTACCGTATGTGGCGTTACGTTAACTAAGCTGTATTAATTAGGTCGACCATATACTATTTTGTTTTCTACAATGTCGATTACGTTCTTCCTTGTGTTAGCCACTTTGAAAATGTGCTACGATATGGAAAACAAACCTCCACCTTGAAATACGTTGTTTCAGCGACGTCGACCGTGTGATACTGTGGGTGCCATTAGCATAATAACTTTTGTTTCAGCCACGTCGACCATGTTCTACTACATGTATAGGCCGCGTGTCTACCGGCCATGGTTCTGGATGAACGCTGCCTACAAAGGCAACCCGCAGGACAATGAATCTCAGTACGCTGACGAAACCGATACAACAGACTATACAAAAAAGCGTAGACGGCGTTGTGGCGTGTGGTGGGTGCAGCCGTGCTGCTGCTTGTGGATGCTGTTGGCCGCTGCTCTAGCGTTCGGTCTAGTCGGTGGACTTGTCGTCCTGCCAGCGATAGGTAGGTTCCGCCATAACATCGTCATCATTGTTACTGTCAATAGCGTCGTCACAGATTGCGCTGCGTGTAGAGTATTCACTGTAGGCGTTGTTAGATCTCTCATACGGCTGGTGCATCAAAGGATTTTTGAACCATACGTATGACTGTTTGATTTCCCAGAAGCCTACATTTTAAGATGATGGCAATAATGTAAATGGTAGTGATATCAAATTTTTGGCTAAAATTTTTTTTATAAACACATCAACATATTTTCATATATATATATATATATATATACATATATATATATATATATATTTGTTGGATATACAGTCAACTCTGCTCCGTCCGTCAAGCGACTACCGCTGTGAGGTATGACTGAATACTTCGTCAACGAATATTTGTAACACATGGCCCATCAACAAAGATATATTTATAGATATATATATATCTAAATATATGTATATATATATATATATTGTTTGTACATCCAACACGTATGTGAGATGACCAGTAGGGGAGTCCCGGGCGTAATGGATAGCTAGGTGAAATGGGATAGTGATATATCTAAAGAATCGTGCAGCCGTCAAGTGTATTTCTTTGTCCGTCTGTCGTGGGCGGCATCTGCTGAATGCACCACACACAACGGGTCGAAATCGTAAGTATTCCTTATTTATGATTTTTCCTAAATTATCTGCTTACTGAAGTAACTACGTTTGCTAAATAACGATGTGTAAAATTTCAAGGTGTGTTGCTAGAGTATGACTATATTAGTACATAGGAATGTATGGCAATGTTGAGCGACAATATAGATAAATATATACATGGGATCCCATTTTGCGGGCAAAATGTGAACCATTTTGAACACAGTATTTGTATAGTGTAGTTGATAAGTTGATTAATAGGTGCAATCAATTATTGAAAATGGAAACATGACTTCGTCTCCATAAGAATATTACAGTTACGACGGGTGTTTTTATTTTGTTGAAAGAGTATCATGATGTATTCTTTATTTGATCAAATAACACCAATGGCTATTTATACACCTGTCATCACATGGTTAAATTTCCATTCCATTTTGTCCGGTTCAAAATCCCGTATTTCCAGTTCATGCGGGTAAAATGGGAAAATCACTGGTAAAATATGATATTCCCCATTTATCGAATATTAGCGGTGTTCAAAACGAAACAATATCAAATGTAGTTGAATTTTGATGTATTTGATGGACATATCATGATTTGTTCCCCTGCTATGCAAACGGGGGGTATAAGGGATATCGGAACTTTAAGTATCCCGTTAAACCAGGCGTTTCTACACATCCCATGAGATACGGGCTGTAGAATAGTTTACTTCGTTATTTTATATGAATGAGTGCGCACATACCACCGGATCTATTTGCGCTTAGACTGTTTTTTGTTGATTTCAGCGAAGAATCCGAGCGCATGGCCACATTTTGGCAACGGATCGTCAGGTCAGTGTTGCTTACAAATGACGTAGTCACGTACACCTGCACAATGTCAGCATTTAACTAGACGATCCATAAACATTTTTGTGTTTTATAGCAAACGTACATTTCGCCAATTTATTTATAATGGATGCCCGTCTGGGTTCAGATTGCACCACTGACAAATCGAGAGATCTATCAGTTGAAACGTGCTGATATCAACCAAAATTACTTGGTTAGAATATATGTATCTGTGATTAGTCCAGTAGTTGAATATGCCTGCCCGGTATGGCACACGAACTTGCCTAAATACTTATCGGACAACATCGAGATAATTAAAAAAAGGTGTCTCAAAACTATATTTCCTGGTTGTTTATACGAGGATATTCTGGAGGTGGTAAACTTACCAACGCTGCACGATAGATGCAATGAATTGTGTAAAACGTATTTCGCTAGAATGAAGCGTAGTGACCACAAACGGAATACGCTACTACCAAATACTCGAAATGTGCCGTATACATTAAGATCATTATCAGTATCCTTGGTCTTGCGTTATTTTATTGAGTACAACATGTTTTATGAGTATTGTAGCATAATGTTGTGTCGTATTGTAACTTGTAACAGTATCAAACTTGTGTGATTTGGGGCTTTTTATGGTGAAAGTAAGCACAATCCAACTGAAAAGTTGCAAATAATAATAAATGTATTCTTATTATTCTTGATATGATAGTAGAGATGAACAGTCTAAAGTATGAATGTGTTTGTATGTGTGTTTGTATGTGTGTGTGTGTGTGTGTGTGTGTGTGTGTGTGTGCGTGTGTGCGTGTGTACGTGTGTACGTGTGTACGTGTGTACGTGTGTACGTGTGTACGTGTGTACGTGTGTACGTGTGTACGTGTGTGCGTGTGTGTGCGTGTGTATGTGTGTATGTGTGTTTGTGTGTTTGTGTGTTTGTGTGTTTGCGTGTTTGCGTTTTTGTATTTTGGCATTTTTGCAATTTTGCATTTTTGTATGCATGCATTCTGGGCGATTCCGATTCCGGAATCCGATTCAAAGGATGACCATGACTCCAATTCAGAAATCGGAGATTATTAAAGTAGTGGGATTGGAATTGAAATCAGAATCGCTTGATATGAAAGCAGCGGAATTGAAATTGGAATCGGAATTGCTTTTAGTGGAATCGGAATTCGAATCGGAATTGCACACTGGAATCAAATGTTTGATTCCACATCCACTTTTCTATTTTGGTGCTTCAAAGGCACAGTGAAAATATATATAAGTAAAAGTTATATACGGGGAAGAACGAGGAAATCTACACATTAACTCCCGATTGTACTTGGAAAATAACAAGTACATTTAAGCACATTAAAACATTCTTGATATTATAATTAATTACCTGTTTAGTCTTTGGTTTTACTCTAGGCAAAGGCAGGTTGTTAATGTTGCAATCTGAGTTAAAGTACTACGTTATCGTTTTTAGGAAAGTGTATGCATGAACGATATTTACTTATTTGATAACACTTGCTACCATATATGTCACTTTGCCAATTTATATGTTATTTGATAGAATATGCTTTAACAAAATTACGGGTCGCCATATGCTGTCAGCGGAATAATAAACGTATGACATGCGGATATAATTGTGTTTGTCTTTTGCGGCATTTTATCTTAAAATTGTATATTATGTTATAAAGTTGGAATCGGAATAGGAATCGGCATAGTGTGGATGAAATCGTAATCAGGATAAAACAATTAGTTGGAATCGGAATCGATAACATCTGAGTGGAATCGGAATCGATAAAATCTGAGTGGAATCAGAATCGGAATTGGAATTTAAAAAATTGTTGGAATCGGAATTGGTGATGTTGAATCAACCCCAGGTCTGTAACTAACAAATCTAGTTAGACGCAGCCGGAAGATTAATAATTACCCTTCATTTCAACTTTGTGTTGGCATTAATTTGAAAGGAAGGACATTTAAAATAAATAGCGGCTTAGACACTTTATGACAGGGAAACAGGGCATTCATGTTTTAAAGATCCTGAGGTTCATATTTAAATACATTAAATCTTTTTTTCGATATAAATAAGCGATGTTGATACGCGTGTTATTTCTTGCAGCAGTGTGTGACCCGAACTGTGTACAGTGCGCAACAAACGGAGCAGGGAAATGTGACGACGGTCATTGTAACAACGGCTATGTCTTTGCCAATGAAACGCATACTTGTGCCGGTACGGGGTTGTATTATAGGGAATAATTATCCTTAACTATGAGAAAAAATGGCAGCTGGTTGTCATAACCCACTTTGCAAATAGAACGTTCAAGTCGTTTTATTGTGTTATGACCACTAACGGGAATACACAAATAGTGGTTCCGTAGTCGTCTGAACCATTAATGAAAACAACGAGTGTTCTCGTAGTCGCATGAACTGTTCACGAACAAAGAAAACGAAAAATGCGACATAGTGATTGTGGGTTTAGCACCAGTATGGAAATTACGCATTCACTTGTTCTACTATAGAAACTTCACATTTTTCATATTGATACATGAGGCGAAACTTATCATAAATGAAAAGTATCAATGCGGTTTAACCTAATTATTTCGTATCTATAGTGTTTTGTAGGTTTCTTTTGGCAATCTAGAGTAACGCTGGTCGCGCAAGATAATATTACGTATGCATACCATCCGATTATGTAATGCAATACAATCAGTGTTGTGGCAAACCAATTATGTAGGTAGTGTAACCTACAATAATTATTATGCGAGACAAATCTACAATGATAAAAAACGTTGTGTTTGTTGCAGCGGTGTGTGACCCGAATTGTGGACGATGTGACACGTACGGACCAGGAAAATGCGACGATACTCACTGTAATAACGGCTACATCTTCGTCAGTGAAAGGAAGACTTGTGCTGGTCTGTGAAATTATTATAATTATCGTAGTGTACAATAGTTTCTCTATAGAAACAACATGTGATTCCATGTTATCAAACGAATAGAAACTGTACACGGACGCATACACAAAATGGCAAAATAATCGTTGCATCACACTGGTCGCATGCTTATAAATTCCATAAAATGAACATACATGTATATATATATATATATATATATATATATATATATATATATATACACTATAATATATAATAACCATTACCGTCGGCGCCTTTGCCATTCACTTATGAAAAACTAACAGGCGCTTTAAAACAATTTTTTGATGTCCGTCTAAAAATAAAAACGAATGCGCACATGTGTACGGTTTTATTTTTGCGAAGTTGAATGTTGAATATTAGCAAATATTAAGAACATTGTCGAATAGCGAATTATGAACTGGAGCTAAGTTTTTTTGAGTTAGTGGTATAATACAGGCATCGCTATAAACTGTGTCTATCTATCTATGTGCACCGTGCGTTCATAATTTTAGTACGCGCTACATTGCAGCCTGCACATTTCAAAAATACTTTTGTATCCTTAGCTATAATAAATATGCCATGTTTAAGAAAAGTTACCAAACATGTTACCATATCCTGTATGTAGATCTGGCATGGGGCAGTTAACTTGAACATTTGTTTTAATTAAATTATAATTAACTCCGAAATGTCCCAGTTAAATTAAATTAAATTAATCTCACATATTTATCTGGTCAATTAAATTAAATTAACAATTAACTTTATTTCAATTAATAAGTAATTTCAATTAACTTCAATTCACTTCAATTAAATTAATAACTAAAAACTATATTTAAAATAACCATTAACTTTCTGTGATAACAAAACAACATAGCAATTCATTGTCATCGTTAACACATTTATTAAATGTGTTCTAAGGACACACAAACAGTTATACATGGTACCAGAAATACTGTAATTAGTATTAATTCATCAGGCTATTGTTAAGCAGTGTGTTCTGTTTGGTCCAGATCATTTATTACATTTCAAGAACATGAGCAGTTGTCACTTAACCAGCATTTTTCAGTACTCTCCACCTTTTCAACTACACTAAACAGCTCTAGACTCCATATACCTTTTGTATTGCATGCACTTGGATGGATGATAAAAGTAATAGACGTCAGTACTCTCACATAACACAGTACTTTGCCAAGTAGGCCCACTGCCATACTCCCAGCGGAGCTTATTCACAGATTGACACTGGCTGGACAGTGAGACTATTCAAACAATTACCTGTGTCTGTAACTGTCTCTGATGTCAATTGAGTGAACTTTGGTCACAGTACAGAATGGTCTCTAAAACTCGAACCACTATCACCAACGCATAAAATAATGCCGAGTAAAACCAAGTTAAATGACAGTTAATTGAGATTCTGTCAATTAACATAAATTAACCTCTTCCAGAAAAGTAAATTAAGTAAATTAATTTGCATCTTTTAAGAACGTCAATTAATTTAATTAAAGTTAATTGAGTAAATTGAATTAACAAATTTACAATTGAAATTAACTCGTGCCTGATGAAAATTACTTGGTGATGTTTTACCCGTCCGGTGTAAGCCTGACGGAGTTGTTATCAGTTTGTGAAAGTTATGATCATGAAATGAAATTTAACTATAAGAGAAGCATGGTACTGATAAGTAGAGGAAAGTGTAATTTTTTATTATGAATAATTTATGCCCCTTGCATTTAAGCTAAATGGGATTAAATTAAATAAGTTAGTAGTCTCAAATACCTCGGTCATATTATATGTACTACTTTTTCTGTAATTATATATTATGCTTTCTAATATTAACAAATACAACGAATGTATCCATGGAATGTTTAACTAATGTTCAGACTTAATCCAACTGCAGTATTACAACCATTGCTATTATGCACTAAAACGAATGAACTATACTTTTTAAAAGTACTCTAGTTCGATACACAACAAAATGAAATGCGCGTGTCACAGACACACATGCATCAGACGATCCTTGCCTTAGTAACCAATCACGAGCGATGGGCGTGGCTTCAAAGCGCCTGTTAAGTGAATCACAAAGGTGCTTCCCGTAGATTCGTTGACTGATACCCAATCCTTCGTGAGGCGCCGCCTTACGAGTAGTTTGCGGAGCGCCTCTAGGGACTGATTCGCGAACAAGAATACCGTTCCCAATCCGGCTTCAGTATTTGAGCACACGCGTTGTGTTTTTACTTTTAGGACTTTTCTTAATTTATTAATAAGCAAAGCAACTTCTGAAAGTTCTTTTGTAAACTGTTCGTTATCACCAAACAGACCACAGATCGAACAGTTAGAGTTATAACAATAAAGTCAATAATACAGAAGCGCACATGTAGCTGTGTCTAATACATGCCCACCTCGATTTCGCTCATATACGAACTACATTTTTGCAAAAAATTCATTGCTCCATGTGTTCATTCGTTTCACATGTAGGTTGTTATAAAATATTGCGTTTGCGGACAATCAACATGCTATCATAACAGGTACTTCAAATGTCGTGCGCGTAAACAAAGGTAGCAGCGGCGCACACAGACTCGAATCAGAGCGGTATTTGGGCATATTAAGAAGAATAAGAATAAGAATAAGTAGAAGAAGAAGAAGAAGAATTCGTTTTATTTGACCCCGACAAATTAAATAATACATACAGTACATCTATATAAAAAAAATTAAATAATACAAATATATAACCTTATGGTAAACATGGCATAATTTAATGATACATAACAACTAATAGGGCATGGAGACTCCTCTAACACTATGGAAGTCGATATCGAGGAGCCACCTTTTGTAATAAAACTTTAACTGAATCAACACATCACCCAAATCAAATTCTTCCGGAAAAAGAAAAAACACATCATATGTATGCATGTGTGTAGTGTGAGTAAGCTTACATGATTATTGTGTTTGTCGTTAACGCACTGTTTTGTACTGTATCAAGTTGACAGGTGGTTGTCGGTTCTTAATTTTGTATACATGTATAACAATTTTGCCGTGTGCATGTTATTTAGTGTGCTGTTTAAATTTAAACGCAGGTCTGTTGCTGTTGCGTAGTGTGTTGCTTGTGCTTCATACTCTCGCTTACAGTTACACCTGCTCATGATAGCTCATTTGAACGAAAATGGAGCCGAGTGTGTAAGTCTCCCCTGCTGGTACATAGCCTCTCCATAGAAACAGTTGGGGGGGGGGTAGTGTTAGGGTTTGGCTCCCGTAGGCATAGAATGTTAATTTATGACCACATTTATAAATGCATTCTCATATGTCTTAGCAATAAGAAAACGTCATTTGTTACTGCGGTGTGAAGAATACGTGTACTTGTTCGTGAATTCATAATAGGCCGTGATGCATTCTAATATTACAGTTGAAATAATGTATTTTTTATATAACAAAATCAACTGTATCAGAGATCCGGTCTCAAACACGACAGACGACTTGATTGGAAAACTTACTATGTCAAACTGAAGCATATACACTTACTGGATCCTGTATTTGACAGGATCCAGTAAGGATTCTTAACACTAAACAAAATAATGAATAATGTGTATCTACTGCAAATGTACTGCGAGTGCTAGTTGAAATACAAAGAAAACATTGCATTCAATGTCACACACATGCAATATGACGCGTGTTCAATAATATTGACATTTGTAAATGGTGTACATAGCATAAGTTAACTTACTGATATTTTGTGATATTAATCGACGTTTTGAGAAGAGATTTATCAGGTAAATTGTTGCGAGCCGAGTTGCAAAATTCATGACATTAACGGGACAATAATGAACATTAACTTACATACATTTTCTGACAGTATTTTATATTGTCGAATGCGCCTTATTTGTTGCAGCGGTGTGTGCCCCGAATTGCGATCAGTGCGGCGTGAACGGACCACACAAATGTGACGACACTCACTGTAACAGCGGCTTCACCTTTGTCAGTGATTCGAAGACATGTGGCAGTTCGTGAATTCTTTGCTATCAATATATTACATATGTTCCCCAACTTATAACTGCATTTTGTTAGGTTCACATTCGAATAGTATAGTTGACCACTTCATATCATGATTTATGTACGGAGTAATGGTAAATTTTACATAAAATCATCCTTCTTTCTGGGATCTAATACAACATTAAATTATATCTTAATCAGACAAGTGCAGACTTATTATATAAGTTTTCCATATAAGTTCAATCTGCACATATAGTCTTACATTTATGTGCCATATATATTAAAGTTACATACGTTCATGTTTTATAAATCTTTAAAATATGTTCATGCGTAATACGTAAATCCATATCCACTACACTAATATGCGTCTTATTTGTTGCCAGAATGTGACCCAAACTGCGGAACATGTGACACAAACGGACCAACAAAATGCGACGATACTCATTGTAATAGCGGATACACGTTCGTCAGTGATTCGACGACTTGTACTGGTTGGTGATTTCATTATAGGCCAATATGCATTGGAACATTACAGTTGGAACAATATATTTTTTAGATTAAGAAATATTTTGTATAAGAGATCCAAACTCAAATACTTTAGATGACTTCATTAAAATATTGACTAAGTGGAACAGAAAAACGTTTCAAAAAATAGTTTTTGACATGATCCAGTACGGGTACTTTAAACCTAAACAAATAACAAAATAAAGTATCATGTCTATCTACTGCAAAGGTACTGCGAGTGCTAAAGGGAATACATATAAAATATTGCAACCAGTGTCATTTCATATATTTGCTAACCAAGAAATTAGGAATTATAATATGTATCTGTACTTTTGCACCCTTATAAAAACACAGATATGTTTTAATTTGTACTATATATTTCTACCAAAAATTATATTCTGAGCACAAGCTACAGTCATGATTTCGTTGACAATGTTATGTATGTTGGTGAACTTATGAAACTAATAACAACGTGTTTCGTTTTCAAGCAAGAGCAAAACATTTTAAATCAGCGTTATGAAATAGCATGCATTCAAACCCACATTGGTAAATGTAATATGAAACGTGTTCAATAACATTGACATTTGTTTTGTGGTGTGCATAGCATAAGTTAACGTACCGATATTTTGTGATATTAATCGACGTTTTGAGAAGAGATTTATGTGGCAAATTGTTGCGAACAGAATTGCAAAATTCCTGACATTAAATATATATTAGACTAAATTAACTAACTTACTTGTTCTGACAGTATTTTATTTTTTCAAATGCGCGTTATTTATTGCAGCGGTGTGTGCCCCGAACTGCACACAGTGCAACGTGAACGGACCAAACAAATGTGACGATTCTTACTGTAATAGCGGCTTCACCTTCGTCACTGATTCGAAGACATGTGCCAGTTCGTGATTTCTTCCCTCTAAATATGTCACAAATATTCCAGAACTTCCAATAATATTGTTGAAAACATAATGTGATGATTTATGTACGACGTAATGTTTAGTTTTACATAAAATCAACCTATAGTTTTACATAAAATCAACCTTCTTTCTGGAAACTAATACAAAAACATTAAAGTATACCACAGTCATGCATCTGCTGTCTTAATATACCAATTGTCCATATTATAAGTTAAATGTGCACATATAGGCTTACATTTATGTGCCATATATATTAATGTTATACAAGTACATGTTTTATAAATCTTTAAAAACCGTTTATACTTAATACGTAAACCCAAATGCACTACGCTAATATGCGTCTTATATTTTGTCAGAATGTGACCAAAACTGCGGAATATGTGACACAAACGGACCAACAAAATGCGACGATACTCATTGTAATAGCGGATACACTTTCGTCAATGATTCGAATACTTGTACTGGTTGGTGATTTCATAATAGGCCAAAATGCATAGAAACAATACAATTGGAACAATATATTTTTTAGATTACGAAATATTTTATATAAGAGATCCAGACTCAAATACTTTAGATGACATCATTAAAATATTGACTAAGTGGAACAGAAAAACGTATGAAGAATTAATTTTTGACATTATCCAGTACGGGTACTTTAAACCTAAACAATTAACAAAATAAAGTATAACGTCTATCTATTGCAAACATACTGCAATTGCTAGTGGGAATACAAATAAAACATTGCAACAAATGTCACTTCATATATCTGCTAACCAAGAAATGAGAAATGAGAAATAAAATACATCTGTACTTTTGAACCATTATAAAAACACATGTATATTTTAAGTTGTACTATATATATTTACATTCAACTTTAAATTCTGAGCCAAAGCTGCAGTCATGATTACCTCGACAATCTGATGGTATGTCGGTTAACTTATGAAAATAATCACCACGTGTTTTCTTTTCACGCAAGAGCAAAACATTTTAAATCAGGCTTATGAAGAAGCATGCATTGAAAACCGCATTGGTAGATGTAATATGAAACGTGTTCAATAACACTGACATTTGTTTTGTGGTGTGAATAGCATAAGTTAACGTACTGATATTCTGTGATAATAATCGACGTTTTGAGAAGAGTTTAATGCGGCAAATTTTGGCGACCAGAATTGCAAAATTCGTGACATTAACTATAACATATTAGATTAAATTAAGCAACTTACATGTTCTGACAGTATTTTATTTTGTGAAATGCGAGTTATTTGTTGCAGCGGTGTGTGCCCCGAACTGCGAACAGTGCGACGTGAACGGGCCACAGAAATGTGACGACACTCACTGCAATAGCGGCTTCACCTTCGTCAGTGATTCGAAGACATGTGCCAGTTCGTGAATTCTTTGCTATATATATGTCACATATATTCCACAACGTATAACTGCGTTTTTTACGTTCACAATCAAATAATATAGTTGATCACTTCACATTAAGATTTATGTACGGAGTAATTGTAAGTTTTACATAAATCATCCATATTTCTGGGAACTAATACAACATTAAATAATATCTCAATCAGGCAACTGCAGACTTATCATATCATTTTTCAACATAATTTCAATGTGCACATATAGGTGTACATTTATGTGCCATATAGAATAAAGTTATATACGTACATGTTTTATAAATCTTTAAAATACCGTCTACAGGTAATGCGTAAACCCACATCCACTATGCTAATATGCTTCTTATTTGTTGCCCGAATGTGACACAAACTGCGGAATATGTGACACAAACGGACCAACAAAATGCGACGATACTCATTGTAATAGCGGTTACACGTTCGTTAGTGATTCGAAGACTTGTTCTGGTTGGTGATTTCATTATAGGACAAGATGCACTGGAACATTTTAGTTGGAACAATTTCTGTTATATTACGAAATATTTTGTATAAGAGATTAAGACTCAAATACTTTAGATAACTTCATTAAAATATTGACTAAGTGGAACAGAAAAACGTTTGATCAATTAATTTTTTACATTATCCAGTACGGGTACTTTAAACCTAAACAAATAACAACATATAGTATAATGTCTATCTATTGCAAACGTACTGAGAGTGCTAATGGGAATAGAAATAAAACATTGCAAGAAATGTCACTTCATATATCTGCTAACCAACAAATGAGAAATTATAAAATACATCTGTATTTTTGAACCATTATAAAAACACATGTATGTTTTAAGTTGTACTATATATATATTTCTATTCAACATTAAATTCTGAGCCAAAGCTGCAGTCATGATTACTTCGACAATCTGATGGTATGTATGTTGGTTAACTTATGAAAATAATCACCACGTGTTTTCTTTTCACGCAAGAGCAAATCATTTTAAATCAGGGTTATGAAGAAGCATGCATTGAAACCCGCACTGCTAGATTTAATATGAAACGTGTTCAATATCATTGACATTTGTTTTGTGGTGTGAATAGCATAAGTTAACGTACTGATATTCTGTGATAATAATCGACGTTTTGAGAAGAGTTTTATGCGGCAAATTTTGGCGACCAGAATTGCAAAATTCGTGACATTAACTATAATATATTAGATTAAATTAAGCAACTTACATGTTCTGACAGTATTTTGTTTTGTGAAATGCGAGTTATTTGTTGCAGCGGTGTGTGCCCCGAACTGCGAACAGTGCGACGTGAACGGGCCACAGAAATGTGACGACACTCATTGTAATAGCGGCTTCACCTTCGTCAGTGATTCGAAGACATGTGCCAGTTCGTGATATCTTCGCTCTAAATATGTCACATATATTCCAGAACTTATAACTACGCTTACTTTAGGTTCACAATCCAACAGTATTGTTGAGAATATCATATGATGATTTATGTACGGAGTGTTGGTTAGTTTTACATAAAATTATCCTTCTTTCTGAAAGTTAATACATAATGATTACATATTACCTTAGTCAGACAGCTGCAGACTTAATATATAAATTTTCCATATGATAAGTTAAATGAGCACATATGGGCTAACATTTAAGAGCCATATAGAGTTACGTTATATACGTACATGTTTTATAAATCTTTAAAATACCGGATAGGTGTAATGCGTAAACCCATATCCACTATGCTAATATGCGTCTTATTTGTTGCCAGAATGTGACACAAACTGCGGAATATGTGACTCAAACGGACCTACAAAATGCGATGATACTCATTGTAATAGCGACTACACGTTCGTCAGTGATTCAAAGACTTGTACTGGTTGGTGATTTTATTATAGGCCAAGATGCATTGGAACATTACAGTAGGAATTTTTTTTTTATATATTACGAAATATTTTGTATCAGAGATCCCGACTCAGATACTTTAGATGACTTCTTTAAAATGTTGACTATGTGGAATATAAAAACTTCCGAAGAATTAATTTTTGACAGGGTTCCGTATGGGTACTTTACGGTAAACAAAATAACAAAATAATGTAGAATGTGTATCTATTAGAAATGTACTGCGAGTTCTAGTGGGAATACAGAAAACACTGTATCCAATGTCACATCATATATCTGCTAAAGAAGAAATAAGAAATTATGAACTACGTCTCTAGTGTTGCAATATTATTAACATATTTGTATATTTTAGTTTGTGCTATATATTTCTTTCCAACATTAAATTCTGAGCTAAAGCTGCAGTCATGATTACACTGAGGATCTTATGGTATGTTTTTGAACGTATTACATTAATAACCACGTGTTTTGTTTTCAAGCAAGAACAAAACATTTTAAATCAGAGTTATGAAGTAGCATGCATTGGAACACACACTGTTAGATGTAATATGACACGTGTTCATTAACATTGACATTTGTTTTGTGTTGTGAATAGCATAAGTTAACGTACTGATATTCTGCGATAATAATGGACGTTTTGAGAAGAGTTTTATGCGGCAAATTTTTGCGACCAGAATTGCAAAAATTCGTGACATTAACTATAACATATTATATTAAATTAAGCAACTTACATGTTCTGACAGTATTTTATTTTGTGAAATGCGAGTTATTTATTGCAGCGGTGTGCGCCCCAAACTGCGAACAGTGCTACATGAACGGGCCACAGAAATGTGACGACACTCACTGTAATAGCGGCTTCACCTTCGTCAGTGATTCGAAGACATGTGCCAGTTCGTGAATTCTTTCCTACAGATATGTCACATATATTCCACAACTTATAACTACCTTTTTGTTACGTTCACAATCAAATAGTATAGTTGATCACTTCACATTACGATTTATGTACGGAGTAATTGTAAGTTTTACATAAATCATCCTTATTTCTGGGAACTAATACAACAACATTAAATTATATCTCAATCAGGCAACTGCAGACTTATCATATCAATTTTCAACATAACTTCAATGTGCACATATAGGTGTACATTTATGTGCCATATAGAGTAAAGTTATATACGTACATGTTTTATAAATCTTTAAAATACCGTTTACGCGTAATGCGTAAACCCACATCCACTATGCTAATATGCGTCTTATTTGTTGCCAGAATGTGACACAAACTGCGGAATATGTGACACAAACGGACCAACAAAATGCGACGATACTCATTGTAATAGCGGCTACACGTTCGTTAGTTATTCGAAGACTTGTACTGGTTGGTGATTTCATTATAGGACAAGATGCACTGGAACATTTTAGTTGGAACAATTTCTGTTATATTACGAAATATTTTGTATAAGAGATCCCGACTCAAATACTTTAGATAACTTCATTAAAATATTGACTAAGTGGAACAGAAAAACGTTTGATCAATTAATTTTTGACATTATCCAGTACGGGTACTTTAAACCTAAACAAATAACAACATATAGTATAACGTCTATCTATTGCAAACGTACTGAGAGTGCTAGTGGGAATATAAATAAAACTTGCAAGAAATGTCACTTCATATATCTGCTAACCAACAAATGAGAAATTATAAAATACATCTGTATTTTTGAACCATTATAAAAACACATGTATGTTTTAAGTTGTACTATATATATATTTCTATTCAACATTAAATTCTGAGCCAAAGCTGCAGTCATGATTACCTCGACAATCTGATTGTATGTTGGTTAAGTTATGAAAATAATCACCACGTATTTTCTTTTCACGCAAGAGCAAATCATTTTAAATCAGGGTTATGAAGAAGCATGCATTGAAACCCGCACTGTTAGATGTAATATGAAACGTGTTCAATATCATTGACATTTGTTTTGTGGTGTGAATAGCATAAGTTAACGTACTGATATTCTGTGATAATAATCGACGTTTTGAGAAGAGTTTTATGCGGCAAATTTTGGCGACCAGAATTGCAAAATTCGTGACATTAACTATAATATATTAGATTAAATTAAGCAACTTACATGTTCTGACAGTATTTTGTTTTGTGAAATGCGAGTTTTTTGTTGCAGCGGTGTGTGCCCCGAACTGCGAACAGTGCGACGTGAACGGGCCACAGAAATGTGACGACACTCACTGCAATAGCGGCTTCACCTTCGTCAGTGATTCGAAGACATGTGCCAGTTCGTGATATCTTCGCTCTAAATATGTCACATATATTCCAGAACTTATAACTACGCTTACGTTAGGTTCACAATCCAAGAGTATTGTTGAGAATATCATATGATGGTTTATGTACAGAGTGTTGGTTAGTTTTACATAAAATTATCCTTCTTTCTGAAAATTAATACAAAATGATTACATTTTACCTTAGTCAGGCAACTGCAGACTTAATAAAAAAAAATTCCATATGATAAGTTAAATGAGCACATATAGGCTAACATTTAAGCGCCATATAGAGTAAAGTTATATACGTACATGTTTTATAATTCTTTAAAATACCGTTTACGCGTAATGCGTAAACCCACATCCACTATGCTAATATGCGTCTTATTTGTTGCCAGAATGTGACACAAACTGCGGAATATGTGACACAAACGGACCAACAAAATGTGATGATACTCATTGCAATAGCGACTACACGTTCGTCAGTGATTCGAAGACTTGTACTGGTTGGTGATTTTATTATAGGCCAGGATGCATTGGAACTTTACAGTTGGAACATTTGTTTTTTATATTACGAAATATTTTGTATCAGAGATCCAGACTCAGATACTTTAGATGACTTCTTTAAAATATTGACTATGTGGAATATAAAAACTTCCGAAGAATTAGTTTTTGACAGGGTTCCGTATGGGTACTTTACGGTAAACAAAATAACAAAATAATGTATAACGTGTATCTATTAGAAATGTACTGCAAGTTCTAGTGGGAATACAGAAAACACTGTATCCAATGTCACATCATATATCTGCTAACGAAGAAATAAGAAATTATGAACTACGACTCTAGTGTTGCAACATGATTAAAATATTTGTATATTTTAGTTTGTACTATATATTTCTTTCCAACATTAAATTCTGAGCTAAAGCTGCAGTAATGATTACACTGAGAATCTTATGGTATGTTGTTGAACGTATGACACTAATAACCACGTGTTTTGTTTTCAAGCAAGACCAAAACATTTTAAATCAGGGTTATGAAGTAGCATGCATTGGAACACACACTGTTAGATGTAATATGACACGTGTTCAATAACATTGACATTTGTTTTGTGGTGTGCATAGCATAAGTTAACGTACTGATATTCTGTGATAATAATCGACGTTTTGAGAAGAGTTTTATGCGGCAAATTTTGGCGACCAGAATTGCAAAATTCGTGACATTAACTATAACATATTAGATTAAATTAAGCAACTTACATGTTCTGACAGTATTTTATTTTGTGAAATGCGAGTTATTTGTTGCAGCGGTGTGTGCCCCGAACTGCGAACAGTGCGACGTGAACGGGCCACAGAAATGTGACGACACTCACTGTAATAGCGGCTTCACCTTCGTCAGTGATTCGAAGACATGTGCCAGTTCGTGAATTCTTTGCTATAGATATGTCACACATATTCCAGAACTTATAACTACCTTTTTGTTACGTTCACAATCAAAGAGTATAGTTGATCACTTCACATTACGATTCATGTACGGAGTAATTGTAAGTTTTACATAAATCATCCTTCTTTCTGGGAACTAATACAACAACATTAATTTATATCTCAATCAGGCAACTGCAGACTTATCATATACATTGTCAACATAACTTCAATGTGCACATATAGGTGTACATTTATGTGCCATATAGAGTAAAGTTATATACGTACATGTTTTATAAATCTTTAAAATACCGTTTACGCGTAATGCGTAAACCCACATCCACTATGCTAATATGCGTGTTATTTGTTATCAGAATGTGACACAAACTGCGGAATATGTGACTCAAACGGACCAACAAAATGCGATGATACTCATTGTAATAGCGGCTACACGTTCGTTAGTAATTCGAAGACTTGTACTGGTTGGTGATTTAATTATAGGACAAGATGCACTGGAACATTTTAGTAAGAACAATTTCTGTTATATTACGAAATATTTTGTATAAGAGATTAAGACTCAAATACTTTAGATAACTTAATTAAAATATTGACTAAGTGGAACAGAAAAACGTTTGATCAATTAATTTTTGACATTATCCAGTACGGGTACTTTAAACCTAAACAAATAACAACATATAGTATAATGTCTATCTATTGCAAACGTACTGAGAGTGCTAGTGGGAATATAAATAAAACATTGCAAGAAATGTCACTTCATATATCTGCTAACCAACAAATGAGAAATTATAAAATACATCTGTATTTTTGAACCATTATAAAAACACATGTATGTTTTAAGTTGTACTATATATATATTTCTATTCAACATTAAATTATGAGCCATAGCTGCAGTCATGATTACTTCGACAATCTGATGGTATGTTGGTTAACTTATGAAAATAATCACCACGTGTTTTCTTTTCACGCAAGAGCAAATCATTTTAAATCAGGGTTATAAAGAAGCATGCATTGAAACCCGCACTGCTAGATTTAATATGAAACGTGTTCAATATCATTGACATTTGTTTTGTGGTGTGAATAGCATAAGTTAACGTACTGATATTCTGTGATAATAATCGACGTTTTGAGAAGAGTTTTATGCGGCAAATTTTGGCGACCAGAATTGCAAAATTCGTGACATTAACTATAATATATTAGATTAAATTAAGCAACTTACATGTTCTGACAGTATTTTGTTTTGTGAAATGCGAGTTATTTGTTGCAGCGGTGTGTGCCCCGAACTGCGAACAGTGCGACGTGAACGGGCCACAGAAATGTGACGACACTCATTGTAATAGCGGCTTCACCTTCGTCAGTGATTCGAAGACATGTGCCAGTTCGTGATATCTTCGCTCTAAATATGTCACATATATTCCAGAACTTATAACTACGCTTACTTTAGGTTCACAATCCAACAGTATTGTTGAGAATATCATATGATGATTTATGTACGGAGTGTTGGTTAGTTTTACATAAAATTATCCTTCTTTCTGAAAGTTAATACATAATGATTACATATTACCTTAGTCAGACAACTGCAGACTTAATATATAAATTTTCCATATGATAAGTTAAATGAGCACATATGGGCTAACATTTAAGAGCCATATAGAGTTACGTTATATACGTACATGTTTTATAAATCTTTAAAATACCGGTTAGGTGTAATGCGTAAACCCACATCCACTATGCTAATATGCGTCTTATTTGTTGCCAGAATGTGACACAAACTGCGGAATATGTGACTCAAACGGACCTACAAAATGCGATGATACTCATTGCAATAGCGACTACACGTTCGTCAGTGATTCAAAGACTTGTACTGGTTGGTGATTTTATTATAGGCCAAGATGCATTGGAACATTACAGTAGGAACAATTTTTTTATATATTACGAAATATTTTGTATCAGAGATCCCGACTCAGATACTTTAGATGACTTCTTTAAAATGTTGACTATGTGGAATATAAAAACTTCCGAAGAATTAATTTTTGACAGGGTTCCGTATGGGTACTTTACGGTAAACAAAATAACAAAATAATGTAGAATGTGTATCTATTAGAAATGTACTGCGAGTTCTAGTGGGAATACAGAAAACACTGTATCCAATGTCACATCATATATCTGCTAAAGAAGAAATAAGAAATTATGAACTACGTCTCTAGTGTTGCAATATTATTAACATATTTGTATATTTTAGTTTGTGCTATATATTTCTTTCCAACATTAAATTCTGAGCTAAAGCTGCAGTCATGATTACACTGAGGATCTTATGGTATGTTTTTGAACGTATTACATTAATAACCACGTGTTTTGTTTTCAAGCAAGACCAAAACATTTTAAATCAGAGTTATGAAGTAGCATGCATTGGAACACACACTGTTAGATGTAATATGACACGTGTTCATTAACATTGACATTTGTTTTGTGTTGTGAATAGCATAAGTTAACGTACTGATATTCTGCGATAATAATGGACGTTTTGAGAAGAGTTTTATGCGGCAAATTTTTGCGACCAGAATTGCAAAAATTCGTGACATTAACTATAACATATTATATTAAATTAAGCAACTTACATGTTCTGACAGTATTTTATTTTGTGAAATGCGAGTTATTTATTGCAGCGGTGTGCGCCCCAAACTGCGAACAGTGCTACATGAACGGGCCACAGAAATGTGACGACACTCACTGTAATAGCGGCTTCACCTTCGTCAGTGATTCGAAGACATGTGCCAGTTCGTGAATTCTTTCCTACAGATATGTCACATATATTCCACAACTTATAACTACCTTTTTGTTACGTTCACAATCAAATAGTATAGTTGATCACTTCACATTACGATTTATGTACGGAGTAATTGTAAGTTTTACATAAATCATCCTTATTTCTGGGAACTAATACAACAACATTAAATTATATCTCAATCAGGCAACTGCAGACTTATCATATCAATTTTCAACATAACTTCAATGTGCACATATAGGTGTACATTTATGTGCCATATAGAGTAAAGTTATATACGTACATATTTTATAAATCTTTAAAATACCGTTTACGCGTAATGCGTAAACCCACATCCACTATGCTAATATGCGTCTTATTTGTTGCCAGAATGTGACACAAACTGCGGAATATGTGACACAAACGGACCAACAAAATGCGACGATACTCATTGTAATAGCGGCTACACGTTCGTTAGTTATTCGAAGACTTGTACTGGTTGGTGATTTCATTATAGGACAAGATGCACTGGAACATTTTAGTTGGAACAATTTCTGTTATATTACGAAATATTTTGTATAAGAGATCCCGACTCAAATACTTTAGATAACTTCATTAAAATATTGACTAAGTGGAACAGAAAAACGTTTGATCAATTAATTTTTGACATTATCCAGTACGGGTACTTTAAACCTAAACAAATAACGACATATAGTATAACGTCTATCTATTGCAAACGTACTGAGAGTGCTAGTGGGAATATAAATAAAACATTGCAAGAAATGTCACTTCATATATCTGCTAACCAACAAATGAGAAATTATAAAATACATCTGTATTTTTGAACCATTATAAAAACACATGTATGTTTTAAGTTGTACTATATATATATTTCTATTCAACATTAAATTCTGAGCCAAAGCTGCAGTCATGATTACCTCGATAATCTGATGGTATGTTGGTTAAGTTATGAAAATAATCACCACGTATTTTCTTTTCACGCAAGAGCAAATCATTTTAAATCAGGGTTATGAAGAAGCATGCATTGAAACCCGCACTGTTAGATGTAATATGAAACGTGTTCAATATCATTGACATTTGTTTTGTGGTGTGAATAGCATAAGTTAACGTACTGATATTCTGTGATAATAATCGACGTTTTGAGAAGAGTTTTATGCGGCAAATTTTGGCGACCAGAATTGCAAAATTCGTGACATTAACTATAATATATTAGATTAAATTAAGCAACTTACATGTTCTGACAGTATTTTGTTTTGTGAAATGCGAGTTTTTTGTTGCAGCGGTGTGTGCCCCGAACTGCGAACAGTGCGACGTGAACGGGCCACAGAAATGTGACGACACTCACTGCAATAGCGGCTTCACCTTCGTCAGTGATTCGAAGACATGTGCCAGTTCGTGATATCTTCGCTCTAAATATGTCACATATATTCCAGAACTTATAACTACGCTTACGTTAGGTTCACAATCCAAGAGTATTGTTGAGAATATCATATGGTGGTTTATGTACAGAGTGTTGGTTAGTTTTACATAAAATTATCCTTCTTTCTGAAAATTAATACAAAATGATTACATTTTACCTTAGTCAGGCAACTGCAGACTTAATAAAAAAAAATTCCATATGATAAGTTAAATGAGCACATATAGGCTAACATTTAAGCGCCATATAGAGTAAAGTTATATACGTACATGTTTTATAATTCTTTAAAATACCGTTTACGCGTAATGCGTAAACCCACATCCACTATGCTAATATGCGTCTTATTTGTTGCCAGAATGTGACACAAACTGCGGAATATGTGACACAAACGGACCAACAAAATGTGATGATACTCATTGCAATAGCGACTACACGTTCGTCAGTGATTCGAAGACTTGTACTGGTTGGTGATTTTATTATAGGCCAGGATGCATTGGAACTTTACAGTTGGAACAATTGTTTTTTATATTACGAAATATTTTGTATCAGAGATCCAGACTCAGATACTTTAGATGACTTCTTTAAAATATTGACTATGTGGAATATAAAAACTTCCGAAGAATTAGTTTTTGACAGGGTTCCGTATGGGTACTTTACGGTAAACAAAATAACAAAATAATGTATAATGTGTATCTATTAGAAATGTACTGCAAGTTCTAGTGGGAATACAGAAAACACTGTATCCAATGTCACATCATATATCTGCTAACGAAGAAATAAGAAATTATGAACTACGACTCTAGTGTTGCAACATGATTAAAATATTTGTATATTTTAGTTTGTACTATATATTTCTTTCCAACATTAAATTCTGAGCTAAAGCTGCAGTAATGATTACACTGAGAATCTTATGGTATGTTGTTGAACGTATGACACTAATAACCACGTGTTTTGTTTTCAAGCAAGACCAAAACATTTTAAATCAGGGTTATGAAGTAGCATGCATTGGAACACACACTGTTAGATGTAATATGACACGTGTTCAATAACATTGACATTTGTTTTGTGGTGTGCATAGCATAAGTTAACGTACTGATATTCTGTGATAATAATCGACGTTTTGAGAAGAGTTTTATGCGGCAAATTTTGGCGACCAGAATTGCAAAATTCGTGACATTAACTATAACATATTAGATTAAATTAAGCAACTTACATGTTCTGACAGTATTTTATTTTGTGAAATGCGAGTTATTTGTTGCAGCGGTGTGTGCCCCGAACTGCGAACAGTGCGACGTGAACGGGCCACAGAAATGTGACGACACTCACTGTAATAGCGGCTTCACCTTCGTCAGTGATTCGAAGACATGTGCCAGTTCGTGAATTCTTTGCTATAGATATGTCACACATATTCCAGAACTTATAACTACCTTTTTGTTACGTTCACAATCAAAGAGTATAGTTGATCACTTCACATTACGATTCATGTACGGAGTAATTGTAAGTTTTACATAAATCATCCTTCTTTCTGGGAACTAATACAACAACATTAATTTATATCTCAATCAGGCAACTGCAGACTTATCATATACATTGTCAACATAACTTCAATGTGCACATATAGGTGTACATTTATGTGCCATATAGAGTAAAGTTATATACGTACATGTTTTATAAATCTTTAAAATACCGTTTACGCGTAATGCGTAAACCCACATCCACTATGCTAATATGCGTGTTATTTGTTATCAGAATGTGACACAAACTGCGGAATATGTGACTCAAACGGACCAACAAAATGCGATGATACTCATTGTAATAGCGGCTACACGTTCGTTAGTAATTCGAAGACTTGTACTGGTTGGTGATTTAATTATAGGACAAGATGCACTGGAACATTTTAGTTGGAACAATTTCCGTTATATTACGAAATATTTTGTATAAGAGATTAAGACTCAAATACTTTAGATAACTTCATTAAAATATTGACTAAGTGGAACAGAAAAACGTTTGATCAATTAATTTTTGACATTATCCAGTACGGGTACTTTAAACCTAAACAAATAACAACATATAGTATAATGTCTATCTATTGCAAACGTACTGAGAGTGCTAGTGGGAATATAAATAAAACATTGCAAGAAATGTCACTTCATATATCTGCTAACCAACAAATGAGAAATTATAAAATACATCTGTATTTTTGAACCATTATAAAAACACATGTATGTTTTAAGTTGTACTATATATATATTTCTATTCAACATTAAATTCTGAGCCAAAGCTGCAGTCATGATTACCTCGACAATCTGATGGTATGTTGGTTAAGTTATGAAAATAATCACCACGTATTTTCTTTTCACGCAAGAGCAAATCATTTTAAATCAGGGTTATGAAGAAGCATGCATTGAAACCCGCACTGTTAGATGTAATATGAAACGTGTTCAATATCATTGACATTTGTTTTGTGGTGTGAATAGCATAAGTTAACGTACTGATATTCTGTGATAATAATCGACGTTTTGAGAAGAGTTTTATGCGGCAAATTTTGGCGACCAGAATTGCAAAATTCGTGACATTAACTATAATATATTAGATTAAATTAAGCAACTTACATGTTCTGACAGTATTTTGTTTTGTGAAATGCGAGTTTTTTGTTGCAGCGGTGTGTGCCCCGAACTGCGAACAGTGCGACGTGAACGGGCCACAGAAATGTGACGACACTCACTGCAATAGCGGCTTCACCTTCGTCAGTGATTCGAAGACATGTGCCAGTTCGTGATATCTTCGCTCTAAATATGTCACATATATTCCAGAACTTATAACTACGCTTACGTTAGGTTCACAATCCAAGAGTATTGTTGAGAATATCATATGATGGTTTATGTACAGAGTGTTGGTTAGTTTTACATAAAATTATCCTTCTTTCTGAAAATTAATACAAAATGATTACATTTTACCTTAGTCAGGCAACTGCAGACTTAATAAAAAAAAATTCCATATGATAAGTTAAATGAGCACATATAGGCTAACATTTAAGCGCCATATAGAGTAAAGTTATATACGTACATGTTTTATAATTCTTTAAAATACCGTTTACGCGTAATGCGTAAACCCACATCCACTATGCTAATATGCGTCTTATTTGTTGCCAGAATGTGACACAAACTGCGGAATATGTGACACAAACGGACCAACAAAATGTGATGATACTCATTGCAATAGCGACTACACGTTCGTCAGTGATTCGAAGACTTGTACTGGTTGGTGATTTTATTATAGGCCAGGATGCATTGGAACTTTACAGTTGGAACAATTGTTTTTTATATTACGAAATATTTTGTATCAGAGATCCAGACTCAGATACTTTAGATGACTTCTTTAAAATATTGACTATGTGGAATATAAAAACTTCCGAAGAATTAGTTTTTGACAGGGTTCCGTATGGGTACTTTACGGTAAACAAAATAACAAAATAATGTATAATGTGTATCTATTAGAAATGTACTGCAAGTTCTAGTGGGAATACAGAAAACACTGTATCCAATGTCACATCATATATCTGCTAACGAAGAAATAAGAAATTATGAACTACGACTCTAGTGTTGCAACATGATTAAAATATTTATATATTTTAGTTTGTACTATATATTTCTTTCCAACATTAAATTCTGAGCTAAAGCTGCAGTAATGATTACACTGAGAATCTTATGGTATGTTGTTGAACGTATGACACTAATAACCACGTGTTTTGTTTTCAAGCAAGACCAAAACATTTTAAATCAGGGTTATGAAGTAGCATGCATTGGAACACACACTGTTAGATGTAATATGACACGTGTTCAATAACATTGACATTTGTTTTGTGGTGTGCATAGCATAAGTTAACGTACTGATATTCTGTGATAATAATCGACGTTTTGAGAAGAGTTTTATGCGGCAAATTTTGGCGACCAGAATTGCAAAATTCGTGACATTAACTATAACATATTAGATTAAATTAAGCAACTTACATGTTCTGACAGTATTTTATTTTGTGAAATGCGAGTTATTTGTTGCAGCGGTGTGTGCCCCGAACTGCGAACAGTGCGACGTGAACGGGCCACAGAAATGTGACGACACTCACTGTAATAGCGGCTTCACCTTCGTCAGTGATTCGAAGACATGTGCCAGTTCGTGAATTCTTTGCTATAGATATGTCACACATATTCCAGAACTTATAACTACCTTTTTGCTACGTTCACAATCAAAGAGTATAGTTGATCACTTCACATTACGATTCATGTACGGAGTAATTGTAAGTTTTACATAAATCATCCTTCTTTCTGGGAACTAATACAACAACATTAATTTATATCTCAATCAGGCAACTGCAGACTTATCATATACATTGTCAACATAACTTCAATGTGCACATATAGGTGTACATTTATGTGCCATATAGAGTAAAGTTATATACGTACATGTTTTATAAATCTTTAAAATACCGTTTACGCGTAATGCGTAAACCCACATCCACTATGCTAATATGCGTGTTATTTGTTATCAGAATGTGACACAAACTGCGGAATATGTGACTCAAACGGACCAACAAAATGCGATGATACTCATTGTAATAGCGGCTACACGTTCGTTAGTAATTCGAAGACTTGTACTGGTTGGTGATTTAATTATAGGACAAGATGCACTGGAACATTTTAGTTGGAACAATTTCTGTTATATTACGAAATATTTTGTATAAGAGATTAAGACTCAAATACTTTAGATAACTTCATTAAAATATTGACTAAGTGGAACAGAAAAACGTTTGATCAATTAATTTTTGACATTATCCAGTACGGGTACTTTAAACCTAAACAAATAACAACATATAGTATAATGTCTATCTATTGCAAACGTACTGAGAGTGCTAGTGGGAATATAAATAAAACATTGCAAGAAATGTCACTTCATATATCTGCTAACCAACAAATGAGAAATTATAAAATACATCTGTATTTTTGAACCATTATAAAAACACATGTATGTTTTAAGTTGTACTATATATATATTTCTATTCAACATTAAATTATGAGCCATTGCTGCAGTCATGATTACTTCGACAATCTGATGGTATGTTGGTTAAGTTATGAAAATAATCACCACGTGTTTTCTTTTCACGCAAGAGCAAATCATTTTAAATCAGGGTTATAAAGAAGCATGCATTGAAACCCGCACTGCTAGATTTAATATGAAACGTGTTCAATATCATTGACATTTGTTTTGTGGTGTGAATAGCATAAGTTAACGTACTGATATTCTGCGATAATAATCGACGTTTTGAGAAGAGTTTTATGCGGCAAATTTTGGCGACCAGAATTGCAAAATTCGTGACATTAACTATAACATATTAGATTAAATTAAGCAACTTACATGTTCTGACAGTATTTTATTTTGTGAAATGCGAGTTATTTATTGCAGCGGTGTGTGCCCCGAACTGCGAACAGTGCGACGTGAACGGGCCACAGAAATGTGACGACACTCACTGTAATAGCGGCTTCACCTTCGTCAGTGATTCGAAGACATGTGCCAGTTCGTGAATTCTTTGCTATAGATATGTCACATATATTCCACAACTTATAACTACGTTTTTGTTACGTTCACAATCAAATAGTATAGTTGATCTCTTCACATTACGATTTATGTACATAGTAATTGTAAGTTTTACATAAATCATCCTTCTTTCTGGGAACTAATAAACAACATTAATTTATATCTAAATCAGGCAACTGTAGACTTATCATATACATTTTCAACATAACTTCAATGTGCACATATAGGTGTACATTTATGTGCCATATAGAGTAAAGTTTTATACATACATGTTTTATAAATCTTTAAAATACCGTTTACGCGTAATGCGTAAACCCACATCCACTATGCTAATATGCGTCTTATTTGTTGCCAGAATGTGACACAAACTGCGGAATATGTGACACAAACGGACCAACAAAATGCGACGATACTCATTGTAATAGCGGCTACACGTTCGTTAGTGATTCGAAGACTTGTACTGGTTGGTGATTTCATTTTAGGACAAGATGCACTGGAACATTATATTTGGAACAATTTCTGTTATATTACGAAATATTTTGTATAAGAGATCCAGACTCAAATAATTTAGATAACTTCATTAAAATATTGACTAAGTGGAACAGAAAAACGTTTGATCAATTAATTTTTGACATTATCCAGTACGGGTACTTTAAACCTAAACAAATAACAACATATAGTATAACGTCTATCTATTGCAAACGTACTGAGAGTGCTAGTGGGAATATAAATAAAACATTGCAAGAAATGTCACTTCATATATCTGCTAACCAACAAATGAGAAATTATAAAATACATCTGTATTTTTGAACCATTATAAAAACACATGTATGTTTTAAGTTGTACTATATATATATTTCTATTCAACATTAAATTCTAAGCCAAAGCTGCATTCATGATTACCTCGACAATCTGATGGTATGTTGGTTAAGTTATGAAAATAATCACCACGTATTTTCTTTTCACCCAAGAGCAAATCATTTTAAATCAGGGTTATGAAGAAGCATGCATTGAAACCCGCACTGTTAGATGTAATATGAAACGTGTTCAATATCATTGACATTTGTTTTGTGGTGTGAATGGCATAAGTTAACGTACTGATATTCTGTGATAATAATCGACGTTTTGAGAAGAGTTTTATGCGGCAAATTTTGGCGACCAGAATTGCAAAATTCGTGACATTAACTATAATCTATTAGATTAAATTAAGCAACTTACATGTTCTGACAGTATTTTGTTTTGTGAAATGCGAGTTTTTTGTTGCAGCGGTGTGTGCCCCGAACTGCGAACAGTGCGACGAGAACGGGCCACAGAAATGTGACGACACTCACTGCAATAGCGGCTTCACCTTCGTCAGTGATTCGAAGACATGTGCCAGTTCGTGATATCTTCGCTCTAAATATGTCACATATATTCCAGAACTTATAACTACGCTTACGTTAGGTTCACAATCCAACAGTATTGTTGAGAATATCATATGATGGTTTATGTACAGAGTGTTGGTTAGTTTTACATAAAATTATCCTTCTTTCTGAAAATCAATACAAAATGATTACATTTTACCTTAGTCAGGCAACTGCAGAATTAATTTAAAAAAATTCCATATGATAAGTTAAATGAGCACATATAGGCTAACATTTAAGCGCCATATAGAGTAAAGTTGTATACGTACATGTTTTATAATTCTTTAAAATACCGTTTACGCGTAATGCGTAAACCCACATCCACTATGCTAATATGCGTCTTATTTGTTGCCAGAATGTGACACAAACTGCGGAATATGTGACACAAACGGACCAACAAAATGTGATGATACTCATTGCAATAGCGACTACACGTTCGTCAGTGATTCGATGACTTGTACTGGTTGGTGATTTTATTATAGGCCAGGATGCATTGGAACTTTACAGTTGGAACAATTGTTTTTTATATTACGAAATATTTTGTATCAGAGATCCAGACTCAGATACTTTAGATGACTTCTTTAAAGTATTGACTATGTGGAATATAAAAACTTCCGAAGAATTAGTTTTTGACAGGGTTCCGTATGGGTACTTTACGGTAAACAAAATAACAAAATAATGTATAATGTGTATCTATTAGAAATGTACTGCAAGTTCTAGTGGGAATACAGAAAACACTGTATCCAATGTCACATCATATATCTGCTAACGAAGAAATAAGAAATTATGAACTACGACTCTAGTGTTGCAACATGATTAAAATATTTGTATATTTTAGTTTGTACTATATATTTCTTTCCAACATTAAATTCTGAGCTAAAGCTGCAGTAATGATTACACTGAGAATCTTATGGTATGTTGTTGAACGTATGACACTAATAACCACGTGTTTTGTTTTCAAGCAAGACCAAAACATTTTAAATCAGGGTTATGAAGTAGCATGCATTGGAACACACACTGTTAGATGTAATATGACACGTGTTCAATAACATTGACATTTGTTTTGTGGTGTGCATAGCATAAGTTAACGTACTGATATTCTGTGATAATAATCGACGTTTTGAGAAGAGTTTTATGCGGCAAATTTTGGCGACCAGAATTGCAAAATTCGTGACATTAACTATAACATATTAGATTAAATTAAGCAACTTACATGTTCTGACAGTATTTTATTTTGTGAAATGCGAGTTATTTGTTGCAGCGGTGTGTGCCCCGAACTGTGAACAGTGCGACGTGAACGGGCCACAGAAATGTGACGACACTCATTGTAATAGCGGCTTCACCTTCGTCAGTGATTCGAAGACATGTGCCAGTTCGTGATTTCTTCGCTCTATATATGTCACGTATATTCCAGAACTTATACCTACGCCTACGTTAGGTTCACAATCCAACAGTATTGTTGAGAATATCATATGATGATTTATGTACGGAGTGTTGGTTAGTTTTACATAAAATTATCTTTCTTTCTGAAAGTTAATACAAAATGATTACATATTACCTTAGTCAGGCTACTGCAGACTATATATATACATTTTCCATATGATTAGTTAAATGAGCACATATGGGCTAACATTTAAGCGCCATATAGAGTAAAGTTATATACGTACTTGTTTTATAAATCTTTAAAATATCGTTTACGCGTAATGCGTAAACCCACATCCGCTATGGTAATATGCGTCTTATTTGTTGCCAGAATGTGACACAAACTGCGGAATATGTGACACAAACGGACCAACAAAATGCGATGATACTCACTGTAATAGCGACTACACGTTCGTCAGTGATTCGAAGACTTGTACTGGTTGGTGATTTTATTATAGGCCAAGATGCATTGGAACATTACAGTTGGAACAATTTTTTTAATATTACGAAATATTTTGTATCAGAGATCCATACTAAGATACTTTAGATGACTTCTTTAAAATATTGACTATGTGGAATATAAAAACTTCCGAAGAATTAATTTTTGACAGGGTTCCGTATGGGTACTTTACGGTAAACAAAATAACAAAATAATGTATAATGTGTATCTATTAGAAATGTACTGCGAGTTCTAGTGGGAATACAGAAAACACTGTATGCAATGTCACATCATATATCTGCTAACGAAGAAATAAAACATTATGAACTACGACTCTAGTGTTACAACATGACAAAAATATTTGTATATTTTAGTTTGTACTATATATTTCTTTCCAACATTAAATTCTGAGCTAAAGTTGCAGTAATGAATACACTGAGAATTCTTATGGTATGTTGTTGAAGGTATGACATTAATAACCACGTGTTTTGTTTTCAAGCAAGACCAAAACATTTTAAATCAGGGTTATGAAGTAGCATGCATTGGAATACACACTGTTAGATGTAATATGACACATGTTCAATAACATTGACATTTGTTTTGTGGTGTGAATAGCATAAGTTAACGTACTGATATTCTGTGATAATAATGGACGTTTTGAGAAGAGTTTTATGCGGCAAATTTTGGCGACCAGAATTGCTAAATTCGTGACATTAACTATAACATATTAGATTAAATTAAGCAACTTACATGTTCTGACAGTATTTTATTTTGTGAAATGCGAGTTATTTGTTGCAGCGGTGTGTGCCCCGAACTGCGAACAGTGCGACGTGAACGGGCCACAGAAATGTGACGACACTCACTGTAATAGCGGCTTCACCTTCGTCAGTGATTCGAAGACATGTGCCAGTTCGTGAATTCTTTGCTATAGATATGTCACATATATTCCACAACTTATAACTACGTTTTTGTTACGTTCACAATCAAATAGTATAGTTGATCACTTCACATTACGATTTATGTACGGAGTAATTGTAAGTTTTACATAAATCATCCTTCTTTCTGTGAACTAATACAACAACATTAATTTATATCTCAATCAGGCAACTGCAGACTTATCATATCAATTTTCAACATAACTTCAATGTGCACATATAGATGTACATTTACGTGCCATATAGAGTAAAGTTATATACGTACATGGTTTATAAATCTTTAAAATACGTTCATGCGTAATTCGCAAACCCACATCCACTATGCTAATATGCGTCTTATTTGTTGCCAGAATGTGACACAAACTGCGGAATATGTGACACAAACGGACCAACAAAATGCGACGATACTCATTGCAATAGTGGCTACACGTTCGTTAGTCATTCGAAGACTTGTACTGGTTGGTGATTTCATTATAGGACAAGATGCACTGGAACATTATAGTTGGAACAATTTCTGTTATATTACGAAATATTTTGTATAAGAGATCCAGACTCAAATACTTTAGATAACTTCATTAAAATATTGACTAAGTGGAACAGAAAAACGTTTGATCAATTAATTTTTGACAGTATCCAGTACGGGTACTTTAAACCTAAACAAATAACAACATATAGTATAATGTATATATATTGCAAACGTACTGAGAGTGCTAGTGGGAATAGAAATAAAACATTGCAATTAATGTCACTTCATATATCTGCTAACCAACAAATGAGAAATTATAAAATACATCTGTATTTTTGAACCATTAGAAAAACACATGTATGTTTTAAATTGTACTATATATATATTTCTATTCAACATTAAATTCTGAGCCAAAGCTGCAGTCATGATTAATTCGACAATCTGATGGTATGTTGGTTAACTTATGAAAATAATCACCACGTGTTTTCTTTTCACGCAAGAGCAAATCATTTTAAATCAGGGTTATGAAGAAGCATGCATTGAAACCCGCACTGCTAGATTTTATATGAAACGTGTTCAATATCATTGACATTTGTTTTGTGGTGTGAATAGCATAAATTAACGTACTGATATTCTGTGATAATAATCGACGTTTTGAGAAGAGTTCTATGTGGCAAATTTTGGCGACCAGAATTGCAAAATTCGTGACATTAACTATAATATATTAGATTAAATTAAGCAACTTACATGTTCTGACAGTATTTTGTTTTGTGAAATGCGAGTTATTTGTTGTAGCGGTGTGTGCCCCGAACTGCGAACAGTGCGACGTGAACGGGCCACAGAAATGTGACGACACTCATTGTAATAGCGGCTTCACCTTCGTCAGTGATTCGAAGACATGTGCCAGTTCGTGATTTCTTCGCTCTATATATGTCACGTATATTCCAGAACTTATAACTACGCCTACGTTAGGTTCACAATCCAACAGTATTGTTGAGAATATCATATGATGATTTATGTACGGAGTGTTGGTTAGTTTTACATAAAATTATCTTTCTTTCTGAAAGTTAATACAAAATCATTACATATTACCTTAGTCAGGCTACTGCAGACTATATATATACATTTTCCATATGATTAGTTAAATGAGCACATATGGGCTAACATTTAAGCGCCATATAGAGTAAAGTTATATACGTACTTGTTTTATAAATCTTTAAAATATCGTTTACGCGTAATGCGTAAACCCACATCCGCTATGGTAATATGTGTCTTATTTGTTGCCAGAATGTGACACAAACTGCGGAATATGTGACACAAACGGACCAACAAAATGCGATGTTACTCACTGTAATAGCGACTACACGTTCGTCAGTGATTCGAAGACTTGTACTGGTTGGTGATTTTATTATAGGCCAAGATGCATTGGAACATTACAGTTGGAACAATTTTTTTAATATTACGAAATATTTTGTATCAGAGATCCATACTCAGATACTTTAGATGACTTCTTTAAAATATTGACTATGTGGAATATAAAAACTTCCGAAGAATTAGTTTTTGACAGGGTTCCGTATGGGTACTTTACGGTAAACAAAATAACAAAATAATGTATAATGTGTATCTATTAGAAATGTACTGCGAGTTCTAGTGGGAATACAGAAAACACTGTATGCAATGTCACATCATATATCTGCTAACGAAGAAATAAGACATTATGAACTACGACTCTAGTGTTACAACATGACTAAAATATTTGTATATTTTAGTTTGTACTATATATTTCTTTCCAACATTAAATTCTGAGCTAAAGTTGCAGTAATGATTACACTGAGAATCTTATGGTATGTTGTTGAAGGTATGACATTAATAACCACGTGTTTTGTTTTCAAGCAAGACCAAAACATTTTAAATCAGGGTTATGAAGTAGCATGCATTGGAACACACACTGTTAGATGTAATATGACACGTCTTCAATAACATTGACATTTGTTTTGTGGTGTGAATAGCATAAGTTAACGTACTGATATTCTGTGATAATAATGGACGTTTTGAGAAGAGTTTTATGCGGCAAATTTTGGCGACCAGAATTGCTAAATTCGTGACATTAACTATAACATATTAGATTAAATTAAGCAACTTACATGTTCTGACAGTATTTTATTTTGTGAAATGCGAGTTATTTGTTGCAGCGGTGTGTGCCCCGAACTGCGAACAGTGCGACGTGAACGGGCCACAGAAATGTGACGACACTCACTGTAATAGCGGCTTCACCTTCGTCAGTGATTCGAAGACATGTGCCAGTTCGTGAATTCTTTGCTATAGATATGTCACATATATTCCACAACTTATAACTACGTTTTTGTTACGTTCACAATCAAATAGTATAGTTGATCACTTCACATTACGATTTATGTACGGAGTAATTGTAAGTTTTACATAAATCATCCTTCTTTCTGTGAACTAATACAACAACATTAATTTATATCTCAATCAGGCAACTGCAGACTTATCATATCAATTTTCAACATAACTTCAATGTGCACATATAGATGTACATTTACGTGCCATATAGAGTAAAGTTATATACGTACATGGTTTATAAATCTTTAAAATACGTTCATGCGTAATTCGCAAACCCACATCCACTATGCTAATATGCGTCTTATTTGTTGCCAGAATGTGACACAAACTGCGGAATATGTGACACAAACGGACCAACAAAATGCGACGATACTCATTGCAATAGTGGCTACACGTTCGTTAGTCATTCGAAGACTTGTACTGGTTGGTGATTTCATTATAGGACAAGATGCACTGGAACATTATAGTTGGAACAATTTCTGTTATATTACGAAATATTTTGTATAAGAGATCCAGACTCAAATACTTTAGATAACTTCATTAAAATATTGACTAAGTGGAACAGAAAAACGTTTGATCAATTAATTTTTGACAGTATCCAGTACGGGTACTTTAAACCTAAACAAATAACAACATATAGTATAATGTATATATATTGCAAACGTACTGAGAGTGCTAGTGGGAATAGAAATAAAACATTGCAAGAAATGTCACTTCATATATCTGCTAACCAACAAATGAGAAATTATAAAATACATCTGTATTTTTGAACCATTATAAAAACACATGTATGTTTTAAGTTGTACTATATATATATTTCTATTCAACATTAAATTCTGAGCCAAAGCTGCAGTCATGATTACCTCGACAATCTG
Source organism: Escarpia spicata (assembly GCA_963995525.1). Classification (NCBI taxonomy): domain Eukaryota; kingdom Metazoa; phylum Annelida; class Polychaeta; order Sabellida; family Siboglinidae; genus Escarpia; species Escarpia spicata. Next base: position 29,375,365 of record OZ023211.1, read on the forward strand.
ATGGTATGTTGGTTAAGTTATGAAAATAATCACCACGTATTTTCTTTTCACGCAAGAGCAAATCATTTTAAATCAGGGTTATGAAGAAGCATGCATTGAAACCCGCACTGTTAGATGTAATATGAAACGTGTTCAATATCATTGACATTTGTTTTGTGGTGTGAATAGCATAAGTTAACGTACTGATATTCTGTGATAATAATCGACGTTTTGAGAAGAGTTTTATGCGGCAAATTTTGGCGACCAGAATTGCAAAATTCGTGACATTAACTATAATATATTAGATTAAATTAAGCAACTTACATGTTCTGACAGTATTTTGTTTTGTGAAATGCGAGTTTTTTGTTGCAGCGGTGTGTGCCCCGAACTGCGAACAGTGCGACGTGAACGGGCCACAGAAATGTGACGACACTCACTGCAATAGCGGCTTCACCTTCGTCAGTGATTCGAAGACATGTGCCAGTTCGTGATATCTTCGCTCTAAATATGTCACATATATTCCAGAACTTATAACTACGCTTACGTTAGGTTCACAATCCAAGAGTATTGTTGAGAATATCATATGATGGTTTATGTACAGAGTGTTGGTTAGTTTTACATAAAATTATCCTTCTTTCTGAAAATTAATACAAAATGATTACATTTTACCTTAGTCAGGCAACTGCAGACTTAATAAAAAAAAAATCCATATGATAAGTTAAATGAGCACATATAGGCTAACATTTAAGCGCCATATAGAGTAAAGTTATATACGTACATGTTTTATAATTCTTTAAAATACCGTTTACGCGTAATGCGTAAACCCACATCCACTATGCTAATATGCGTCTTATTTGTTGCCAGAATGTGACACAAACTGCGGAATATGTGACACAAACGGACCAACAAAATGTGATGATACTCATTGCAATAGCGACTACACGTTCGTCAGTGATTCGAAGACTTGTACTGGTTGGTGATTTTATTATAGGCCAGGATGCATTGGAACTTTACAGTTGGAACAATTGTTTTTTATATTACGAAATATTTTGTATCAGAGATCCAGACTCAGATACTTTAGATGACTTCTTTAAAATATTGACTATGTGGAATATAAAAACTTCCGAAGAATTAGTTTTTGACAGGGTTCCGTATGGGTACTTTACGGTAAACAAAATAACAAAATAATGTATAATGTGTATCTATTAGAAATGTACTGCAAGTTCTAGTGGGAATACAGAAAACACTGTATCCAATGTCACATCATATATCTGCTAACGAAGAAATAAGAAATTATGAACTACGACTCTAGTGTTGCAACATGATTAAAATATTTGTATATTTTAGTTTGTACTATATATTTCTTTCCAACATTAAATTCTGAGCTAAAGCTGCAGTAATGATTACACTGAGAATCTTATGGTATGTTGTTGAACGTATGACACTAATAACCACGTGTTTTGTTTTCAAGCAAGACCAAAACATTTTAAATCAGGGTTATGAAGTAGCATGCATTGGAACACACACTGTTAGATGTAATATGACACGTGTTCAATAACATTGACATTTGTTTTGTGGTGTGCATAGCATAAGTTAACGTACTGATATTCTGTGATAATAATCGACGTTTTGAGAAGAGTTTTATGCGGCAAATTTTGGCGACCAGAATTGCAAAATTCGTGACATTAACTATAACATATTAGATTAAATTAAGCAACTTACATGTTCTGACAGTATTTTATTTTGTGAAATGCGAGTTATTTGTTGCAGCGGTGTGTGCCCCGAACTGCGAACAGTGCGACGTGAACGGGCCACAGAAATGTGACGACACTCACTGTAATAGCGGCTTCACCTTCGTCAGTGATTCGAAGACATGTGCCAGTTCGTGAATTCTTTGCTATAGATATGTCACACATATTCCAGAACTTATAACTACCTTTTTGCTACGTTCACAATCAAAGAGTATAGTTGATCACTTCACATTACGATTCATGTACGGAGTAATTGTAAGTTTTACATAAATCATCCTTCTTTCTGGGAACTAATACAACAACATTAATTTATATCTCAATCAGGCAACTGCAGACTTATCATATACATTGTCAACATAACTTCAATGTGCACATATAGGTGTACATTTATGTGCCATATAGAGTAAAGTTATATACGTACATGTTTTATAAATCTTTAAAATACCGTTTACGCGTAATGCGTAAACCCACATCCACTATGCTAATATGCGTGTTATTTGTTATCAGAATGTGACACAAACTGCGGAATATGTGACTCAAACGGACCAACAAAATGCGATGATACTCATTGTAATAGCGGCTACACGTTCGTTAGTAATTCGAAGACTTGTACTGGTTGGTGATTTAATTATAGGACAAGATGCACTGGAACATTTTAGTTGGAACAATTTCTGTTATATTACGAAATATTTTGTATAAGAGATTAAGACTCAAATACTTTAGATAACTTCATTAAAATATTGACTAAGTGGAACAGAAAAACGTTTGATCAATTAATTTTTGACATTATCCAGTACGGGTACTTTAAACCTAAACAAATAACAACATATAGTATAATGTCTATCTATTGCAAACGTACTGAGAGTGCTAGTGGGAATATAAATAAAACATTGCAAGAAATGTCACTTCATATATCTGCTAACCAACAAATGAGAAATTATAAAATACATCTGTATTTTTGAACCATTATAAAAACACATGTATGTTTTAAGTTGTACTATATATATATTTCTATTCAACATTAAATTATGAGCCATAGCTGCAGTCATGATTACTTCGACAATCTGATGGTATGTTGGTTAACTTATGAAAATAATCACCACGTGTTTTCTTTTCACGCAAGAGCAAATCATTTTAAATCAGGGTTATAAAGAAGCATGCATTGAAACCCGCACTGCTAGATTTAATATGAAACGTGTTCAATATCATTGACATTTGTTTTGTGGTGTGAATAGCATAAGTTAACGTACTGATATTCTGCGATAATAATCGACGTTTTGAGAAGAGTTTTATGCGGCAAATTTTGGCGACCAGAATTGCAAAATTCGTGACATTAACTATAACATATTAGATTAAATTAAGCAACTTACATGTTCTGACAGTATTTTATTTTGTGAAATGCGAGTTATTTATTGCAGCGGTGTGTGCCCCGAACTGCGAACAGTGCGACGTGAACGGGCCACAGAAATGTGACGACACTCACTGTAATAGCGGCTTCACCTTCGTCAGTGATTCGAAGACATGTGCCAGTTCGTGAATTCTTTGCTATAGATATGTCACATATATTCCACAACTTATAACTACGTTTTTGTTACGTTCACAATCAAATAGTATAGTTGATCTCTTCACATTACGATTTATGTACATAGTAATTGTAAGTTTTACATAAATCATCCTTCTTTCTGGGAACTAATAAACAACATTAATTTATATCTAAATCAGGCAACTGTAGACTTATCATATACATTTTCAACATAACTTCAATGTGCACATATAGGTGTACATTTATGTGCCATATAGAGTAAAGTTTTATACATACATGTTTTATAAATCTTTAAAATACCGTTTACGCGTAATGCGTAAACCCACATCCACTATGCTAATATGCGTCTTATTTGTTGCCAGAATGTGACACAAACTGCGGAATATGTGACACAAACGGACCAACAAAATGCGACGATACTCATTGTAATAGCGGCTACACGTTCGTTAGTGATTCGAAGACTTGTACTGGTTGGTGATTTCATTTTAGGACAAGATGCACTGGAACATTATATTTGGAACAATTTCTGTTATATTACGAAATATTTTGTATAAGAGATCCAGACTCAAATAATTTAGATAACTTCATTAAAATATTGACTAAGTGTAACAGAAAAACGTTTGATCAATTAATTTTTGACATTATCCAGTACGGGTACTTTAAACCTAAACCAATAACAACATATAGTATAATGTATATCTATTGCAAACGTACTGAGAGTGCTAGTGGGTATACAAATAAAACATTGCAAGAAATGTCACTTCATATATCTGCTAACCAACAAATGAGAAATTATAAAATACATCTGTATTTTTGAACCATTATAAAAACACATGTATGTTTTAAGTTGTACTATATATATATTTCTATTCAACATTAAATTCTAAGCCAAAGCTGCATTCATGATTACCTCGACAATCTGATGGTATGTTGGTTAAGTTATGAAAATAATCACCACGTATTTTCTTTTCACCCAAGAGCAAATCATTTTAAATCAGGGTTATGAAGAAGCATGCATTGAAACCCGCACTGTTAGATGTAATATGAAACGTGTTCAATATCATTGACATTTGTTTTGTGGTGTGAATGGCATAAGTTAACGTACTGATATTCTGTGATAATAATCGACGTTTTGAGAAGAGTTTTATGCGGCAAATTTTGGCGACCAGAATTGCAAAATTCGTGACATTAACTATAATCTATTAGATTAAATTAAGCAACTTACATGTTCTGACAGTATTTTGTTTTGTGAAATGCGAGTTTTTTGTTGCAGCGGTGTGTGCCCCGAACTGCGAACAGTGCGACGAGAACGGGCCACAGAAATGTGACGACACTCACTGCAATAGCGGCTTCACCTTCGTCAGTGATTCGAAGACATGTGCCAGTTCGTGATATCTTCGCTCTAAATATGTCACATATATTCCAGAACTTATAACTACGCTTACTTTAGGTTCACAATCCAACAGTATTGTTGAGAATATCATATGATGGTTTATGTACAGAGTGTTGGTTAGTTTTACATAAAATTATCCTTCTTTCTGAAAATTAATACAAAATGATTACATTTTACCTTAGTCAGGCAACTGCAGAATTAATTTAAAAAAATTCCATATGATAAGTTAAATGAGCACATATAGGCTAACATTTAAGCGCCATATAGAGTAAAGTTGTATACGTACATGTTTTATAATTCTTTAAAATACCGTTTACGCGTAATGCGTAAACCCACATCCACTATGCTAATATGCGTCTTATTTGTTGCCAGAATGTGACACAAACTGCGGAATATGTGACACAAACGGACCAACAAAATGTGATGATACTCATTGCAATAGCGACTACACGTTCGTCAGTGATTCGATGACTTGTACTGGTTGGTGATTTTATTATAGGCCAGGATGCATTGGAACTTTACAGTTGGAACAATTGTTTTTTATATTACGAAATATTTTGTATCAGAGATCCAGACTCAGATACTTTAGATGACTTCTTTAAAGTATTGACTATGTGGAATATAAAAACTTCCGAAGAATTAGTTTTTGACAGGGTTCCGTATGGGTACTTTACGGTAAACAAAATAACAAAATAATGTATAATGTGTATCTATTAGAAATGTACTGCAAGTTCTAGTGGGAATACAGAAAACACTGTATCCAATGTCACATCATATATCTGCTAACGAAGAAATAAGAAATTATGAACTACGACTCTAGTGTTGCAACATGATTAAAATATTTGTATATTTTAGTTTGTACTATATATTTCTTTCCAACATTAAATTCTGAGCTAAAGCTGCAGTAATGATTACACTGAGAATCTTATGGTATGTTGTTGAACGTATGACACTAATAACCACGTGTTTTGTTTTCAAGCAAGACCAAAACATTTTAAATCAGGGTTATGAAGTAGCATGCATTGGAACACACACTGTTAGATGTAATATGACACGTGTTCAATAACATTGACATTTGTTTTGTGGTGTGCATAGCATAAGTTAACGTACTGATATTCTGTGATAATAATCGACGTTTTGAGAAGAGTTTTATGCGGCAAATTTTGGCGACCAGAATTGCAAAATTCGTGACATTAACTATAACATATTAGATTAAATTAAGCAACTTACATGTTCTGACAGTATTTTATTTTGTGAAATGCGAGTTATTTGTTGCAGCGGTGTGTGCCCCGAACTGTGAACAGTGCGACGTGAACGGGCCACAGAAATGTGACGACACTCATTGTAATAGCGGCTTCACCTTCGTCAGTGATTCGAAGACATGTGCCAGTTCGTGATTTCTTCGCTCTATATATGTCACGTATATTCCAGAACTTATACCTACGCCTACGTTAGGTTCACAATCCAACAGTATTGTTGAGAATATCATATGATGATTTATGTACGGAGTGTTGGTTAGTTTTACATAAAATTATCTTTCTTTCTGAAAGTTAATACAAAATGATTACATATTACCTTAGTCAGGCTACTGCAGACTATATATATACATTTTCCATATGATTAGTTAAATGAGCACATATGGGCTAACATTTAAGCGCCATATAGAGTAAAGTTATATACGTACTTGTTTTATAAATCTTTAAAATATCGTTTACGCGTAATGCGTAAACCCACATCCGCTATGGTAATATGCGTCTTATTTGTTGCCAGAATGTGACACAAACTGCGGAATATGTGACACAAACGGACCAACAAAATGCGATGATACTCACTGTAATAGCGACTACACGTTCGTCAGTGATTCGAAGACTTGTACTGGTTGGTGATTTTATTATAGGCCAAGATGCATTGGAACATTACAGTTGGAACAATTTTTTTAATATTACGAAATATTTTGTATCAGAGATCCATACTAAGATACTTTAGATGACTTCTTTAAAATATTGACTATGTGGAATATAAAAACTTCCGAAGAATTAATTTTTGACAGGGTTCCGTATGGGTACTTTACGGTAAACAAAATAACAAAATAATGTATAATGTGTATCTATTAGAAATGTACTGCGAGTTCTAGTGGGAATACAGAAAACACTGTATGCAATGTCACATCATATATCTGCTAACGAAGAAATAAAACATTATGAACTACGACTCTAGTGTTACAACATGACAAAAATATTTGTATATTTTAGTTTGTACTATATATTTCTTTCCAACATTAAATTCTGAGCTAAAGTTGCAGTAATGAATACACTGAGAATTCTTATGGTATGTTGTTGAAGGTATGACATTAATAACCACGTGTTTTGTTTTCAAGCAAGACCAAAACATTTTAAATCAGGGTTATGAAGTAGCATGCATTGGAATACACACTGTTAGATGTAATATGACACATGTTCAATAACATTGACATTTGTTTTGTGGTGTGAATAGCATAAGTTAACGTACTGATATTCTGTGATAATAATGGACGTTTTGAGAAGAGTTTTATGCGGCAAATTTTGGCGACCAGAATTGCTAAATTCGTGACATTAACTATAACATATTAGATTAAATTAAGCAACTTACATGTTCTGACAGTATTTTATTTTGTGAAATGCGAGTTATTTGTTGCAGCGGTGTGTGCCCCGAACTGCGAACAGTGCGACGTGAACGGGCCACAGAAATGTGACGACACTCACTGTAATAGCGGCTTCACCTTCGTCAGTGATTCGAAGACATGTGCCAGTTCGTGAATTCTTTGCTATAGATATGTCACATATATTCCACAACTTATAACTACGTTTTTGTTACGTTCACAATCAAATAGTATAGTTGATCACTTCACATTACGATTTATGTACGGAGTAATTGTAAGTTTTACATAAATCATCCTTCTTTCTGTGAACTAATACAACAACATTAATTTATATCTCAATCAGGCAACTGCAGACTTATCATATCAATTTTCAACATAACTTCAATGTGCACATATAGATGTACATTTACGTGCCATATAGAGTAAAGTTATATACGTACATGGTTTATAAATCTTTAAAATACGTTCATGCGTAATTCGCAAACCCACATCCACTATGCTAATATGCGTCTTATTTGTTGCCAGAATGTGACACAAACTGCGGAAGATGTGACACAAACGGACCAACAAAATGCGACGATACTCATTGCAATAGTGGCTACACGTTCGTTAGTCATTCGAAGACTTGTACTGGTTGGTGATTTCATTATAGGACAAGATGCACTGGAACATTATAGTTGGAACAATTTCTGTTATATTACGAAATATTTTGTATAAGAGATCCAGACTCAAATACTTTAGATAACTTCATTAAAATATTGACTAAGTGGAACAGAAAAACGTTTGATCAATTAATTTTTGACAGTATCCAGTACGGGTACTTTAAACCTAAACAAATAACAACATATAGTATAATGTATATATATTGCAAACGTACTGAGAGTGCTAGTGGGAATAGAAATAAAACATTGCAAGAAATGTCACTTCATATATCTGCTAACCAACAAATGAGAAATTATAAAATACATCTGTATTTTTGAACCATTAGAAAAACACATGTATGTTTTAAATTGTACTATATATATATTTCTATTCAACATTAAATTCTGAGCCAAAGCTGCAGTCATGATTAATTCGACAATCTGATGGTATGTTGGTTAACTTATGAAAATAATCACCACGTGTTTTCTTTTCACGCAAGAGCAAATCATTTTAAATCAGGGTTATGAAGAAGCATGCATTGAAACCCGCACTGCTAGATTTTATATGAAACGTGTTCAATATCATTGACATTTGTTTTGTGGTGTGAATAGCATAAATTAACGTACTGATATTCTGTGATAATAATCGACGTTTTGAGAAGAGTTCTATGTGGCAAATTTTGGCGACCAGAATTGCAAAATTCGTGACATTAACTATAATATATTAGATTAAATTAAGCAACTTACATGTTCTGACAGTATTTTGTTTTGTGAAATGCGAGTTATTTGTTGTAGCGGTGTGTGCCCCGAACTGCGAACAGTGCGACGTGAACGGGCCACAGAAATGTGACGACACTCATTGTAATAGCGGCTTCACCTTCGTCAGTGATTCGAAGACATGTGCCAGTTCGTGATTTCTTCGCTCTATATATGTCACGTATATTCCAGAACTTATAACTACGCCTACGTTAGGTTCACAATCCAACAGTATTGTTGAGAATATCATATGATGATTTATGTACGGAGTGTTGGTTAGTTTTACATAAAATTATCTTTCTTTCTGAAAGTTAATACAAAATCATTACATATTACCTTAGTCAGGCTACTGCAGACTATATATATACATTTTCCATATGATTAGTTAAATGAGCACATATGGGCTAACATTTAAGCGCCATATAGAGTAAAGTTGTTTTATAAATCTTTAAAATATCGTTTACGCGTAATGCGTAAACCCACATCCGCTATGGTAATATGTGTCTTATTTGTTGCCAGAATGTGACACAAACTGCGGAATATGTGACACAAACGGACCAACAAAATGCGATGTTACTCACTGTAATAGCGACTACACGTTCGTCAGTGATTCGAAGACTTGTACTGGTTGGTGATTTTATTATAGGCCAAGATGCATTGGAACATTACAGTTGGAACAATTTTTTTAATATTACGAAATATTTTGTATCAGAGATCCATACTCAGATACTTTAGATGACTTCTTTAAAATATTGACTATGTGGAATATAAAAACTTCCGAAGAATTAGTTTTTGACAGGGTTCCGTATGGGTACTTTACGGTAAACAAAATAACAAAATAATGTATAATGTGTATCTATTAGAAATGTACTGCGAGTTCTAGTGGGAATACAGAAAACACTGTATGCAATGTCACATCATATATCTGCTAACGAAGAAATAAGACATTATGAACTACGACTCTAGTGTTACAACATGACTAAAATATTTGTATATTTTAGTTTGTACTATATATTTCTTTCCAACATTAAATTCTGAGCTAAAGTTGCAGTAATGATTACACTGAGAATCTTATGGTATGTTGTTGAAGGTATGACATTAATAACCACGTGTTTTGTTTTCAAGCAAGACCAAAACATTTTAAATCAGGGTTATGAAGTAGCATGCATTGGAACACACACTGTTAGATGTAATATGACACGTGTTCAATAACATTTACATTTGTTTTGTGGTGTGAATAGCATAAGTTAACGTACTGATATTCTGTGATAATAATGGACGTTTTGAGAAGAGTTTTATGCGGCAAATTTTGGCGACCAGAATTGCTAAATTCGTGACATTAACTATAACATATTAGATTAAATTAAGCAACTTACATGTTCTGACAGTATTTTATTTTGTGAAATGCGAGTTATTTGTTGCAGCGGTGTGTGCCCCGAACTGCGAACAGTGCGACGTGAACGGGCCACAGAAATGTGACGACACTCACTGTAATAGCGGCTTCACCTTCGTCAGTGATTCGAAGACATGTGGCAGTTTGTGAATTCTTTGCTATAGATATGTCACATATATTCCACAACTTATAACTACGTTTTTGCTACATTCACAATCAAATAGTATAGTTGATCACATCGTTTATGTACGGAGTAATTGTAAGTTTTAAATAAACCATCCATCTTTCTGGGAATTAATACAACAACATTAAATTATATCTCAATCAGGCAACTACAGACTTATCATATCAATTTTCAACATAAGTTCCATGTGCACATATAGGTGTACATTTATGTGCCATTTAGAGTAAAGTTATATACGTACATGTTTTATAAATCTTTAAAATACCGTTTACGCGTAATGCGTAAACCCACATCCACTGTGCTAATATGCGTGTTATTTGTTGCCAGAATGTGACACAAACTGCGGAATATGTGACACAAACGGACCAACAAAATGCGACGATACTCATTGTAACAGCGGCTACACGTTCGTTAGTGATTCGAAGACTTGTACTGGTTGGTGATTTCATTATAGGACAAGATGCACTGGAACATTATAGTTGGAGCAATTTATGTTATATTACGAGATATTTTGTATAAGAGATCCAGACTCAAATACTTTAGATAACTTCATTAAAATATTGACTAAGTGGAACAGAAAAACGTTTGATCAATTAATTTTTGACATTATCCAGTACGGGTACTTTAAACCTAAACAAATAACAACATATAGTATAATGTATATCTATTGCAAACGTCCTGAGAGTGCTAATGGGTATACAAATAAAACATTGCAAGAAATAAATGTCACTTCATATCTACTAACCACCAAATGAGAAATTATCAAATACATCTGTATTTTTGAACTATTATAAAAACACATGTAAGTTTTAAGTTGTACTATATATATTTCTATTCAACATTAAATTCTGAGCCAAAGCTGCAGTCATGATTACCTCGACAATCTGATGGTATGTTGGTTAACTTATGAAAATAATCACCACGTGTTTTCTTTTCACGCAAGAGCAAATCATTTTAAATCAGGGTTATGAAGAAGCATGCATTGAAACCCGCACTGTTAGATGTAATATGAAACGTGTTCAATATCTTTGACATTTGTTTTGTGGTGTGAATAGCATAAGTTAACGTACTGATATTCTGTGATAATAATCGACGTTTTGAGAAGAGTTTTATGCGGCAAATTTTGGCGACCAGAATTGCAAAATTCGTGACATTAACTATAATATATTAGATTAAATTAAGCAACTTACATGTTCTGACAGTATTTTGTTTTGTGAAATGCGAGTTATTTGTTGCAGCGGTGTGTTCCCCGAACTGCGAACAGTGTGACGTGAACGGGCCACAGAAATGTGACGATACTCACTGTAATAGCGGCTTCACCTTCGTCAGTGATTCGAAGACATGTGCCAGTTCGTGATTTCTTCGCTCTAAATATGTCACATATATTCCAGAACGTATAACTACGCTTACGTTAGGTTCACAATCCAAAAGTATTGTTGAGAATATCATATGATGATTTATGTACGGAGTGTTGGTTAGTTTTACATTAAATTATCCTTGTTTCTGAAAATTAATACAAAATGATTATATTTTACCTTAGTCAGGCAACTGCGGACTTAATAAAAAAAAATTCCATATGATAAGTTAAATGAGCACATATGGGCTAACATTTAAGCGCCATATAGAGTAAAGTTATATACGTACATGTTTTATAAATCTTTAAAATACCGTTTACGCGTAATGCGTAAACCCACATCCACTGTGCTAATATGCGTGTTATTTGTTGCCAGAATGTGACACAAACTGCGGAATATGTGACACAAACGGACCAACAAAATGCGACGATACTCATTGTAACAGCGGCTACACGTTCGTTAGTGATTCGAAGACTTGTACTGGTTGGTGATTTCATTATAGGACAAGATGCACTGGAACATTATTGTTGGAGCAATTTATGTTATATTACGAGATATTTTGTATAAGAGATCCAGACTCAAATACTTTAGATAACTTCATTAAAATATTGACTAAGTGGAACAGAAAAACGTTTGATCAATAAATTTTTTTCATTATCCAGTACGGGTACTTTAAACCTAAACAAATAACAACATATAGTATAATGTCTATCTATTGCAAACGTACTGAGAGTGCTAGTGGGTATACAAATAAAACATTGCAAGAAATGTCACTTCATATATCTACTAACCAACAAATGAGAAATTATAAAATACATCTGTATTTTTGAACCATTATAAAAACACATGTATGTTTTAAGTTGTACTATATATATTTCTATTCAACATTAAATTCTGAGCCAAAGCTGCAGTCATGATTACCTCGACAATCTGATGGTATGTTGGTTAACTTATGAAAATAATCACCACGTGTTTTCTTTTCACGCAAGAGCAAATCATTTTAAATCAGGGTTATGAAGAAGCATGCATTGAAACCCGCACTGTTAGATGTAATATGAAACGTGTTCAATATCTTTGACATTTGTTTTGTGGTGTGAATAGCATAAGTTAACGTACTGATATTCTGTGATAATAATCGACGTTTTGAGAAGAGTTTTATGCGGCAAATTTTGGCGACCAGAATTGCAAAATTCGTGACATTAACTATAATATATTAGATTATATTAAGCAACTTACATGTTCTGACAGTATTTTGTTTTGTGAAATGCGAGTTATTTGTTGCAGCGGTGTGTTCCCCGAACTGCGAACAGTGTGACGTGAACGGGCCACAGAAATGTGACGATACTCACTGTAATAGCGGCTTCACCTTCGTCAGTGATTCGAAGACATGTGCCAGTTCGTGATTTCTTCGCTCTAAATATGTCACATATATTCCAGAACGTATAACTACGCTTACGTTAGGTTCACAATCCAAAAGTATTGTTGAGAATATCATATGATGATTTATGTACGGAGTGTTGGTTAGTTTTACATTAAATTATCCTTGTTTCTGAAAATTAATACAAAATGATTATATTTTACCTTAGTCAGGCAACTGCGGACTTAATAAAAAAAAATTCCATATGATAAGTTAAATGAGCACATATGGGCTAACATTTAAGCGCCATATAGAGTAAAGTTATATACGTACATGTTTTATAAATCTTTAAAATACCGTTTACGCGTAATGCGTAAACCCACATCCACTGTGCTAATATGCGTGTTATTTGTTGCCAGAATGTGACACAAACTGCGGAATATGTGACACAAACGGACCAACAAAATGCGACGATACTCATTGTAACAGCGGCTACACGTTCGTTAGTGATTCGAAGACTTGTACTGGTTGGTGATTTCATTATAGGACAAGATGCACTGGAACATTATTGTTGGAGCAATTTATGTTATATTACGAGATATTTTGTATAAGAGATCCAGACTCAAATACTTTAGATAACTTCATTAAAATATTGACTAAGTGGAACAGAAAAACGTTTGATCAATAAATTTTTTTCATTATCCAGTACGGGTACTTTAAACCTAAACAAATAACAACATATAGTATAATGTCTATCTATTGCAAACGTACTGAGAGTGCTAGTGGGTATACAAATAAAACATTGCAAGAAATGTCACTTCATATATCTACTAACCAACAAATGAGAAATTATAAAATACATCTGTATTTTTGAACCATTATAAAAACACATGTATGTTTTAAGTTGTACTATATATATTTCTATTCAACATTAAATTCTGAGCCAAAGCTGCAGTCATGATTACCTCGACAATCTGATGGTATGTTGGTTAACTTATGAAAATAATCACCACGTGTTTTCTTTTCACGCAAGAGCAAATCATTTTAAATCAGGGTTATGAAGAAGCATGCATTGAAACCCGCACTGTTAGATGTAATATGAAACGTGTTCAATATCTTTGACATTTGTTTTGTGGTGTGAATAGCATAAGTTAACGTACTGATATTCTGTGATAATAATCGACGTTTTGAGAAGAGTTTTATGCGGCAAATTTTGGCGACCAGAATTGCAAAATTCGTGACATTAACTATAATATATTAGATTATATTAAGCAACTTACATGTTCTGACAGTATTTTGTTTTGTGAAATGCGAGTTATTTGTTGCAGCGGTGTGTTCCCCGAACTGCGAACAGTGTGACGTGAACGGGCCACAGAAATGTGACGATACTCACTGTAATAGCGGCTTCACCTTCGTCAGTGATTCGAAGACATGTGCCAGTTCGTGATTTCTTCGCTCTAAATATGTCACATATATTCCAGAACGTATAACTACGCTTACGTTAGGTTCACAATCCAAAAGTATTGTTGAGAATATCATATGATGATTTATGTACGGAGTGTTGGTTAGTTTTACATTAAATTATCCTTGTTTCTGAAAATTAATACAAAATGATTATATTTTACCTTAGTCAGGCAACTGCGGACTTAATAAAAAAAAATTCCATATGATAAGTTAAATGAGCACATATGGGCTAACATTTAAGCGCCATATAGAGTAAAGTTATATACGTACATGTTTTATAAATCTTTAAAATACCGTTTACGCGTAATGCGTAAACCCACATCCACTGTGCTAATATGCGTGTTATTTGTTGCCAGAATGTGACACAAACTGCGGAATATGTGACACAAACGGACCAACAAAATGCGACGATACTCATTGTAACAGCGGCTACACGTTCGTTAGTGATTCGAAGACTTGTACTGGTTGGTGATTTCATTATAGGACAAGATGCACTGGAACATTATTGTTGGAGCAATTTATGTTATATTACGAGATATTTTGTATAAGAGATCCAGACTCAAATACTTTAGATAACTTCATTAAAATATTGACTAAGTGGAACAGAAAAACGTTTGATCAATAAATTTTTTTCATTATCCAGTACGGGTACTTTAAACCTAAACAAATAACAACATATAGTATAATGTCTATCTATTGCAAACGTACTGAGAGTGCTAGTGGGTATACAAATAAAACATTGCAAGAAATGTCACTTCATATATCTACTAACCAACAAATGAGAAATTATAAAATACATCTGTATTTTTGAACCATTATAAAAACACATGTATGTTTTAAGTTGTACTATATATATTTCTATTCAACATTAAATTCTGAGCCAAAGCTGCAGTCATGATTACCTCGACAATCTGATGGTATGTTGGTTAACTTATGAAAATAATCACCACGTGTTTTCTTTTCACGCAAGAGCAAATCATTTTAAATCAGGGTTATGAAGAAGCATGCATTGAAACCCGCACTGTTAGATGTAATATGAAACGTGTTCAATATCTTTGACATTTGTTTTGTGGTGTGAATAGCATAAGTTAACGTACTGATATTCTGTGATAATAATCGACGTTTTGAGAAGAGTTTTATGCGGCAAATTTTGGCGACCAGAATTGCAAAATTCGTGACATTAACTATAATATATTAGATTATATTAAGCAACTTACATGTTCTGACAGTATTTTGTTTTGTGAAATGCGAGTTATTTGTTGCAGCGGTGTGTTCCCCGAACTGCGAACAGTGTGACGTGAACGGGCCACAGAAATGTGACGACACTCACTGTAATAGCGGCTTCACCTTCGTCAGTGATTCGAAGACATGTGCCAGTTCGTGATTTCTTCGCTCTAAATATGTCACATATATTCCAAAACGTATAACTACGCTTACGTTAGGTTCACAATCCAAAAGTATTGTTGAGAATATCATATGATGATTTATGTACGGAGTGTTGGTTAGTTTTACATTAAATTATCCTTCTTTCTGAAAATTAATACAAAATGATTATATTTTACCTTAGTCAGGCAACTGCGGACTTAATATAAAAAAATTCCATATGATAAGTTAAATGAGCACATATGGGCTAACATTTAAGCGCCATATAGAGTAAAGTTATATACGTACATGTTTTATAAATCTTTAAAATACCGTTTACGCGTAATGCGTAAACCCACATCCACAGTGCTAATATGCGTGTTATTTGTTGCCAGAATGTGACACAAACTGCGGAATATGTGACACAAACGGACCAACAAAATGCGACGATACTCATTGTAACAGCGGCTACACGTTCGTTAGTGATTCGAAGACTTGTACTGGTTGGTGATTTCATTATAGGACAAGATGCACTGGAACATTATTGTTGGAGCAATTTATGTTATATTACGAGATATTTTGTATAAGAGATCCAGACTCAAATACTTTAGATATCTTCATTAAAATATTGACTAAGTGTAACAGAAAAATGTTTGATCAATTAATTTTTGACATTATCCAGTACGGGTACTTTAAACCTAAACAAATAACAACATATAGTATAATGTCTATCTATTGCAAACGTACTGAGAGTGCTAGTGGGTATACAAATAAAACATTGCAAGAAATGTCACTTCATATATCTACTAACCAACAAATGAGAAATTATAAAATACATCTGTATTTTTGAACCATTATAAAAACACATGTATGTTTTAAGTTGTACTATATATATTTCTATTCAACATTAAATTCTGAGCCAAAGCTGCAGTCATGATTACCTCGACAATCTGATGGTATGTTGGTTAACTTATGAAAATAATCACCACGTGTTTTCTTTTCACGCAAGAGCAAATCATTTTAAATCAGGGTTATGAAGAAGCATGCATTGAAACCCGCACTGTTAGATGTAATATGAAACGTGTTCAATATCTTTGACATTTGTTTTGTGGTGTGAATAGCATAAGTTAACGTACTGATATTCTGTGATAATAATCGACGTTTTGAGAAGAGTTTTATGCGGCAAATTTTGGCGACCAGAATTGCAAAATTCGTGACATTAACTATAATATATTAGATTAAATTAAGCAACTTACATGTTCTGACAGTATTTTGTTTTGTGAAATGCGAGTTATTTGTTGCAGCGGTGTGTTCCCCGAACTGCGAACAGTGTGACGTGAACGGGCCACAGAAATGTGACGACACTCACTGTAATAGCGGCTTCACCTTCGTCAGTGATTCGAAGACATGTGCCAGTTCGTGATTTCTTCGCTCTAAATATGTCACTTATATTCCAGAACTTATAACTACGCTTACGTTAGGTTCACAATCCAAAAGTATTGTTGAGAATATCATATGATGATTTATGTACGGAGTGTTGGTTAGTTTTACATTAAATTATCCTTCTTTCTGAAAATTAATACAAAATGATTACATTTTACCTTAGTCAGGCAACTGCGGACTTAATATAAAAAATTCCATATGATAAGTTAAATGAGCACATATGGGCTAACATTTAAGCGCCATATAGAGTAAAGTTATATACGTACATGTTTTATAAATCTTTAAAATACCGTTTACGCGTAATGCGTAAACCCACATCCACTGTGCTAATATGCGTGTTATTTGTTGCCAGAATGTGACACAAACTGCGGAATATGTGACACAAACGGACCAACAAAATGCGACGATACTCATTGTAACAGCGGCTACACGTTCGTTAGTGATTCGAAGACTTGTACTGGTTGGTGATTTCATTATAGGACAAGATGCACTGGAACATTATAGTTGGAGCAATTTATGTTATATTACGAGATATTTTGTATAAGAGATGCAGACTCAAATACTTTAGATAACTTCATTAAAATATTGACTAAGTGTAACAGAAAAACGTTTGATCAATTAATTTTTGACATTATCCAGTACGGGTACTTTAAACCTAAACAAATAACAACATATAATATAATGTCTATCTATTGCAAACGTACTGAGAGTGCTAGTGGGTATACAAATAAAACATTGCAAGAAATGTCACTTCATATATCTACTAACCAACAAATGAGAAATTATAAAATACATCTGTATTTTTGAACCATTATAAAAACACATGTATGTTTTAAGTTGTACTATATATATTTCTATTCAACATTAAATTCTGAGCCAAAGCTGCAGTCATGATTACCTCGACAATCTGATGGTATGTTGGTTAACTTATGAAAATAATCACCACGTGTTTTCTTTTCACGCAAGAGCAAATCATTTTAAATCAGGGTTATGAAGAAGCATGCACTGAAACCCGCACTGTTAGATGTAATATGAAACGTGTTCAATATCTTTGACATTTGTTTTGTGGTGTGAATAGCATAAGTTAACGTACTGATATTCTGTGATAATAATCGACGTTTTGAGAAGAGTTTGATGCGGCAAATTTTGGCGACCAGAATTGCAAAATTCGTGACATTAACTATAATATATTAGATTAAATTAAGCAACTTACATGTTCTGACAGTATTTTGTTTTGTGAAATGCGAGTTATTTGTTGCAGCGGTGTGTTCCCCGAACTGCGAACAGTGTGACGTGAACGGGCCACAGAAATGTGACGATACTCACTGTAATAGCGGCTTCACCTTCGTCAGTGATTCGAAGACATGTGCCAGTTCGTGATTTCTTCGCTCTAAATATGTCACATATATTCCAGAACGTATAACTACGCTTACGTTAGGTTCACAATCCAAAAGTATTGTTGAGAATATCATATGATGATTTATGTACGGAGTGTTGGTTAGTTTTACATTAAATTATCCTTGTTTCTGAAAATTAATACAAAATGATTATATTTTACCTTAGTCAGGCAACTGCGGACTTAATAAAAAAAAATTCCATATGATAAGTTAAATGAGCACATATGGGCTAACATTTAAGCGCCATATAGAGTAAAGTTATATACGTACATGTTTTATAAATCTTTAAAATACCGTTTACGCGTAATGCGTAAACCCACATCCACTGTGCTAATATGCGTGTTATTTGTTGCCAGAATGTGACACAAACTGCGGAATATGTGACACAAACGGACCAACAAAATGCGACGATACTCATTGTAACAGCGGCTACACGTTCGTTAGTGATTCGAAGACTTGTACTGGTTGGTGATTTCATTATAGGACAAGATGCACTGGAACATTATTGTTGGAGCAATTTATGTTATATTACGAGATATTTTGTATAAGAGATCCAGACTCAAATACTTTAGATAACTTCATTAAAATATTGACTAAGTGGAACAGAAAAACGTTTGATCAATTATTTTTTTCATTATCCAGTACGAGTACTTTAAACCTAAACAAATAACAACATATAGTATAATGTCTATCTATTGCAAACGTACTGAGAGTGCTAGTGGGTATACAAATAAAACATTGCAAGAAATGTCACTTCATATATCTACTAACCAACAAATGAGAAATTATAAAATACATCTGTATTTTTGAACCATTATAAAAACACATGTATGTTTTAAGTTGTACTATATATATTTCTATTCAACATTAAATTCTGAGCCAAAGCTGCAGTCATGATTACCTCGACAATCTGATGGTATGTTGGTTAACTTATGAAAATAATCACCACGTGTTTTCTTTTCACGCAAGAGCAAATCATTTTAAATCAGGGTTATGAAGAAGCATGCATTGAAACCCGCACTGTTAGATGTAATATGAAACGTGTTCAATATCTTTGACATTTGTTTTGTGGTGTGAATAGCATAAGTTAACGTACTGATATTCTGTGATAATAATCGACGTTTTGAGAAGAGTTTTATGCGGCAAATTTTGGCGACCAGAATTGCAAAATTCGTGACATTAACTATAATATATTAGATTATATTAAGCAACTTACATGTTCTGACAGTATTTTGTTTTGTGAAATGCGAGTTATTTGTTGCAGCGGTGTGTTCCCCGAACTGCGAACAGTGTGACGTGAACGGGCCACAGAAATGTGACGACACTCACTGTAATAGCGGCTTCACCTTCGTCAGTGATTCGAAGACATGTGCCAGTTCGTGATTTCTTCGCTCTAAATATGTCACATATATTCCAAAACGTATAACTACGCTTACGTTAGGTTCACAATCCAAAAGTATTGTTGAGAATATCATATGATGATTTATGTACGGAGTGTTGGTTAGTTTTACATTAAATTATCCTTCGTTCTGAAAATTAATACAAAATGATTACATTTTACCTTAGTCAGGCAACTGCGGACTTAATATAAAAAATGTCCATATGATAAGTTAAATGAGCACATATGGGCTAACATTTAAGCGCCATATAGAGTAACGTTATATACGTACATGTTTTATAAATCTTTAAAATACCGTTTACGCGTAATGCGTAAACCCACATCCACTGTGCTAATATGCGTGTTATTTGTTGCCAGAATGTGACACAAACTGCGGAATATGTGACACAAACGGACCAACAAAATGCGACGATACTCATTGTAACAGCGGCTACACGTTCGTTAGTGATTCGAAGACTTGTACTGGTTGGTGATTTCATTATATAACAAGATGCACTGGAACATTATAGTTGGAGCAATTTATGTTATATTACGAGATATTTTGTATAAGAGATCCAGACTCAAATACTTTAGATAACTTCATTAAAATATTGACTAAGTGGAACAGAAAAACGTTTGATCAATTAATGTTTGACATTATCCAGTACGGGTACTTTAAACCTAAACAAATAACAACATATAGTATAATGTATATCTATTGCAAACGTACTGAGAGTGCTAGTGGGTATACAAATAAAACATTGCAAGAAATGTCACTTCATATATCTACTAACCAACAAATGAGAAATTATAAAATACATCTGTATTTTTGAACCATTATAAAAACACATGTATGTTTTAAGTTGTACTATATATATTTCTATTCAACATTAAATTCTGAGCCAAAGCTGCAGTCATGATTACCTCGACAATCTGATGGTATGTTGGTTAACTTATGAAAATAATCACCACGTGTTTTCTTTTCACGCAAGAGCAAATCATTTTAAATCAGGGTTATGAAGAAGCATGCATTGAAACCCGCACTGTTAGATGTAATATGAAACGTGTTCAATATCTTTGACATTTGTTTTGTGGTGTGAATAGCATAAGTTAACGTACTGATATTCTGTGATAATAATCGACGTTATGAGAAGAGTTTTATGCGGCAAATTTTGGCGACCAGAATTGCAAAATTCGTGACATTAACTATAATATATTAGATTAAATTAAGCAACTTCCATGTTCTGACAGTATTTTGTTTTGTGAAATGCGAGTTATTTGTTGCAGCGGTGTGTTCCCCGAACTGCGAACAGTGTGACGTGAACGGGCCACAGAAATGTGACGACACTCACTGTAATGGCGGCTTCACCTTCGTCAGTGATTCGAAGACATGTGCCAGTTCGTGATTTCTTCGCTCTAAATATGTCACATATATTCCAGAACTTATAACTACGCTTACGTTAGGTTCACAATCCAAAAGTATTGTTGAGAATATCATATGATGATTTATGTACGGAGTGTTGGTTAGTTTTACATTAAATTATCCTTCGTTCTGAAAATTAATACAAAATGATTACATTTTACCTTAGTCAGGCAACTGCGGTCTTAATATAAAAAATGTCCATATGATAAGTTAAATGAGCACATATGGGCTAACATTTAAGCGCCATATAGAGTAAGTTATATACGTACATGTTTTATAAATCTTTAAAATACCGTTTACGCGTAATGCGTAAACCCACATCCACTGTGCTAATATGCGTGTTATTTGTTGCCAGAATGTGACACAAACTGCGGAATATGTGACACAAACGGACCAACAAAATGCGACGATACTCATTGTAACAGCGGCTACACGTTCGTTAGTGATTCGAAGACTTGTACTGGTTGGTGATTTCATTATAGGACAACATGCACTGGAACATTATAGTTGGAGCACTTTATGTTATATTACGAGATATTTTGTATAAGAGATCCAGACTCAAATACTTTAGATAACTTCATTAAAATATTGACTAAGTGGAACAGAGAAACGTTTGATCAATTAATTTTTGACATTATCCAGTACGGGTACTTTAAACCTAAACAAATAACAACATATAGTATAATGTATATCTATTGCAAACGTACTGAGAGTGCTAGTGGGTATACAAATAAAACATTGCAAGAAATGTCACTTCATATATCTACTAACCAACAAATGAGAAATTATAAAATACATCTGTATTTTTGAACCATTATAAAAACACATGTATGTTTTAAGTTGTACTATATATATTTCTATTCAACATTAAATTCTGAGCCAAAGCTGCAGTCATGATTACCTCGACAATCTGATGGTATGTTGGTTAACTTATGAAAATAATCACCATGTGTTTTCTTTTCACGCAAGAGCAAATCATTTTAAATCAGGGTTATGAAGAAGCATGCATTGAAACCCGCACTGTTAGATGTAATATGAAACGTGTTCAATATCTTTGACATTTGTTTTGTGGTGTGAATAGCATAAGTTAACGTACTGATATTCTGTGATAATAATCGACGTTTTGAGAAGAGTTTTATGCGGCAAATTTTGGCGACCAGAATTGCAAAATTCGTGACATTAACTATAATATATTAGATTAAATTAAGCAACTTACATGTTCGGACAGTATTTTGTTTTGTGAAATGCGAGTTATTTGTTGCAGCGGTGTGTTCCCCGAACTGCGAACAGTGTGACGTGAACGGGCCACAGAAATGTGACGACACTCACTGTAATAGCGGCTTCACCTTCGTCAGTGATTCGAAGACATGTACCAGTTCGTGAATTTTTGCTATAAATATGTCACATATAATCCTCAAATTATAACTACATTTTTATTAGCTTCACAATCCAGTAGTATTGTTGACCACTTCATATGATGATTTATGTACGGAGTGATGGTACATTTTATATAAAATCATCCTTCTTTCTGGGAACTAACACAACAACATTAATATATATAAATTAGGCAACTGCAGACTGATGATATCAATGTTCTATATCAGTTCAATGTGCACATACAGGCTTGCATATATGTGCCAGAGCTGTAACAAGTACATTTATTTTGTACTTGAGTAAAAGTACAAGTAACTTTGGAAAAAGCTACTCAAGTAAAAGTAAAAGTAAAACTACTAAAAGTAGAAAAATGTACTTGAAGTACAAGTAAAAAGTAAACAAATGTACTTGAAGTAAATGCAAAAGTACTTCTCTAAAAACTTTTGATATGGTCACCCACTGCGAACAAACAAGTGAATTCAGTAGTGTGCAAAGCAAACACTTTATTGAACAGGACAGGATCCTCAGCAGGATACAATGACAGGCTGGCTCCTCAAACAAACTATACATACTATGCAAGACAGTAACAAAAGAAATAAAATAATGGTAATACCATATTCAGTAGTGTGTACAGTGAACACTAAATATTGTCTACGACCAGGCCTGGGTGTCCATATGTGAGACAAAATATTGAAAACATGAACCAAGAATACATATATACAACATTTATAGGCCCTAACAATACTTAATTTATTATTAAGATAAATCTGAGTAACTATTAGCAGTTTAAATTGCCACAGCGAAGGGAATGTTTTGGGGCGATAATGTGTGAATTTCGACGTGCGTTTATCACTAATGCATTTCGGGACGTTATTCAGGTCACTACTAGCTCGAACCTAAATGTAAGAACATGTTTTGTTCATATTAAATGCACTTGTACCTTTTGTACAAATAACGACGTGTTATGGTGTAATATATTTGCACAGCAAAAATGAGGCAAGAAGACCTTTTAGCTGCATAGGTCTAACACTAATAATTTACCGACCACGTGTGTAAGGAAGGTTTGAAGGTGATCAACAGATCTGGCATATCGGCGCACATAACAAAAAGATCAACTTAACAGTAGCCCCGTGAACTGACCTAATCTCAAACATACTGGATAAGTATGGCCGTGGATGCTGCAAATGATCGTTTTAGGCTGATCCTTCTATGATAAATCTTTGAATGCGAATGACACCTGGTGATCATGCCTGGTAATGACAATGATAGGCCAATCAGATAAGACTACCAGTTGTTGCTCCGGCTGATATCTATTGATGGATATATGCTGGGGGGAACCAGTTCCGGGCTTCAGGCATTATCGTTCGTTACTAATATTTTTTGAGCTCCAAACTTTTAACGCATAAATAATGGATACTTCGTTACATTTATGAAAAGTACACACATTTGTACTTCGTTACAAGTAAAAGTACTCCTAAAAAAATGTACTTTTCTACTCAAGTACAGTAACAAAGTACTTGTACTTCGTTACGTTCCAGCTCTGATATGTGCCATATGTATTAAAGTTATATACGTGCATGTTTTATACATCTTTAAAGTACATTGATGTGTAATACGTAAACCCACATCCACTATGTTAATATGCGTCTTATTTGTTGCCAGAATGTGACCCAAACTGCGGAACATGTGACACAAACGGACCAACAAAATGCGACGATACTCATTGTAATAGCGGCTACACGTTCGTTAGTGATTCGAAGACTTGTACAGGTTCGTGATTTCAGTATAGGCTATGCTGCATTTGAACATTACAGTTGAAACAATATATTTGTTATATTACGAAATATTTGTTTATAAGAGATCCAGACTCAAACACTTCAGATGACTTGATTGATATACTGACTATGTGGAATAGAAACATTTTCGAAGAATTAGTTTTTGACAGGGTTCCGTATTGGTACGTTACCGTAAACAAATAACAACATAATGTATATTATGTATCTATTGCAAAAGTACTGCGTGTTCTAGTGGGAATATTGATCAAACATGTTATCCAATGTCACATCATATATCTGCTAACGAAAAAATCTGAAATTATGTACTATGACTCTACTGTTGCAACATTATAAAAATATTTGTATGTTTTAGTTTTTTTGTACTATACATTTCTTTCCAACATTAAATTATGTGCCAAAGTTGCAGTCATGGTTACAGTGATAATCATTTGGTATGTTGGTGAATATATGAAATCAATAACCACTTGTTTTGTTTTCACGCAAGAGCAAGACATTTAAAATAAATCAGAGTTATGAAGTAACATGCATTGAAATATGCACTGTTAGATGTAATATGACACGTGTTCAAAACACTGACATTTATTTGTGGTTTGCATAGCATAAATTTACTGATATTTTGTGATATTAATCTACATTTTGAGTATGTGACACAAACGGACCAACAAAATGCGACGATACTCATTGTAATAGCGGCTACTTGTTCGTCAATTACTCGGTTGTACTGGTTCGTGAATTCATTATAGGCTATGATACATTTTAACAATACAGTTGAAACAATATATTTTTTATGTTACGAAATATTTTGATAAGAGATCCAGACTCAAACACTTCAGATGACTTGATTAAAATATTTATTATGTGTAACTGACAAATGTTCGAATAGTTTTTTGAACAGGTTTCTCTAAGGGTTCTTTACCGTGAGTAATGTTATGCCATAAGTATGTTTGGCTTAATGTTTGTACGCACTGAACAGCGTGACCTGTCATTTTGATATGTTCCGCCATGATAGAAGTAGCTAGTTTTAATGAATATGGTTTTTCCTGTTTTAATTTCTTGATCGGTAAATTCTAGGTAAGTTAGAAAACTGATGTTTGTACTATGTATCCTGAGAATTGTCGTATTTAGCTCAGGTGTATTACTAGCAGAATTAATTTTACCTGCAAAGCCAACGTCTGGATCTGATTTAGAGGGCGCCATTTTCTAGCACGGTACTGCTGTTTGGCTGGCCTTTGTACCGGTAGTATGTTACGTTTTTGTTTAATTTTGATACAGATTGTATACTTTTATAGCTGCATTTACTACATTTTGGATTATACTTTGACTTTTACCTAAGAATACAGTTTGTGTTACTTATACTTGGTTACTATAAAACTGCAGTACTTATTTCAGCACTGCCGACAACTGAAGTGATGACAACAGCAGCGTGTGAGTATTATGCGCGTTCCGCAGTAATATCTATGCGCTGGTGATTCCCTTTGGGTATTTGGCTTTTCTGCTCAATCAGATTCTCATTACGATTAATTCTTCCGTCTTCAGCATAAACTTATTGACAAGACATCTGGCTCGCCGTCTTGCAGGCGGTGTCGGACCGGTTGCAACCATGTTCATGGCGTCGGCATGTCTTTTGAGAGTTTCGTCCCGGTCGAATTGTTTCGCGTTTATTTTCATTCAATGTGTGATATATATTTTCTGTAGTTCCTGTAGAAGTATTGGGAGTCGTAGTCGTCGTAAATTTATCAGGAATTAACACACTTTGAACTTCACCCTCTGGCAGACATGTTCATTCAAATACCAAATGGACTACTCGATTGAAATGGCTTGAAACAAACTACCCAAACTACAGTTGTCGTTATTCTTGTTGTTATTGTGTCCGTGGTTCCATGATAGGCTTTGTTTTAACATAAATCAACGTTACGTAAAGCACACCAGAAGAAGATTCTGCACAATATCAGTCCGTTTGTGTAAAAACATGCCATGACCGAGCGAGGTTTGAACACTTTCCTGTACAAGCAAATAATCTGCTAACGAATAAACGTATATTTGTGACAATGAATCAACCCTCAGAAAAAAGAGCGAATTAACACTGTTGCGAATATTTCACCAATCGTAAACCTAAACCAGTGCCATACCTACATACGTGAATTTGTAATTCAGCAACAACAAAGTTAGCATGACTATTTCTGGCTTCAAAATCTCCTGTGTAAGGCAAATCGATTGTTACATGGCGTATATCACATTTTTGTAGTGAGTTATAAAACTATATATGCCTTGACTTGATGCACAATCTTTAGTGTTGCTTACATTGCTAGTTAACAACTGGTGTTTGTAAATCGTGTCATCGTTATTGTCATCGGCCGTATTCAAGTCTGATTACTGATGACTTTCCTTAACAGATCCGAACTGCAGTACGTCGGATGAATGTCTTAACGGGGGAACGTGCTTCAATACCAACTGCTACTGCACAGACCAATATGTGGGACTCCACTGCGAAACAGGTAGAGAACGTTTATATTTAATAGGGGTATGAACGCACGTTATTATTATATAATGCCTATAAGCGCGTAACGAAATTATGTGTGGAATTTCTCCCAAAACAATTCGGACCATAGTTCTCTCGGCGTCCTTGCAAGTTCGCATATAGATCACATAAATCGCACTTCCAGATTACATCATTACCGTCACAATACAACAAGGTATATAGCTGGACTTGCTTAAGAGATATCACTAGACAGCATCGTGAAAGTAATCATATCATATATATTACATAAGATATCAGCGATATGATTCGTCTACATACAAACTGAATAATACAATATGAAAGAGTTCTCCGGCGCCAGTGTCTTTGGAATCCCGAGCTCAGTGTCCCATCATAACTAAATGGTTAGACAACCTCAAGATCAATGTAGGGCCTACAACGCTAAAACCTTCAACAGATGGAATAATGAGCAAAAGAGCTTAGGAGAATACGTAGTTTTATACAGATAAATCTTTAGAAGTTGGCAAAATTATACTATATTTCTTGCAGACGTAACTAGTTTGTGAGGTAAAACAATAAAACAATTGAATTTGCTTGATATATATCAGTAGACCTCGTATGTGTACGTTATTTAACACGCCGTAATTATAATTGTCTAGTCTGTTGTTATTCTAGTGACATACCGAGGCATGTTGATATATAATTAGGGATAGATACACGGTTTCTTGATGTCATAAGACTGTCATCAAACAAATGACAGCCCAGAGTTCCACACGTCTATACGTGTTGTTTTCACCGATAGTACTTTTTTGCAGAATTCCGGTGTACGACAGACACTGACTGCCTCAACAACGGCAACTGTTTGGAAACCGGTCTCTGCAAGTGCGCTTTGGGTTACGTCGGCGCCAACTGTGGTAAGTGGCGACCTATTGATAACACTGTGTAACATTGTCATTTTCAGGTACTCTTTATTAATGTACCTTCGTGTAATTAAACATTCGATGAAAACCTTGGTATTTTTGCATCAGATGACCAATTATATATTTTGTACTGCTTTAATGCGTTTTTTCGCATTTGAACGTACCATTTCCAGTAATTATCTTTTATCATTTCTGAAAAATAGTTGCTTATAAAATTAATAAACATATATTTAATACTTTGACGAATTTTTTTGTTATTGACTTCTATATAATTACTTGCGCTACTACAGTTTAACATGGAAAACTTATGGAAGAATAATATTGGCCTATGTAGATAAGCCACTGGATGGGGTGTCACCCAATGTTTGGTATACTTATACTTCCGATTGCTAAAAGGTATTGTTACTATTAAAATACACTAAATAATGCTTTATCTTCGTGATGTTTGCAGCTTTTATGTACAGTTGTGACACACGGACTCCCTGCTTCGATGAAAACACAAAAGTGAATGACTTTTATTATGAACAATCGGACCCACACAAGTACATCCATTGTGACAATTTCGGCAATTGCCATCATGAGTCATGCCCATCAAATCTGGTGTGGAAACAAGAAAATCGAGTTTGCGATTATCCACCATCAAACTGAGACGACCGAAACTGTTCCAGCGCATAGTATCGTGTCCCGTCATAGGGAGTATCGTGTCCCATTATACGGAGTATCATGTCCCGCCATACCTCGGGGACCAAAGTGTCAATATGTCCCATAGTTGTTTCCTGCTTGAATTGTTACATCTGTTAAAGTAACTATCATGTTGCGTTTAACGTAACTAACGCACTATGATGTGTTTGATAGAGTTAATGATGATAACAACATTACATTTGTTTCACATTAACTATATAATTTAACTAACGCACTATGATGTGTTTGTTAGAGTTGATGATGATAACAACATTACATTCGTGTCACATTAACTGTATAATTTAACTAACGCACTATGATGTGTTTGCAAGAGTTAATGATGATAGCAACATTACATTTGTGTCACATTAACTGTACAATTTAACTAACGCACTAAGATGTGTTTGCAAGAGTTAATAATAATAACAGCATTACATTTGTGTTACATTAACTGCATAATTTAACTAATTCATTTGAAAATCGAATACCAATTCTCACTTTTAACATTATGCATGCATAGCAGTTGTAGTGATTGCATATTCAAACAAGGTTAGAGACACTTATAACAGCGCATCGACTTGGAGCTAGAGCAGCTCTGTTAATGACTGAGTTCTAGAGTATTGCACGATGTTTCGACTGCTTTCAGTAACGTCATTATAGACACCGATATAGCTCCTTTCCAGAGAATACGAATAATTTGTAATACTATATTCAGACAATGCATCCACTCAAACATTTTCAGTGCACCATCTACGACAAATATTGTGAACTAATATGCCAGTGTATTATGGTGTGGAATCAGACTGAGCGTGATTGTAGTCGTGAATAATCGGATGTGTTGTACAGTGGACGTGAGCGCCTCGATCACATCGCTGCTACTCATCATGTTTAACAACTGGCTTGGTTTTTTCCATCTACTATTCCTAATGGCAATAAAGTTGTGTTTAACATTGTTTGTTTATTTTGGTTCATATCCTAGAAGGGTTAGTAGTAGAGTAGTAGCAGCGTAGTAGTAGTAGTATTAGTAGTAGTAGTAGTAGTAGAAGTAGTAGTAGTAGTAGTAGTAGTAGTAGTAGTAGTAGTAGTAGTAGTAGTAGTAGTAGCAGCAGCAGCAGCAGTAGTAGTAGTAGTAGTAGTAGTAGTAGTAGTAGTAGTAGTAGTAGTAGTAGTAGGAGTATTAGTAGCAGTAGTAGTAGCAGCAGCAGTAGTAGTATTAGTAGTAGTAGTAGTAGTAGTAGTAGTAGTAGTAATAGTAGTGGTAGTGGTAGTATTAGTAGTATACTATTAGTAGCAGTAGTAGTAGTAGTTGTTGTTGTTGTTGTAGTAGTTGTAGTATTAGTAGTAGTTACATACATGCATACCTAATTCCATAGTTACATGCATGAAGACATAGTTAAATAGTTACATAGATGCATATTTAGTTACATAGTTACATACAGGCATGCATATTTACATAGTTACGTGCATACGTAGTTACATAGTTATATTCATGCACACATAGTTACATGCATAGTTACATAGTTGCATGCGTGCATACATAGTTACATAGTTACATACTTACATGCATGAGTAAACAGTTTCATAGTTACATACATGCATACATTACATATATTCATACATAGTTACATACATAGGTACATAATTACATACGTGCATACATAGTTACATAGTTACGTAGCTACATACATGCATACATAGTTACATACATAGGTACGTGGTTACATACGTGCATACATAGGTACATAGTTACGTAGCTACATACATGCTTACATAGTTATATAGTTACCTACAGGCATGCACAGTTACATAGTTACCTAGTTACATAGCTACATTGTTGCATATTTACATAGTTACATTGTTACACACGTGCATACATAGTTATACACTTACATGCATGCATGCATAGTTACTTAGTTGCATACATGTATACATAGCTACGTACTTCCCTAGTTACATGCATGCATACATAGTTACATATATACATATATTCATAGGCAGTTACACAGCTACATATATGCATGCATAGCTACATAAATGCATACATAGTTACATACTTGCCTACATAATTACATACATGCATACTTAGTTGTATAATTACACACGTTCATACATAGTTACATAGTTACATACACGCATACATAGTTACATACGTGCATGCATAGTTACATAGTTACACAAATAGTTCCATAGTTACAATACATAGTTACATATATGCACACATATTTACATAGTTACATACATGTGTACGTATTTACATAGGTACATGTTATGTATACATAGTTACATATTAATATAATGCATACATAGTTACATAAATGCATACATATTTATATAGTTACATACATGCATACGTATTTACATAGTTACATGCATGCATACTTAGTTACATACAAGCATGCGTAGTTAAACATGTTCATAGTTACATACATAGAGGCATAGTTGGATTGGATTGCGGTGGTCCTTAGATGGACTTGATCATATTGAAGAATATTCCAGAGTTGTTGTTGTCAGCATAAAGCAGAACTTTATCTGCCATTCCTGTCCTCCACTCATCCTGCAGTTTACGGAGTGCAGTCTGCGCCTGTCTCTGAAGGCGTCTGATGCGGTCTCTTTCTGAGGAGGAAGAGAAGTCACTCTGCCACGCGATGAAAGCTTTGTGTTTCTCCTCAAGCATTTCAGTGATCATTTTCATCGAACCAGTCGTAGTGGATTCTCTTTTTGGGTCCAACCAGCAATTTATCTGATTCTGTCACCATTGTTTTAAACTGGTCTCACTTTTCTGTTGCACCTCCAGTCAATGATCCATAGTACATCAGCTTGTTGTCGGGGTTGGCTGAGAACTTGTCTTGATAACCGTTTTGACTGAGGTTTCCGATGTCAAGTGAGGATTTTACAATCTTTGGTTTCTTGCACTGCGTTGGGATAATTGTGTAACAAGAGGACAGATCTGACAAGCCTGAGGTCAACCCAGCATTCGGCGCGCATGACTCTAGTGATCTCGACATCGCGATGTTCCGCCTACGAGTGATTGCATAATCGATCGGGTTCCACTGTTTTGATCTCAGGTGCATCCATGTGGTCATTCTATTTGTTGGATTCCTTGAATAAGGTGTTGGTGATCGTCAGGTAATTTTCTCCACAGAAGCTGAGGAGTAGGAGACCATTTGAGTTCCTAATGCCTGATCCCAGAAACCCTTTCCCGTTGTGGGTGTCATTACCAATTCTGACGTTGAAGTTGCCAAGCAGTAGTACTTTGTCGCTTGATGGGATTTGTCACGATGCGGTCGAGATCCTCATAACACTTTTCCTTGGTCTTGTCGCTGCTTGTGAATGTTGGTACATAAGCGCTAATGATCGTGACATGTTGAGAGGGGTTGAGGGGAAATCGCAGTTTGAGCAATCTCGCGTTGATGTAGGTTAGGAGATCTGGGAGTTGGGGCAAGAAAGACGTTCTGATGGAGAGTGCCATTCCGTGAATCCGTTCTTAATTTTCTGCCTTGCCTTTCCAGAAGAAAGTATAACCTCCTTTCAGTTCATTTACGGATCCTTCGTGAGCAAGCCTGGTCGCACTAGGGCAGCTACGTCGATGTTGTAACGAGCCACATCTCTTACAATGCGTGTTGTTTCTCTCTCAGGCATCATGTATGCATTTTTATCCATGAGTGTTCGAAAGTGCCATGCTAAGACAACGAATTTCTTTATTACGTACGTTGATTTTCGACCGCTGTGGGGGAAACCGCCAACCGCGGTAAGCTGACAAGTTTGGCATGAAGCAAGCAATGTTAAGGACACATTTTCTAATCCTCTCCCTCAATTGGGGTGAGCAGTGCTCCTCCTAAAAAGGGATGCCCAGTCACCTGGGATGCTGCCGAACTTCTCTGTTCCGGGGTCAGAGTTGAACGACCAAAGTCCACAGGCCGCCTACGTGCGGGATTGAAAGTAAGTCACCGCAACCTACCGCTTCGCCCCTTGAAAATAGGAACAAAAGAAGAAACAGAGATACATTAGATGAGATAAATGAGGTGTGCAAAGACCTGCGCGAGAAGACTTTATAGTGGGAAAGACGTTGCACAGAGAGGCTTCGTCCGCCAGTCCCCGGGGTGTGGCCGCTGTCGCATGCGAACAGTTACTTGGAGCCACAGGTGAGAGCTGAGTGACAGATAGGGATCGAAGCAGGGAAATTATTCCGAAGAGCACGAC
Organism: Escarpia spicata; assembly: GCA_963995525.1. Taxonomy (NCBI): domain Eukaryota; kingdom Metazoa; phylum Annelida; class Polychaeta; order Sabellida; family Siboglinidae; genus Escarpia; species Escarpia spicata. Next base: position 29,408,269 of record OZ023211.1, read on the forward strand.
ATATTCTCCTGTCAGAGGTGCTACCCCCTGTACAACAAATACACTAAAATTCTTCGTATTGTATGGACAAATCACAATCAGTTTGACGCCGCTGAAACTATCCAGGCACACTATATTTTCACTGTCTATCGAATTGCCTGTCTCTCTGTCATAATCAATACGAAGCAAATTTGCCCATCGTATTCTTCAAATGTCTTGATAACCATAGATATAATTTCGAAATCGTACGATGTTTCTCCGACCAAATCCGTCGTTTTTGGGAGCGCGGCTTGTGTAAATAAATAAATAAATATACTTATATAGCGCCAACTCTAGTTAGAAACTATTCATGGCGCTTTACATGTAAAATAGTAATAAATCAAAACAGTAATTAATTAAGCACCCCCCTGGCATGCCAGCGCTGTGAGTTCGAAAGCCGGACCGGGCAGGCATGATATTTGGTGTAAAAACCTGGCTCTCAACATTGGGGACTGCGTATTCCTTCGTGACTCGGCGATCACGTTAATGTCAGTCCCGTCTCAATTTGGGACGTAAAAGAACCATTGAGGATGACAACCACCCTCAGTGCCAGCATACAACGGTTTGGCAATAATGTTCTGAAAAAGGCTGACTAGTTGAATGAGACTTCATTAGAGCATTACATTGTAATCTCAATATTAAATACTAGTCAGTTAATAGTTCGTTGCCGAGCGCTGGAATAAACTAGAACTTTGCTTTTGATTTGCAAGGTGTGTCGTTTTCTTATGTCGATATACCAATGGATTGTGTTTTTTAATTGCTCTCTGTTCAGCAAGAAAGTTTCATCAATGTTCTCAAATATCCTTTATAATCTCTAATATCCGCTATACATATTGCACATATTAATTTTGTGATTTAAGAAATAATTAATCATAAGTTAACTGCTTATATACATGGGTCGCCAGTCCCGCGGCTGGAATTTGGGTGACAGCCAAAAACGTTAATAACCGCTAAACTACGGCTCTCCGGCGGGATGAGGTTGTCACAGTCATGCCGTGGTTGCTTAACTCTATACTGGGCCGCGTTTAGAGTATGCGCCGCGACGTCGCGATCCGGAAGTTGAACGGCTAAAGTTTACGTACCACGACGTTCGTCGCATTCAAAATGGATGCTGCTGATTAGAATGTGTTTTTCGACGAAAATGCTGCCATCCCTGCAGCTAGGAACACTTCGGTTTTGTTAAAAGCTCAACTTCTCTTGCTTGAATGTGAACCGAAGCGCTCAAACGAATCAATCATACCGTTAAACATAGAATCATCATCGAATGCGAAACTAACAATGGAAGCCATATTTCGAGACATGGTGACGCGGAGCTCGTCGCGGCATCAGCACGACGTAATTTTAAACGGCAGAATCGACTCCGGGAAAAAAAGCAACGTCGCGGTGTGACGGGACACGAAATCTGAACGCGGTCCAGGTAACGGGGTTCATCTGAATTGAGCCCCATTACCTGTATAGCGCGGTGGTGTCGTATTTAGAACGTCGGACTCTCAGTCGAGAGATTCCGTCTACCTCTTCCTACCATTTCGAATCATGGGCAAGTTCATTCACCATACGTTGCTCTAGTTCCCTCATCAGTACTAATGAGTTCTCAGCTATAAACAATGGTGGATTTTTTTGCAGCGTTGCTTAAGCCTTCCAATAAAAATTGAAATGGTGTTTGATTGAACAGATCTACCGTGAAATAAAATATAAAGCGCTTGGAGCATTACCAAGGGCTCTATACCGCGCTACGTAAGACCTTACCGTTATTGGTTTATTTAACACTGCCAACGTTGGCCTCATACGTCATGGGCGTGTGACTATACAACGTTGGCCACACACGGCATGGACGTGTGACTATACAACGTTGGCCACACACGGCATGGACGTGTGACTATACAACGTTGGCCTCATACGTCATGGACGTGTGACTATACAACGTTGGCCACGCACGTCATGGACATGTGACTATACAACGTTGGCCACACACGGCATGGACGTGTCACTGTACAACGCCTACCACACACTGCATTGACGTGTGACTACACAACGTTGGCCAAGCACGTCACGGACATGTGACTATACAACGTCTACCACATACTGCATTGACGTGTGACTATACAACGTTGGCCACACACGTCATGGACGTGTGACTATACAACGCTGGCCACACACGGCATGGACGCGTGACTATACAACGTTGACCACTCACGTCATGGACGTGTGATTATACAACGTTGGCCACATAGGCATAGACGTGTGACTATACGACGTTGGCCACACATGGCACAGACGTGTGATTATAGAACGTTGGCCACACACGTCAATGACGTGTGACTATACAATGTTGACAACATCCGTCATGGACGTGTGACAATACAACGTTGGCCACCCACGGTATGGACGTGTGACTACACAACGTTGGCGACATACGACACGGACGTGTGACTATATAACGTTGGCCTCATACGGCGCGGACGTGTGGCAATACAACGTTGGCCACACACTGCACGTACGTGTGTCTATAAAGCTTTGCCATACACGACACGGACGTGTGTCTACACAACGTTGGCCACATACGGCATGGACGTAAGACTATATGACGTTGGCCACACTCGGTATTGACGTGTGACTACACAACATTGGCGTCATACGACACGGTCGTTTGACTATCCAACGGTGGCCACACACGTCACGGACGTGTGACTATACAACGTTGGCCACATACGTCATGGACGTGTGACTAATACAACGCTGGCCACACACGGCATGGACGCGTGACTATACAACGTTGACCACTCACGTCATGGACGTGTGATTATACAACGTTGGCCACATACGGCATGGACGTGTGACTATAAAACGTTGGACACACACGGCACAGACGTGTGACTATGAAACGTTGGCCACGCACGTTATTGACGTGTGACTATACACACCCACGGTATGGACGTGTGACTACACAACGTTGGCGTCATAAGACACGGACGAGTGATTATACAACGTTGGCCACACACGGTACAGACGAGTGACTATAAAACATTGGCCACACTCGTCAATGACGTGTGACTATACAACGTTGCCAACACCCATCATGGGTGTGTGACAATACAACGTTGGCCACACACGGTATGCACCTGTGATTACACATCGTTGGCGTCATACGACACGGACGTGTGACTATACAACGTTGGCCTCATACGGCGCGGACGTGTGACAATACAACGTTGGCCACACACGTCATGGACGTGTGACAATACAACGTTGGCCACACACGGCATGGATGAGTAACTATACAAAATTGATTTGCCATATATATGTGTGTGTATGTGTGTGTGTATGTGTGTGTGTTTGTGTGTGTGTGTGTGTTTGTGTGTCTGTGTGTGTATGTGTATGTGTATGTGTGTGTGTGTGTGTGTGTGTGTGTGTGTGTGTGTGTGTGTGTGTGTGTGTGTGTGTGTGTGTGTGTGTGTGTGTGTGTGTGTGTGTGTGTGTGTGTGTGTGTGTGTGTGTGTGTGTGTGTGTGTGTGTGTGTGTGTGTTTGTGTGTGTGCGTGTGTCTGTCTTGCGCGGTAGTTGATTGCTCTTGCTACTGTCAAATGTAATGTATATCTTTCCATATCAATACAATTGTTGTTGATATTATAACACAACAATGTGTTCCAAAGTAGTAGTAGTGGTAAGTAGTGGCACATTTCTTTTGATGCTGTGTTTAATGTAATCCAGGGGCGGATCCAGAGAGGGTAGTCGGGTGGGGGGGGGGGTGGCACAATAACCTCTAATGGCGGCCGAACGAAACGGTGTGCAACATTTTTTGCTGCCTCTTTGCTGTTTCCACTCCACGCCACGTGATATCGGAAGACGGAGACGGGGCAGGGGGTGGTGGGGGGGGGGGGGGTGTGTGCTGTTCGGCATTACTTCAGCATATTGTAACTTCAACAGGGGCACATTTTTAAGGGTCTAGGGGGCACGGTCACGACGGTGTATTCAAAATGATCTACGGGCACGCCAAATTCCAAAGGTCTGGTGGCACGTGCCACGTAAGCTCCCCTGGATCCGCCTGTGTAATCCTCAGGAATGTTTTTTTTTACGTCCATGCGTATGTAACGCAGTACAGGCCAAACCGGGAATGGTGCAGTCGATTCATTTAAGCGGATGATCATTACATTCCTCGTCCGTGTGGCGAATTGCATTGATAAGCGATCTATCTGCAAGACAATAATTTCATTGTCCGAGTAAAACATTGCACTAAAGACGAAGTTTTTCTGTAGTTACAAATAGATGTGCCAGTAATAAAATTGATACAAAACATAAAATATGTAAACTACATTATGGTCAGCCCTAACAATTTGTAAAACTAATAATAATTAGCACTATAAATTTGTATAAAGATAATAAATAAATAAAGAAATCACTAAAACACTCATATCACAACATTTCATACAAGTTCTGCTGTAAACAGTTTACTTAAAACTAGCATTTAATATCAGAATGGCGTAGGGAATAAACGATTTCTTAAACAGATTTGTTCTCGCTGATCGCACTTTCAAACGTCTGCATGACGGAAGTCTCTAGAAAGCTGCGTCCAGAGGATGGGCCGGGTCAACCAAACTGAACATTGTCATTCGAAATTTTACAAAGACGCTGGCTTAATTTCCGACAGTCGCGTCTGTCGTGACGTCAACTAGATCAGTGCGTTGGTATAGCTTCACCGTGAGATGTGATGAGTAAGGGCGTTGGCCGTGATTAGAAACGTAGACAATCTCAATTGTTGTTTAGTTAATGCGACCGTGAAGGCACGCTTCGGAGCACACATTATCTTCACGACAATCGCCAACTTTGGTGCACACAAACGTTGTTGCTGCACCACTAGGTATGTTTTCTGAACGATGTTATGACGAATTCTGTGTCAGCGTTTAATCTATTTATAACACATAACATCAACCAAAATCAGGCAGGTGTATCAAACATGGGAGCGAAGACACACACATACACACACACACACATACACACACACACACATACACACACACACATACACACATACACACATACACACACATGCACACATACACACACACATACACATACACACACACGCATACACACACACACACACACACACACACACACACACACACACACACACACACACACACACACACACACACACACACACACACACACACACACACACACACACACACACACACATACACACACAAACACACACATACACACACACATACACACACACGTACACACACACGTACACATACACACACACATACATACACATACACACATACACATACACACACACATACACACACATACACACACACACACACACATACACACACACATACACACACACACACACACACACACATACACACACACATGCACACACACACACATACACACACACACACACACATACACACATACACACATACACACACACACACATACACACACATACACACATAACACACACACACACACACACACACACACACACACACACACACACACACACACACACACACACACACACACACACACACACACACACACACACACACACACACACACACACACACACACACACACACATACATACACACACACACACACACACACACACACACATACACACATACACACATACACACATACACACATACACACAAACATACACACACATACACACATACACACACACACACACACACACACATACACACACACACACATACACACACACACACACACACACACACACACACACACACACACACACACACACACACCAATTACCACAGGGACGGAAAAAGAAAACATCATAACATAGACGGTTTAATTTATGTCATAACAACATTTACAACATAAAACATTTTAACTAAGAACGCAGCTCTTGGCACGCCCATATGCATATTTATGTGGACACGTCAGTAATGCAGTTTACAAAGCTAGACACTACGGAATGTGTAGCTTCGCACAGCGGACAGCCTGTTACCTTTGAAATGTGATACGACGTTCGCTGACGCACAACTCTTGCCGCAGAATAAGTGTGCCTCCCACTCGCACACTAGACACAACCAGTAGCGCGATGATGACCAGGCGGCTACACAAGGCTCTCCTTTCGCTCGTGTTTGTCTGCATCGTCTTGGACAAGAGTGATGGCAAGTTCTTTCTTGGAAACTTTACCATTGTACGTTACATTCATGATGTGATACCTACCGGACATCTCAACTCGAGCAATTTGCATCAATAATTTAAGCTAGCCAATACGCGAATTTATTATGAATTATTTCTTGGAAGTGTTACAATGTAGAGTATTGTGTTCTTTTTATATATTATAATAGAACGAACTGTAGAGAACAGGAACAGTTTGACTGAAGCAGTTGTGCTTGCAGCCATTGTGGATACTTTGAAAACTAGACTGGGCAAAGACATCTCAAGTTCTTGCATTGCTATAGCACGCATCACCTCCCCATATAGGCATATTGGCGTAATGACCTTTTGGTTTTTCCTATTAACATATAGTCACACACACAGTCAGAGCGCATGCACGCACGCACGCACCACACACATACACACAACGCACGCACGCACGCACGCATCACACGCACGCACGTACGCACACACGCACCACACACACCCACACACGCAACGCACGCATACACGCACGCACGCACCACACACACACACACACACACACACACACACACACGCTCACACACACACACACACACACACACACACACACACACACACACACACACACACACACACACACACACAATTATCATTACACTACTATTATATATCTGCCGACAGGTGGGTGGACTGACGGGTTTGACTGCGCCGGAGACAACCCGTGCTCGCTAGGGAACATCGTCGTCAGTGGCGTCTACTTTCCGACATCCGATTCGGTCACGTACATCCAGTGCGGTCACAAGGGCGCCTGTTACGTCATGAATTGCCCGGTGCCCACCATGTGGGACCTTGCCACCCGAAGTTGCGCCTAACCGACATGCGCTTGAAGTCTCTCTCTTGGCTGTCCATCGTGTTCGATGATGACTTTTGTTTACCGTATATTATGCGTATATATATATATGCATATATATATATATATATATATATATAAGATATACGAATGCATCCTCATTATAAGGGACGATGTTCGAGCACGTCCAATTTAATTTGTGCCGTATTGTGTCGTAATCAACACCGAAACGAGTTGGACTTCGGTCCAAAAAACACTATTGTAAAAGTGAAAGGAGACCACCATACAAACCCCCAAAATCGGTTCTAATCCCCATAATAATTACCGGCTTAGGTCGCCTTAGTCTGTGTTTGCTTCCATTGAAACGATCAATAAAACTAAAACCGAATTGAGATATTATGAAGTTGTTATTTTTGACTTAGCGAGTTTGCAAATGACGATAAGATGATGTGTGATGCACGACGAACTGTAGACAGCCTGACGTGACAATTGGGCAAGTTGGAGACTGTTTTTTCACGGTGTTTTAGCACCGCTTATTGCAATGATTTGACGCTGAGAATAAGACATTTCAGCAAGAAAATAATAACAAACAATTGAAAATGCTTCTCTTGAAATTGCTGTACGACGTTTCTGCATTCACCTTGTTAATAATTCCAACAGTTCTCTAATGCCAGGGTTGAGCTACCAATTATACTGTGTTATCAATTATGCCTTCCTCCATATAATAGGGTCTACATGTTCTGCCTTCGGCCGTAGAAGACAGAGCGAATGCATGCTCTGTGGTGAACTATCGATAACATGGTCACACCTATCGAGCAGAGTGTAACTAACTATATAATAATAATGATAATAATAAGATAACTTCTTAAGAAGTCGTCTCTACCTAACCAATATATAAACTAGAAAAAAAAAATATATGTCTAACCGACTTTATTTGGTGTTCCCCAGGGTTCTTTTCTTGGGCCTTTGCTTTTTAGTCTTTACACCATGCCACTAAGCTCTGTCATACAAATACATAACTTGGATCATCATCTTTATGCTGATGATACTCAGATCTACATTTCGTTGGCTAACCCGGAAACAAATCGCTCCCTTAACCAACTTAGTGATTGCCTACAAGATATCTTCCACTGGATGACTGACAGCTAGTTGAAATTAAATAGAACTTGGAACTTGGGCTTTTTCTGTTGCTGCACCAACTCTTTGGAATATGCTCCCTCTTATTGTTAGATCAGCTCGAAATATCCATAGTGCCTTGACCCATCTGTTGACAATTGGAATACTGCTAATGAATTTTGAGATTAAACAAACCTTTTGTCTTGATGCGCCTCTGAGCTTGGTTTCTAAGTATTTAGGCGCAATAGAAGTTATCTGACCATTATTCTATTCGACAATCGAGGAGATCTTGTAACTACTCTTACTAGACAATTTTTTTATTTTGGTTAACCAATGAAATGTAGATCTGAGTATCATCAGCATAAAGATGATCATCCAAGTTATGTCTTTGTATAACATAGCTTATTGGCGTGACCTGGCCCACAGCCCGCCCCGCCCAACATAAATTGAAACTTAACCCACACCGCACCGTAACAAATAAAACAATCCAGCCCTCGCGATGCGGGCCAAAACCCGCCCCGCGCAGAGCTTTAATATAATAAATAGTATACGTATCAATGTGAAAAGGTGGCCCGCACCAACCTTCCAACACTTTGAATTACTATCAAAGCAGCTATGTTCATAATGTGGATTCAGGCGGAACATTTTTCAACAGCACCCCCCCCCCCCGCCGCCCTTCCGTCTTCCGATGTCACAGTCAAGCCAGCAGAGCCAGCAGAGGAGCTAAACAGCTGAAGAGATGCGGCGGTGGGACGGCGATAAATGTTTAACATAATTTGGTTCGGCCGACAGTGGAGGTTTTGTGCCCCCTCTCTAGAGTACCGTGACTGGACCCGCCCCTGGATGACTGTGACTATGCTGTACATTTCGGTTATATTTTAAGGATCACTAAACAGATTAATGAACTATCTTGCCCGTGGTAGTCAACAGGTCTACGAAATGAACATAAAAAAGACACACCGCCAAAATTAAGCGAGTCCCCTACATTTTAATAATTATAATTAGAACTAACACAAAGCGACCTCCGTTCATTCACAATTATTGTAAAATTACATAGTGTTATGCAAAAATGAACACAACAACCAATACATAATATTTTTTATTTGTGTAAAAGCAGAAAAACTATATAGACTAGACAAAGCATCCCCCTGTGCATAACAATGCACAAGAAATGACCCACACTGACATTTTAATACATAAATCATTATCTTAAAAAATGGGAATAATTTATTCCAGTTTGTGAATTTCGGTGGGCTTTTATTCTGATAATGTAAACATGTAGTCCGAATTAGAAAGGCCATCATATACACTATTGAATTTTGTTTGACGTTGACCCTCATTTCCGGTAGGTCCGTGATCACTGGACTATATTGGCTAATTCCTTACGATTTGAAAATCACAGTCGGTAAGTGCCGCACACCGCCCGATTGTCCACGACTGCCAGTCAACGTCAGTTGTGCCTTGTTCAATCGCCACGATTGCCTCCAACTCGACGCATTATACATGTACTTTCTTAAAAACAGTTTAAAATGGTTGTTTAACACAGAATGGAACTTCAACGACGTTGATAACCGTGGTGTGCATCATACATCTAGTTTACAACCCATTCGCCATGTGTCGCCACCTTTCCATCGGCAGGTGTCGCCACCTTTGGATTATAATTAAGCTCTTTCGACAACATTATTTGGCAGGTGCTATTTCTTCAGTTGCCACAGTAATATTTTGATGCTTCATACAGTAGAATGACAGTTTAAAAACATAAATACACACACAACAAGTCGAATGGCAATACCACTATATTATTATATACGGAGGTTAACTTATTTCCGTTTTATCGAAACCTAGTATTCAGATAGAACTTTCATTTCACCACGTATACGTTTCAAGCAGAGCCAGCGTTCATATATAAATAATGCAAATGTCTACAAAGTTATGATTTGTTATCCAGTGTGATGCGTGCTAAATAATTCACCAGCAAAACTTTTATTCTACTGTCTGTCTAATAGTTTGTTTATCAAACATCACGAAGCAATAGTTTGAACGTGTGCTATATATATATAATTAAAGGCGTACACAAATTTCTGATGGTAGTCATTATGTATTATATTACGGCGACCGTGACTTATAATAACGCAATCATTGAGGTAATACTCTTTGAAATAAATTATTTTATTTGTCTGCGCAAACTTTACTATTACCAACTTTGCTCGTTGTGTAATTGCTTAGACATTTACGTTCAGCCATCTTCTAATCAACGAGTTTCCCATTACGACACGTCTGTCTGCCGAGGTAGAACAATTTGTCACCGCAACAAGCGGAGCCACGTTTTCTGTTGTAAATGACGTCATCGCAACACAATTGCCCTTTGGAACTGAACGTTTTGGAGCCGCAGCAATATATGTGGGCATACTTGGGGAAGACAAATCCATCACAGCACAGCTCCTTGTTCAAGTTAATCGTGTCCTTGCCGCAGCAGAGTTCTGGTCTTCGACGGCTGAAAGGTACTCCGTCACAACACCGGTAATGCGTGCTGGAGACACGATAACCACCGCAACCTGTATTCATCATAATTATTAATAATTCAATATTAATTATGTGGGTGCATATGCACCCACGATGCACCCACGAACGCACGCGCACACACACGCACGTACGCACGCGCACACGCGCACACGCACACACGCACACACACACACACATATACATACATACATACATACATACATACATGTCTAGTTACGAATTAATATTAAATTCACGAAATTCAACATAGGTAATATGTTTTTTCTTTTATACCTGAAACCAGATTTTAAAACCTTGCATGTGCAAATGCAACTTTCCGTCATACGAACAACGAAGAATGTTAATTATGTAAAACGTGTTGTCTGAGAGGGTCAAAGTATATTACTAAACAATTCCACACGCTCATACATACACTGCACATGTGTAAATTTAACCTGAAAAAGTACTAAACATCTCCGGATAAAGTTAAGTCGTTCCTGCACGTGCAGTCTTCGCTCGTTTGTCAAACATCGGCAGAGTGCTGCCTTCGACATAAGTTTTGCCATTCTGGTTTACTGCCTGTATTAGTCCTGGTTTGTAGCACTGTCTGTATATTGTTTTAATAATTGCTATGATAAAGTAAAGGAGAGGGGTGGTGCAAAGAATAGAAGTACGTGGTTGGGGAGAAATAGAGAGTGTCGTAAAGAAAGGTAGCAGAAGAGAGAGAAAGAGAGAGAAAGAGAGAAAGAGAGAAAGCGAGAGAGAGAGGGAGAAAGAAAGAGAGAAAAAGAGAGCGAGAAAGAGAGAGATACGTGTGTGTGTTTGTGTTTGTGTGTGTTTGTGTGTGTATGTGTGTGTGTGTGTGTGTGTGTGTGTGTGTGTGTGTGTGTGTGTGTGTGTGTGTGTGTGTGTGTGTGTGTGTGTGTGTGTGTGTGTGTGTGTGTGTGTGTGTGTGTGTGTGTGTGTGTGTGTGTGTGTGTGTGTGTGTGTGTGTGTGTGTGTGAAAGAGAGAGAGAGAGAGAGAGAGAGAGAGAGAGAGAGAGAGAGAGAGAGAGAGAGAGAGAGAGAGAGAGAGAGAGAGAGAGAGAGAGAGAGAGAGAGAGAGAGAGAGAGAGAGAGAGAGAGAGAGAGAGAGAGAGAGAGAGAGAGAGAGAGAGAGAGAGAGATGGGAGAGAGACGGGAGAGAGGGGTGAGGAGGACTGTCGTTCGGGTTGACTCACCCATCCACCTTCCCGCCGCCTCCGGCAATAGCTCACCAAATATAACGATCAATAACACGGTCAATATAGCTGTGGTCCTGAAACACAAACATAAATACTGTCACTGTTTGTTTTACCATGATGGAAATACCGTAAACTATTCCACCTATACACAGACATGCAGTTAAGGTAACTACTGCGACTGTTTCTGTTCCTAAGTCACACTTCGTAATTGAAATGTAACTAGTAATGTGTCCAATAGAGGATCGGGTTGATGTGATTTTTGTATGGTGGGCAATTATCTTTCCTCAGGCAGTACTCCTATTATTTGTTATTCCACCCCGAATCGCTTTACTTCATACTAAAATCCGTCGCTTTAGTTAATGTTCGATTTAGTCTTATCTTTGCTTATGCTACTAGCTGGACATCGCAATAAAACAATTATGACAAATGTTGTTGGCATGAACAATTTTCAAAACATTGTCATGCAAAACGATTTGGACGATCCAAATCCCTGGATATCGTACAAGAGCTGACGATATTGTCTTTCTGTTGCACTAGGTAAGCAAAACACAAAGGCGAATTGCGAAAAAAACTTACATGTTGCCGTTCCTGTAGTATTTACTTGATTTGCGATCTACGTCGTGCGCGTGAAGTTGAATGTATATACTTTAATGTTAAGCGTCGATAGAGGGCGTTGTACAGCAAAGTGTGACAAGTCAACACGGCTGAAATCATCGGTCAACAAACAACCTGGATGACACACACATACACGCACACGCACACGCACACGCACACGCACACGCACACGCACACGCACACGCACACGCACACGCACTCGCACACGCTCACGCACACAAACACACGCACACGCACAAACACACACACACACACACAAACACACATTTAGTGTGCTTTAATAAACAAAGCTAACATTTAAATGCACATGTTTAATAGACTTAATACAACACTAAGGCAGTCTAGTTGCACTAATATGAAGCAGTACTGATTATTTGTTTTAGTATGAATCTATGCCACAAAACAGTATCAAACTAATTCCTCTTGGGAAATAAAATATATTAAGGGTGAGTGGTTTGAACGAGTGAGTGTTTTTATTGTCCTACCAGTGTGTATTTTCAACTTGACCAGAGTGTTTTGAACTTACCTTTAACACATTCTACTAGAGTGTTTGAGCACTCTTCAACACTCTAGAATGTTTTGTACATAGGGAGTGTTTTAAATGTCGTACACACGTGACGAATATACTTGTCAACTGTAAATACCCTTTAATAGTATCAAAAGTTGATCTGATCTGAGTCACGTTGATGTTTTTGCTGACGTGGGTACATCTTACATGGGTATTCGGGTTGGCCGTATTAGACACCGCATAATAAAAAAACGTCGTTATGCACAAGTACAATATATTGCTGCCACTATGCAGTGAACAAACAAATAATTACAGTACAATCAAAACGGTTTTCAACATATAACAACAAGGCGACCTGCCTGCATTCGTTGATTAAACCGCGTTATTCTTTGCCGCAAGAAGAATTTATGGAAAACCATTTTCAACTTCTATTGAAGAATTAAGCGACATTACTATAGATCGCGAAATAGTTCAGTGTTATCGTCCTGTACACTCCGCAGTACCAGTTGTTCATTTGAAATGCTGCGTATATTACAGCAAAGTGTAGCGTAATTGCCGAAGTTTGCCTACTGAAACGGAAGAGACATGCCGACGAACCATGGTTGTCTCAATTAACACTACAGCGCTCTTACGCTGAGCTACCGCTACCCACATTAAAAGGAGCCAGTATCTTCCTCTACTCTGAAATAGCCAGCGTAGTAATTTGTAACAGAAAGTTTGCCGTGTAGAACGTTAGAAAATATGAAATTGTTGAACATTAAAGGGTACTGCTTTTAACGTAGCCCGTTACGGTTTTATGTTTGCTATAAATCTTGTTTTGAAACTGGATATTTTGTTTACCATTTGAATATGATCCGGGGCATATCTTCCAAATTGCGAACGTTGTTACGGACATCATCAACACAATTTGGCGGGCGGAATACCTTCAGCATATTTAGTATGGTCTTCAGAACATTATATTAATTAAGAAATAATAAAACTAGGAACTTCTGCATAATTTTTAAATGCTCACGGATTTTCTGGCCAAACCACTCGGAGGTTGCAAAGCTTCTCGTGTACCTAGTCGTCACCGAATAATGCGGTCTATGGGTCAAAGTTCTGAGTCTCATTGACACGCCACACTCAAGTCCCAGAACAAACTCGCTAACAAATGTGCTGCTGAAATACTCATTCGGCTTACTGCGTTTTATTCATATGTGAAAACGTGACACACTGTGCAATGCACACGTTGCCGCCCGCAAAATAAATGTTCTGTTGAGTAGGGTCAACCTGCTTTCTACGAAGGTTGTGACTGTTAGTTTAGGTAAATCTGGTGTACATTAGTGTTTGCTGTGAATTACACATTATCAGAGAGGAGCAATACTATGGCCTACCAGGTTGCGATCTCAACTGGCTGGACAAACCACTTATAGCAAATAATCGAGTTACCATCGAGAAAACACCTGTTTACGTTACATGGTGTCTTGGTGTTCGTGCTGATGCGCCTTGATCGCCATATGTTTCTTAGTGCTGCAAATGTTGACTAGCCTTTGAAATCCTTGTTCTAATCTATTTTTCTGTATATCCGTTGGTTGTTATTTTGGAACCCAGGTACGTGAAGTTATCTATTCGTATATCCTCAATTTCTTCTCCATTAAACATGATGACTGCTTCCGTTCTGCTGTTCATTCTTAAGTGCATGGTTAAGTTGGTGCTAGATACACACACACACACACACACACACACACACACACACACACACACACACACACACACACACACACACACACACACACACACACACACGCATACACATATTAATCATTATCATATTATATTGGAATAATTAAAACAAACTGGTTAAAGCCTTAATTGGCTGAGCTGTCAACCTGGAATTGTATATTATTTTATCGATTGTTTTACGGATTGTTTATATTTTTATGTATGATTGATACAATTCCTAATAAAACATACACACATACATACATACATACATATGTACATACATACGTACATACTTATGTACACACGTACGTAGATACATCCATACATATACACACATGCATTCATGCATACACACGTACATACATATATACATACGTACATACATACATACGTATGTACAAAATGTTCTGTTGAGTAGGGTCAACCTGCTTTCTACGAAGGTTGTGACTGTTAATTTAGTTAAATCTGGTGTACATTTGTGTTTGCTATGAATTACACATATTCTATCAGAGAGAAGCAATACTATGGCATACCAGGTTGCAATCTCAACTGGCTGGACAAACAACTTATAGTAAATAATCGAGTTATCATCGTGTAAACACATGTTTACGTCACATAGTGTCTTGGTGTTCGTGCTGATGCGCCTTGATCGTCATAATATAATATGTTTCTGAGGACTGCAAACTCTTGACTAGCCTTTGAAATCCTTGTTCTAATCTCTTTTTATATATCTCCGCTGGTTGTTATTTTGGAACCCAGGTACGTGAAGTCATCTACTCGTATATCTTCTCCATTAAACACGATGACTGCTTCCGTTCTGCTGTTCATCCTTAAGTGCATGGTTAAGTTGGTGTATACATATATACATAAACACACACACACATATACATACATGTACATACATACATACATACGTATATACGTGCATACGTACATACATACATACGTACATACATACATATATACACACATACACACATACAGACATATATACATACATATATACATACATACATACATACATACATACATGCTTACATACATACATGCATACATGCTTGCATACATTCATGCATACATACATAGATATATACATACATGCATACGTACGTACAAACATATATAACACTTACATACATTATTATATACATACAGCATGCACATATATATATATATACGTATGCACGTACGTAAATACGTACGTACGTACGTCCGTACGTATAAGTATATATGTACTACTATAGGCCTAGCCAAGTCGTGCCTATAGTACAGGGAGTACACGCCGGTCTACGTTTGTTTTATGACATATCGGCGTACGTTTTTTTACGTAATAGAGCATACCGACCGTTAGGCACCTGTGCACACACAGCGGTCATGAATGGCTGGCGCTCTGTTGGTGCTATTACAGGAGGGGTTGTGTGACATCGTCTGCTCTTTTTAATCTTTTTTTTGTTAACACGAGACAGCGGCGTGACTCGTTAAAAGGGGTTGTTGTTGTTGTAATGCTCGAAAACTAACTGCCACTTACAGCCGTAGGCCCTAATAGGCAGATCACAGTTTCTAACATTTACCTGTTCGTACTCACTTTCAGGGGTCTCTCTCTCTGAATTAGTACTTTAAAATGTCGATAATCACACACATTCACGCACACAAAAACGGCGGTGTAGCAGTATGGTGTGGCTCAAAAGTTTCACAGATCGCCTGGCTTTAAGACACGACTGACTGCTTGCACTGCGCAGGTCGTTGTTTAACCGCACTGAGCTCCCCCGGTCCATCATTTACGTATATGACCCGGATCGCGCCGACCAAGCTATAATCTTGATTGTGTTGGCGATATTGGCTCCATGTCAGCCGCGCGCCGTTCAGTAGACCCCTGTGTTCGCGGGCCACTCGCAGCCTGACAGGTAGCCAGGGAAACGTGAAGACAGTCTCATGTTTTTCAGGCTTGTAGTTTTACTTATCAAGGCACGTGCTTATGTCACTGGTGACCTTCTTATTTTTCACATGATTTTCGAAAATTATGACAGTGAGTGTACCTTCACTTAGCTAACGTTTGATTTTCCGTCAATAAGCATACGGACTTGTCAAGAAAACGACCCCGCAAACAGACTGATATTATCTGCTAAAATCGTTATGACTTCACGTAATCAGTTGTATGTCTGTCTGTCTCTTATTATGTCTGTCTATCTGCCTGTCTGTCTGTTTATCTGTATGTCTGTCTATATGTATGTATGTCTGTATATGTGTCTGTTTCTATGTCTGTCTGTTTGTTTATCTGTTTGTTATTCTGTATGTCTGTCTATGTCTTTCTGTCTGTCTGTCTGTCTGTCTGTCTGTATGTCTGTATGTACGTATGTCTGTCTGTCTGTCTGTCTTTCTATATGTATGCATGTCTGTATGTCTGTCTGTCTGTCCGTCCGTCTGTCCGTCTGTCTCTCTGCCTGTCTGTCTTTCTTTCTGTCTGTCTGTCTGTCTGTCTGTCTGTATGTATGTATGTATGTATGTATGTTTGTATGCATGTATGTATGTATGTATGAATGTATGTATGTATATGTGTATTTCTGTCCGTCCGTTCGTCCGTCTGTCCGTCTCTCTATCTCACTGTCTCACTCTCTCTCTTTCTCTCACTCTGTCTCATGTTCTCTCTCCCCCCTCTCTCCCTGTCTTTCTCTCTCTCCCTATCTCCCAATATCTCTCACTCACTCACTCACTCACTCACTCACTCACTCACTCACTCACTCACTCACTCACTCACTCACTCACTCACTCACTCACTCACTCACTCACTCACTCACTCACTCACTCACTCACTCACTCACTCACTCACTCACTCACTCACTCACTCACTCACTCACTCACTCACTCACTCACTCACTCACTCACTCACTCACTCACTCACTCACTCACTCACTCACTCACTCACTCACTCACTCACTCACTCACTCACTCACTCACTCACTCACTCACTCACTCACTCACTCACTCACGTGCTCACGCGCTCACTCACTCACGCGCTCACTCACTCACTCACTCACTCACTCACTCACTCACTCACTCACTCACTCACTCACTCACTCACTCACTCACTCACTCACTCACTCACTCACTCACTCACTCACTCACTCACTAACTCACTCACTCACTCACTCACTCACTCACTCACTCACTCACTCACTCACTCACTCACTCACTCACGTGCTCACGCGCTCACTCACTCACGCACTCAATCACTCACTCACTCTCTCTCTCACTCACTCTCTCACTCACTCTCTCACTCTCTCACTCTCTCACTCTCTCACTCTCTCACTCACTCACTCACTCACTCACTCACTCACTCACTCACTCACTCACTCACTCACTCACTCACTCACTCACTCACTCACTCACTCACTCACTCACTCACTCACTCACTCACTCACTCACTCACTCACTCACTCACTCATTCACCTACTCACTCATCCCTCAGTGTCACCGGGACTTTTAAGGGTGCCATATCTACAGATAGTCTGCGCCAGCATGGTTAGTAGGAATAGATCGGTTCACTCCACGATGTTATCCTGTCCTGCCAGTTTTCGTCTGGCGGCCCCGTCTTCTTTTCACATCTAGGGACTTCGTTTTTGTAAATTTCTGTGGTGTCGACTGACGCTGCCAAACCACTTGCGCTTGAGTGGCTTTACAGTTGACAATAGCAGTCCTTTTTTCAGTCAAAGAGTCTTCTTTCTCGCAGTGTCACTGTTGTTGTGTTCTTTGTAGGAAATTAAGGGGAGTTTTCTTGAACACGTCATTTCAAATGTTTGGACTTTTCTCTCTGTTCTGCTGTTAAAGTCCAGTTCTCGCATTCATAGAGGAGGATGGCGACTACATGCCATATATAATAGGTAACAATGGGAATAGCGCAGGAGACATAAGCAGCTATTCATTGAACCAACTTAGCGAAGGAGGTAATTGTTCTATTTGTCTTGGCCACACGGGGAAACGATAAAACTATTTCCTAACTGGTTAAATGTGCAAATTGGAGATTTCATACAATTAAAATGCTCCGACGTCTGAATTGACAACGCCATACTTCATGTTTTCATATTTATTGTTTAGTATATCTACCCTTAGAAATAACATTTATAAATAACGCACCATGCCAACGTTGGTCTCTGTGTTAATAACATGATGTGTGCATCGCCACTGTAATGCAACACACGGTCATCAACGCCAGAACGTATTTCTTTATCGTCTTTTTTATGTTTAGTAGTATACCTGTACATTATAATGAGGAGGTATCTGTGTCCGGGTGATATCGCACACACAATACACACACATGTACACACAATGCGAGCAAATAGTCTTATGTGAATGATACGCGTTCTGAATAGTGTTCTTGTCAAAGGTTACAATCCTGCCAAAACAAAGAATGTTTATAAATGTGACGTCTTGTGGTCAGTATGAAGGATTATTTGCCCAGTTTGCCTGTTTGCAATTGATGGCGTCAAGAGAGTCGGCAGCTGATGCCTCCGATTAACCAGATTTGCAGAGTCGTGTAGCGTAAGAAGCGGATTTGAGGTTCACAGTGGTCTATTTGTGTGGTACGTGGAGCTTCTTTCAACGAAATGGAAGTGGACCGGGATGTCAAACAACGCGAAAACGTGATATACTTGTTTGTATGGTTAATTAGGCGGTTGCTACCATCCTTCTAGTGGTAGTCAACCTCCTGGTTGCGTCAGACACACCCTGTATTGTAGACAGTCATGACTCATCCCCGTGGTAGAAAACTGGAATTTCTGTCAGCATATTCATTAAATTCGTGCGCAATATCAGATAGGCATTACGTCATTTATCTAGCACCCACTCATGTCAAAATAGTTACAATATGACACATGATATATCATTACAGGTTCATAACAATAATATTTTAATTTTAGCAGTGATCTGAATGCGTAAAGGCCATCGCGTTCCTTGCAGGTTGTTCTGTGACCTACGGAGATGATTAGGTATATGCCTATACAATAATAATAATGATGATAATAACAATATTAATAATAACAATAATATTAATACAATGTACGCAAACCATACTCGACACGGTGCATCTTTGTAGGCCTACTTTGTTTACTATCTATATGAAATGTTATTAATATTATTAACAAGTGAATGTCATTATACAACCCGTTTACAGCGAGAACCAGCGAAGCCCGGGCTATCTTAAACGACACTGGACGAGAGAACTATTACCCACATTTCAAGTGTATTCGGAAGGTTTTATGTCAATATAACATCGGATCTATTTGATACTAGTTTGCAACATTGCCCTTAATTGTCTCTGCTGTTTGAGCCGCTTCCTCTTCTCGCGTTTGTGTGGACTGTTGTTTGTTGGGCCGAACCACATTCTTTCGATGCGCTTTCAATGTTTCAACTGTGCATACTAGCGTTGAATAAATCCTCACTACACAGGGCTCCATCTATGTATATGTTACGTCGCATTGTGATGCAACTGTTACGCAACAGATAACATGTCTGCGACTTAAATATATGACCTCAAAATCTTAGAAGGTAATCAATGCTATATACGACGACATTGCCTAACCGTAGTGACTGCTCAGGGGCTGTCTGTGTCTATATATTAATTGGCAAAAACACCATAGGTAATTACGGCAATGTGGGAAGGATATGTATGCAATAGCACTGCAGGAACGTTAGTTGTGTCTGCCCATCTAGTTTTAAAAGTGTCCACCGTGGCTGCAGACACAACTATTTCGGATAGATCGTTCCAGATCTTTATATTTCTTTTTATAGGTGATCAACAACAACAGTAGCGATGCATATCAACGCTGTTTCTTATTGACATTTAATCGACACATTTACATGATCACGGATATTCATTACTATGTCTAAACGGCGATACGCGTGGTGAAGTGAAAGGGCAGGGCTGTTATTTTGTACACTTGTGTGTTGTGCGATTGACAATATATCCATGAACTATGTTATGATCGATCCAGGTGGAGTGATCTCCCACGTCATATCACGACGTGAGAGATTAAGTATGTCAGATCAGATTTGTTTGGTTTGAAATCCGTATTTTTACATGGAATTCCGTACAAGTGCGTCTACCATTTGTCTTGATTTACCGGTCTATAATTCCTATTCGAATAGAGTGTCGCCATCTATCGAGATACAAAATAGGCCTACATCAACTTAAGTCCGCCAAGGTTTGTGTGATATCTGCCTTGCATCAAACGCATTATATACTAGCCGTGTTACCCGGCGTTGGCCCGGCGGAAATGCAGTAATGTGGATGTGACCCTCCGAGACCCCCACCACAATGGACCCGCTTGATCGCACATAACATTTCAGCCTCATACAAACAAAATGGACGGAGATAAGTGTCATTTTCAAAGTGTGTGATCCCACCCCTGCACGAATTTCGAAAAGGAATATAAATGTACGAACTACCCCAATGTGCCCGCTAAATCACTTACAGAATTCTGTCAGCCACATGCATGCAAAACTAACGGATTTATGGGTCCACAGACAGACAGACGGACGGACGGACGGACGGACGGACGGACGGACGGACGGACGGACAGACGGACAGACAGACAGAGAGACATACAGACAGACAGATAGACAGACATACGTATATACAGAAAAACAGACAAACAGGTATACATACATACAGACAGACAGACAGACAGACAGACAGACAGACAGACAGACAGACAGACATACAGACAGACAGACATACAGACATACAGACAGACAGACAGACAGACAGACATACATACATAACTACAGACAGACAGACAGACAGACAGACATACATACATACATACATACATACAGACAGACAGACATACATACAGACAGACAGACAGACAGACAGACAGACAGACAGACAGACAGACAGACAGACAGACAGACAGACAGACAGACAGACAGACAGACAGACATACAGACAGACATACAGACAGACATACATACAGACAGACAGACAGACAGACAGACAGACTGACAGACATACAGATAGACAAACAAATAGACAAACAGACATACATACAGACAGACAGATATACAGACAGACAGACAGACAGACAGACAAATATACAGACAGGCATACAGACAGACAGGCAGACAGGCAGACAGGCAGACAGGCAGACAGGCAGACAGGCAGACATACATACATACATACAGACAGACAGACAGACAGGTAGGCAGGCAGAGACACAGACTGACTGACATACAGACAAAGAACCGTATTGTTTTATAATAATATTAGATATTGGACAAGCGTACAGTGTGGCTTGTCGAGTAAAGTGTATAGGGCACGAGCTGCTATCGTCTCGTAAACATCAAACTTGGAAAACGAATTCGACTAATTTCTACGTGAGCTGTCATCTTTGTTTGCTTGAGTACGGCGTTGAGCATGTTCCGTAGCCTACTCAGAATTGTCACGTTTCATGCTCAAGTCTGAGAACGAATTCGTGGTCAGAAAGTTTTATAACCTCCGTGAGTATGAGCTTAGTGTGAAAGCGAGGCTTAAGCATGAAATTCTGAGCACCGAGCACCGAGTACGGCGTTATAACCTCGGGCTCAGATGATGCATACATAAATTAAGCGTTCTACGAACAGGTGCTGTACCATGGCCTAACTCACTTCCAGCTCCAATAACATGCTGCTATCAGAGAGTGCATCTCACTGTTATCGTAACGCGGTAAGTAATGCCTATATACACGCCATTCACAGCTTATGTAAACCGGATTTTCGACATTGTTAAGCAACCTCAAACTCTCATATATGGGGCTGCAAGCAGAAGCTCGCTCAATCAGCTGCACTTTGTCCCACTTATGATTGGATTGTATGAACCAGCCAACATAATAATGACAATAATGATAGCAATAAAATAATAATTATAATAATAATAATAATAAGACAATTTTTATAGCTCGTAAATCCTCAGAAACCAAGCTGAGAGTCGCATTAAGACTTAAACGGTTGGAACTAAAAGTAATTCAGAACTAGCCGACCAAAGCTGAATATGTTTTCTTACAGGAATAAGCAGTAAATGTACGTATACAGGTTATATGTACGAAAGGGCTTGATAGGAAATTGCACAGAGTTTGAAGATATTGCTATATCGCACTAGTTATTCTAGTCTTGAGAATATTGCAAATTGAGGAACAGACAAGGTCGGCTGAAAACAATTATTCATGAGATTCCAAGAGAGAGGTGACGAATGCGCTGACCGTACGTTTCGCGGCTCCAGCTGTAAGATAGTGCCGTATTGATAATGTTAGTTACATGCAGCACACACAGCAGTCACTTGATGTGTCATCGTCAGATGTTGGTCCATGAGAATTCCCAAATTCCGTATGCAGTTTACTGGTGAAATTGTATCGTCTCCAATGGTCATAGAGCAACCTCCGTACATAGTGAGATGATGTTTTGATGTAAAGATGGTCATCTTAGTTTTTCATCATTTAGTTTCAGCATGCGCAGCGTCATCCATCGCCTGACATCCCCAATGCAGTCTATAAGTCGCCTAATTGTTTTCGCTTGTTCGCTTGGCTTAGCTGTATTGTACGACGCATATAGTTGAATGTCATCAGCATATGTATGGTATTCTATTTCATACCTTTTGAATATGCGCTGCGCTGGTGTGGTGTATAGGGTGAAGATAGCTGGCCCAAGGACCGAGTCCTGTGGCACACCATTCTGTAGCGGAATAAACTCGGATGTCATTGAATCAATCTGGACACGATGGGTGCGGTCTTCCAAGTACGTCTTGATCCATGATAATGCCGTATCGCGCACACCGTACTCGTCATGCAGTAGTGTCAGCAAATATTTATGGACAATCGTGTCAAATACGGCTGATAGATCCAGCATGACAAACAGCATTGCACGATTCTTGTCAAGCGCACCAGCAATATCGTGCTAGATAGGCAATAGGGCAGTCTCTGTACTGAGAAGCATCTTATATGCTGCTTGATATTTTTCGTGCACACTGAGATGACCAATCAGTAACCGTACTTATCTACCGGAGCTCCCTAGTATATATATATAGTTTAGTTTGTTAACAACTTTAGTATGGACATACTGCTTATCGATGTTGAGATTGACCAACCTTTTTGGCTTGGTTTCTAAGGATCTAGGCGCAATAAAACTTGCGTTATTATTAACATTATTATGTTGGCTGGCCCACACACTCCAAACCAAAGTGGGACAAAATGTAGCTGGCTCAGCGAGCCTCTGACTGCAACCCCAGACTTGAAAGGGTGATTCCTGGTAAAGAAACAGATAAGGTAGCGGGAAATGCAGAGGATGATGTTGTTTAACAATGTCGAGAATCCTGTGAATGGCGTGAATATATAAGCAATACTTACCGCGTTGCGATAACAGTGAGATGCACTCTCTGATAGCACCACGTTATTGGAGCTGGAAGTGAGTTAAGCTAAGGTACAGCACCCGTTCATAGAACGTTTAATCTCTGAATGCATGAGAGGTAAACCTGTACACTTTAAGCAACACACCACATTGAACGGTTGAGCAATATTTATATTATAAAACAATACGGTTATCTGCCTGCTTGCCTGCCTGCCTGCCTGCCTGCCTGCCTGCCTGCCTGCCTGCCTGCCTGCCTGCCTGCCTGCCTGCCTGCCTGCCTGCCTGCCTGCCTGCCTGCCTGCCTGCCTGCCTGCCTGCCTGCCTGCCTGCCTGCCTGCCTGCCTGCCTGCCTGCCTGCCTGCCGGTGTGTCTGTGGACCCATAAATCCGTTAGTTTTGCATGCATGTGGCTAACATAATTTTTTCTGTGATTTAGCGGGCACATTAGGGTGGTTCGTAGATTTATATTTCTTTCCGAAATTCGTCCAGGAGTGGGGATCTTGGGGGTCACACTTTTAAAATGTAACTGATCTCCGTCCGTTTTGTTTGTATGCGGCTGAAATTTTATGTGCGATTTTATGTGTGACCATTGTGGTGGATCGTAGATTTTAAAAAAAAATTCGTCTGGGGAGTCACATACACATTACATGTCACATACCACATAACGTTTATTTGACGCTATGTAGGTACATAATTCACTGATTTTTCTGAACATCACTTAAGCAGTGACATAAACAAACATCAACATTATAGAGGCAGACATATACGTATATCATTATATGTTCAACATACTCTTAGAAAATACATACAAACGCATGTATACCTATTATTTATTATGGTATCATATAGCTAATTCAATAGAGATCGGTGACTCCTATTAAGACACAATTGTCACTATCATAGGAGACACCATAATTACGTAATGATTTGGATGGTCCTTTAACAAGGTGCATATCTCATGTATGTTTACTGGGAGTGCTTGTTTGGTGTGAGAATGTAAGTTTGGTTGTGTGCTGATCGTTTGAAACGTATTGTATTTATTGGTTTTATTAGTTTTGTTGATATGCGTAGCAATTTGATCGAGTGCATGTATCATTATACTTGTATAACAAAAATGTTTCATATAAAATGAGAAGCCTCGCAAATTATGAGTGCACATTTTGTTTTTGATTGTATTCGAGATGTCATTTTTAGCATGTGGTAGGCTATTTTGAGACATTTCATTGCAAATTCATGTTTAGTTCTAAAAGTATGTATATAATGTTTTCAACAGTATTATAATGATGTACCTTTAGATGTCTTTGATATCCCCAAACCATGATAAAATAATTAATATGTGGTAATATTAATGCGTTATATAACAACACTTTTATATATAAAGGTAATATATGATTTAAACTGTTTAATATGCAATTGTTTTAGAACACTTATTTGAGTGTTTTTTCCAGTTTAGGTTAGTGTTTAAGGTCAATCCTTGAAAGTTAAATTCACCTACTCTTTCGATATTTATATCACATATTTTATGCATAAGAGTCTGCATATGTTTATTAGGCATATAAAAATCATGTATTTTGATTTGCTTTTATTTAAAAAATGTTTAGCCATTCATGGACTTTAAGAAGTTCTTCATTTATTAAGGATTCTGAATTTTGTGTGCGTGTTGTTGCTAGGAGATTTTAAAGAGCTAAATAATGTCGTGTCATCATCGTACATAACGCAATTAAATAATTGTCTAACTTGTGAGAAATCATTTATATAAAATGATAAATAATAGTGGTCCAAGGATTTAACCTTGTGCGACGCCGAATTTATTTGTTCAATTTAAAATTATTGTTTTCTCTTTTGTAAGTAACATTGGAATAATTGCAAGGTTGAATCATTTAGGCCATATTATGTTAATTTGTTAGGATAAAATGTTAAAAAGCCTTAGACAGGTGGATAAATATATTGATTGGTTCATCATTAATATCCATTTAGGTTATAGTTCTATCTATTAGCTGAAGCGCAACAAATTCCGTTAGCTATCAAATCATACTGATCATCACATGAAAGCTTCATATCATTGAATTATGAATATAATTGAATACAACTTTATTTTTGTAATACTTTAGAAATTGTAGGAAGAAGGGATTTGGTATATCATTTTAAAACAAACACGGGTCGTCTTTTTCAAATATAGGAATAACTTTTGCAATTTATACCTTATCTGGGAATATTCCGGATTTTAAAAATTTTGTTTATTAACAGCGTTAATGATTTTATAATTGCAGGTTCAATTATGTTGAGGCAAATTTGAAGAAATCCCATCAAATCCACAGCTGTTTATGTGGGAAGATCATTAATAGTTGTCCTAACAGTTTCTTCATCAACACTCTCAAAAGTAAATACAGAATTAATTTTTGTATTTAAATAACTATAATATCTTTATTTACTTTATATTTAATATAATGTGCAATGGACTGACTTATATTTATAAAACAATTATTAAATTTGTTTGCAATATCCTTTTTATTAGTTATTTCTTAACCATTAAAAAAAAAAACAATGGTTGTCTGGTTTGTACGATTTGAAAGAAATTCATTATTAATTATCGACGTATTTTATGTCATGTTTGAATGGAATAAATCTTCGTTTAAAATACATTTGTTTGGTGCACGAATAGTTTTCTTTAATGTCGTGTTGTACGTTTTTAGGGTAATATTAATAGTTTCATAGTTTGGTGAATTGGTTGTGTAATATTGAATATAATTTAGCAATCCTTGAAAAATGCACGCTGAAGTATTTTTGCTTATATATATTACATTTCACCAGCTTAATTTACATGTGCTTGTTTTATGCACGTAAAATGTCGTCATGAATTACATCATAATTTAAATGTGTGTCTGTATTCTGATTTTTATTTAGATTATTCTAAATCTCATATGATTTAATTTCGTGTTTAACTTGATGCATTGCTTCTTCATTTAAAGTATTTATTTTAACATATTTAGGTGGAAGTTCTGTTTACAATGAGATGTTAATGAATATGAAATGCAGCCGAAGATCAGAATTTTTTTGAATAAAATCCCTACAGTACTTCCAATATAGATATAACAAGTTTACAACAGAAATTATCTATTAAAGTACCATTTGTTCTAGTAAATACGGTAGGAAGAATAATTTGCAGGTAAAGGCTGTGTGATATTAAGGTTTCAAAATAGTTATTATATGTATTATTTACATTTAATTTGAGCAAATTTGTATGTTTGTTGTCGACATATATTGTTAGCCCTCCAGTGTTACTGCACGTTTTACCTGAGCTAAACAGTCATATCCATGTAAGGAAAATTGTAATAGGTCATCGTTTTCTGATTTCCAAGTTTCTTGTAAGCAAATAACATTACTTTTTACAATTGTTACTATTTAGCTCTTCTACAAAAGCCTCCAGTTCGTTAAATTGATAATTGATTGATTGAATGTTTATGCATTAGACACTGAAACGTGCAATGTTAGTCTGCGTAAGTTTGATAAACTTGTCAAAGTCATAATAGGAAGAGCGTCGTATTAGTTGAGGTTCATAAGTTTCAATGTCATTTGTGTCTAAGATGTTAATTAAGTTATTACTATTAATACCTCCTAAATAGGAGAGGAACCTTTCGCCTAATGTCATACTTTTATATAATTTGGTATTGATCGCATGTGTTTGTTATTATATTTTTGTTTATAAATGAGTGTTAAAAAATGTGATGTATGCAGATACCCTTAATTAAATTTACTTGTGGAACTGTTTGTTGTAATTTTTAATAACGCAATGCATTGGATGTAAATGAAAGATTGATTAGATATGTAAATGTGAGAACAGGTTGAGATAGACACCTTGTAGTTTAGTATGTTATAACAATATCATAAAATAAGAAAGATGATTTGCATAATGAATGTCAGAAGAATTTGTTATGGGAGAGGTGTAGAGCGTACAGTATTTAAACGGTTTTACAAGCCACACTACTTGAAAATACGTAAACACATACTGATAGATTTTATAGCAACAGAACGAATACATGTATTTAGTTACTTCAGTAACAAACTAAAGTTTTTATTTACATAAAGTACAGCAGAAAAACATAGTACAATACATTCGAGTTAAGCATTATGCTTGATTATCCATTTTGCAAATGATTTGATCAGATATAATTATACACATACATACACTTGTATACATACATAAAGGTTATTTCTACGTAATATAACTACATGTTTACTTTGCACAAAATAATAAGGATTCTGTGAAGAACCTACTGAATAACATCGTGTGCAATAACTAACACAGTGCTTTCATTTTAGATTTAGACATCATATTTGGCAATCCATTTTACTGACAATAAAATATGAACAAATATATATTAAATACAAAAGTTTGTATATATTAGCTGTATAACTATTTGAAACAACAACTGTACAAAACAACATTAATAGCATTCAATCTACAAAAACAAATTGACCTTTTCATTCATATATATTTTTTATCATATAGACATTTTAGTTATACATGTATCTATTCATTTAAATATTTTTATTTATTTATATATATATATTTATTCCACTTCTACAAAGGAACTGTGATGGTACATTTCGTGCGGAATGGCACCAGCGAAACAAACCCGATCTACATCACGTCTGCCACGCGAAAGTGCACATAATAATAATAAAATACCTTTTCATAAGGAAAAGTTACAGTTTCATTTTAACGGGATGAGCAGTAATCTACATAGAGCTAATATTTCTTGGAAGACACGAAGACTAGATATTATCTTACTAAATATCACTTAAGAGTACAAAAAACATTAGCAATTTAGATAGAGCAGTTAAACTGGACTGATTGTCCAGCATATAGTAACAGACTAACTGACAAGGAATGTCAACAGAGATATTGAGCATATTCCCAATATCCCTGATGTCACTGCAACAACATTTACATGTAATCTCTGATTCAATGTATAAAATGCAGTTTAACATTATATGCAGAAGTCTACACAATGCTGTCATGTGTTTACTTCTTCTTCACAAGTACTGTGAATTAAGAGGAGAAAGGAGAAGAAGAGAATAATACAGCTTGTAGAGAAAGATAAAATTAGAAAGAATAATAATTTAAAACAATTAATGATACTATTAATTGACAAATAATTATATTATACAGGAGTCTAGTGAAGACTTATCTCTCTTTTATTGTCATCGCTGCGTAGATCACGATTTGCTCAGGAGACTCATGTTGCGCTGTCTCGTGTAATAAAAATAATAAAACAAAAACAAACAACCGTTCGTATATCTGGGATGATTCCCGGTCACAGGCGACGTTTTCGAAGTAAAGTATTCATATCCGCCTGCGGGTGGACGACCCTGATCGCGTTATCCAATGTCTTGATTACCACTTTCACATTATAGAGCCACCAGTGAGCTATTTTCTTAGCATGTTTCAACTGGCTTGTAGCGCTAGCCAGTGCAGTGCGGCACTGCGTCAAGTCCTCGTTGACGAAGATTTGGAGTTGTTTTTCACTGACGCTGTTACACAGTGGGCTTCTAGCCCGTATGACTACGTCACGCATGTTAACTCTATTAAATCGCACGATGACTACACGATGTCGATTGTCCTTTTGCCAAGCTTATGCCTAATTGCAATGTACCCTTGTGTCACTGGGGGGTCACTGCCTTTTTGTTATTTACCATTTCCACTACTTTGGCAGTAATGTTCCCCCTTCACTGTTTCAGGTGATTTGACTCGTTCTTAAACGTTAATTACTGTACAGTTACTACTATTTTCCCTGTCATGTTACGTTGTAAATATTCTTCGATGTCTACTTTACTTCGCGTATAAAACGTAAACATGTGTGTTGTTAAAATAATTGTAAGTAGTGTAGTCACATACATTCTACCCGTATATGCGTGAACCTCTTGGAGAACATGTAACCGGCACATTCTGCTGAAGTCATTGCCTATACGTTATACAAAATTAGAGATAAGTAGAGCAAAGACATGGATATGTTTTATGTGAATTTAATAATACACTTTTTATTTATATACCACCAACTCCGAGGCTAATGCCATATTCATGGGTATTTTTATAATATCTAAAAGTTAACAATACTTAGACCTACACAATTTATATGTAAACATAATAAGACTGGATTAAAGAAGCTACATATACAGACTAAACTACATTAAACATATTGAGTATCTACTAAAATCACATGCTAAGGGACGTGAACAAAAAATCATTACAACTGTATGTATAAATAATACAAATGTTAGATTAAATCTGTAAATATATCAGTTCGAGAAAACGAAATGTTTCAGTAGTTTTTTCAGAACTGCCTAATATTTTCATATCTCCTTAACGATAATATTATGATGAATGCGACGAGGAAGATGAATAATACATAACTCGGAAATAATAATACAATGACGTAGTTCTCTTAGTGATGATGACGATGGTGATAGCTACGATGATGACGATGATAATTATGCTATTGCGATGATGATGAAGATGAAGACAATGTCTAGGACGATGGCATCATCATCACCAGCCTCATCACCTTCTCTACTCGTCACCGTCATTATAATATTCATCATTATACAATCGCTAGTCTTTCTGATATTCATTTATTCAAACTTAGACCATCTAAAAAACTCCCCAGTTAATCAGTAAACAATGTATACAAAACAAAAAATTTACTAGGTAAAGCCTGGCACACATGTCACGACGCGACAATTTATTGCCGACTAATTGTTTTCTATGTCTGCAATGATTTGTCGAGGAGAGGCATACGTTAAGCTATAGGAGGTCATATACGTCATGATGCGACAATGACGCGACTGGTGACTGCGACGAGATGATGCAAGCAATCCAGCAGGAACTGCCGATACTATCCAACATATTAATGTGGAAATGTGCAAAAATAGCGGTTGTGTCTGCTCATAAATGGCGGTATTGCATATCAAAACGTTGTTGTTAAATAATGCTATACCGACCCTTGATGCGCATGAAGAAGCAAGATGTCTGCCCTGGTCTAAGTCGCGTATTTTTGTGTGGAAGAATACAAATTCAGAGGAACATGCCACCCAAACGTAAAACTTCCAGTGTTACTGAAGAGATATACAGGACACTGGTGTCGTGCTGCGGAAAATTCGTGGAATTGGCGAATGATGACGCTGTGCTACGAAACTTGAGTTTAGCGTTTTAAGTTCAACCGCTGGCCGATATTCTTACGCAGTCAATCGCTCACCTGAACTGGAAGGTCGAAACCAAAGAGCGCGGAATTGCCGCCGTCGAAGAAAAAGGTGATCTTCTCGATTGTGAGTGCGATAACATTGTACAATACTCCCGACGATGTAACCCAAGGTACCACGGAATCACTGAAACTGGAAAGGGAGGACACTACTGCCAAAGTATTGGAAATGATAAATGAAAAAATGGCAGTGACTCCCAGTGACACAAGAGGACATTGTAATTAGCCATAAGCTTGACAAAAGGACAACCAACACCGTGTAGTCATCGTGCGATTCAATAGAGTTAACATGAGTGACATAGTCATACGGGCTAGAAGTCCATTGCTAGTGCTACAAGACAGTTAAAACATGCTAATAAAATTGCTCACTGGTGGTTCTATAATGTGAAAATGGTAATCAAGACATTGGATAACGCGATCAGGGTCGTCCACCCGCAGGCGGATATGAATACTTTACTTCGAACACGTCGCCTGTGACCGGGAATCAGCCCAGGTATACGAACGGTTGTTTGTTTTGTTTTACTATTTTTATTACACGAAACAGCGCAACGTGAGTCTCCTGAGCAAAACGTGATCTACTCAGCGATGACAATAAAATAGAGTTAAGTCTTCACTACCAACTCAGTAGATTCCTGCATAATATAATTACATGTAGTTCATATTATCATTAATTGTTTTAAATTATTATTCTTTCTAATTTTATCTTTCTCTATAAGCTGTTTTTTCTCTTTCTCTTCTTCTCCTTTCTCCTCTTAATGTACAATACTTGTAAAGCTGAAGTAAACACATGACATCATTACATAGACTTCTGCATATAATGTTAAATTGTGTTTTCTACATTGAGTCACATATTACATGCAAATGTTGTTGCATTGACATCAGGGATATTGGGAATATTCTCAAAGGTATATTATTTATTTGGTAAATTGAATGCTATTAATGTTGTTTTGTATAGTTGTTGTTTCAAATAGTTATACAGCTAATATATAAATACTTCTGTATTTAAGATATATGTTTTCTTATTTTATTGGATGAGAAAACAATGGATTGACAAATATGATGTCTAAATCTAAAATGAAAGCACTGTGTTAGTTATTGCACATGATGTTAATCAGTAGCTTATTCACAGAATCCTTGTTTTTTGTGAAACATGCATCATATTACCATACGCATAGAAATAACCTTCATTTAAGTATATGTAGGTGTGCGTTTATATGTGTATAATTAAATCTTATCATGTTTTTATAAAATGGATAATCAAGCAAAATGCTTTTCTCGAATGTAGAGTACTATGTTTTTCTGCTGTTCTTTATGTAAATAAAAAATTCGCTGGTCACTGAAGTAAATAAATACATGTATTCTTTCTGTTGCTATAAAATCTATCAGTATGTTTCTACAGATTTTCAAGTAGTGTGGCTTGTAAAACCGTTTAAATACTGTACGCTCTACACCTCTCCCATAACAAATTCTTCTGGCATTCATTATGCAAATCATCTTTCTTATTTTATGATATTGTTATAACATACTAAACTACAAGGTGTCTATCTCAACCTGTTCTCACATTTATAACTAATCAATCTCTCATTTACATTCAATGCATTGCGTTAGTAAAAATTACAACAAACAATTCCACAAGTAAATTTAATTATGGCGATATGCATACATCACATTTTGTAACACTCAATTATAAAAAAATATATAATAACAAACACATGCGATGAATGCCAAATTATATAAAAGTATGACATTAGGCGAAAGGTTCCTCTACTATTTAGGAGGTATTAATAGTAATGACTTAATTAACATCTTAGACACAAATTACTTTGAAAATTATCAATTTTATTACCTCAACTAATACGTCACTCATACTATTATGACTTTGACAAGTTTACCAAACTTACTCAGAGAAACGTTACACGTTTCAGTGACTTAAGAATAAACATTAAATTAATAAATTACACATTTAACGAACTGGAGGCTTTTGCTGAAGTAGTAACAACTGTAAAAGTAATGTTATTTGCTTACAAGAAACTTGGAAATCAGAAAAAGATGACCTTTCAGAATTGTCCTTGTATGGTTATGACTGTTTGGCTCACGGTAAAAGTTGCAGTAATAAAGGAGGGCTAAACATATGTCGACAACATATATAGAACAGAGGTCAAATTAAATCTAAACATGTTAGAACACTGGGAAAGTATGATAATTCAAGTAAATGGTGATAATCTATCAAAGAGCATAACCATCGGAAACATATATAGGCCTCCATGAACATCGAATGATAATTTAAATTCTTTTATAAATGAATTTACTTCTATAATGTCATCATTGGAAAACACTTGAGATAACACTCTCATTGTTGCAGGGGATTTTAATACAAATTTGCTTATATTAAATGTATATGATACATATAGTAGCTATTTTTACGCCTTAATGCCACGCAGCTTTTATCCGCAAACTACTCTTCCTACTAGATTTTCTACAATGAATGGTACTTTAATAGATCATTTCTTTTGTATACGGCAGGGATTTTATTCAAACACATTTCTTATCTTCAGCTGTATTTTATATTCATTAATATTTCATTGAAGACAGACCTTCTACATAAATGTGCTAAAATAAATATATTAAATGAAGAAGCAATGCATGAAGTTATACACGAAATTAAATCATATGAGATTTTGAATTATCTAAATAAAATTCAGACTGCAACACACATTAAAATTATGATATAATTTGTGACGACATTTTACGGGCAGAAAAACTGCACATGCAAACTAAGCTGGTGAAATTTTATTATATAAACATAAAAGCGGGCGCGCAGGCGGGCGGAGGGACGGACAGACAGGTAGGCAGGCAGGCAGGCAGGCAGGAAGACAGACAGACAGACAGACAGACAGACAGACAGACAGACAGACAGAGAACCGTATTGTTTAATAATATAAATATTGCTCAACCGTTTAATGTGGCGTGTTGCTTAAAGTGAACAGGTTTGCCTCTGATGCATGCATAGATTAAATGTTCTATGAACGGGTGCTTTACCTTCACATAACTTACTTTCAGCTCAGCTCCAATAACAATAGTGCATGACTCTGTTATCGCAACGGGGTATGTAGTGCCTATATATATTCACGCCATTCACTTGTCGATTTTCGACATTGTTAAACAACCCCAACCTTTGCATTTCCCGCGATCTTATCTGTTTCTTTACCAGGAATCACCCTTTCAAGTCTGGGGTTGCACGGTCCGTGTATATGCCTTCTTTTCCTTTTCATTTTTTTGAAATTGGTGAATTAAAAAGGAAAAACTAACAATGTTCGTTTTTCCAAAGCTAAAATCAGATTATAATACAAATGTGGTCATAAATAAGTCTGATAACCCGCGTCAGTTATGGAACTGCATCAATAACATTCTACACAGACGGCCTACTCCATCGCTATCTGATCATGTGTCAATCAAGTCTCTATGTGATTCGTTCTCTAGTCACTATGAGAATAAAATCACTACTATTTGTTCTGCTTTCCGACGTCATAATATAAGCAATGTCAGTGTGGACTTTCTACAAGTAAATTCTCAACTTGTATCATTTGAACCTGCAACAGTTGATGAAGTTAGGAAAATAACTATGTCCTCCCCAAAGAAATCTTGTGCACTTGATCCATTTCCAACAATACTGCTAAAAGCATGTCTCGATACACTAATTGGACCTATAACAAATATTATGAATGCATCACTTTGGTCAGGCTGTTTTCCTGATGATTTGAAATACGCCGTGTCACACAATTTCTTAAGAAGTCACCTCTGCATAAACAAGATCTAAACAGTTATATACCTATTTCTAACCTCAGCTTTATTTCCAGAATATTAAAGTCGTAGCAAGTCGTCTAATGTCTCACATTAGCACAAATGTCTTAACTAATGTGTCACAATCAGCATTTATACAGTTTCATTCAACAGAGACGGCCCTCTTAAAGGTTCATAATGACATTTATTTGAACATTAATAATGATAAAGTGACTGCACTTACCTTACTAGATATCTCTGCCGCTTTTGATACGATTGATCACAACATTCTCATTGAACGTTCATTAAAGTGGTACGGCATATCTGGCAAAGCACTAAGCTGGTCTTCTTCATAGCTATCTCATAGGTACAAGACTATACAGATTGGGAACTGCTTTTCAGCTGCACTGCCGACTTTATGTGGTGTTCCCCAGGGTTCTGTTCTTGGGCTTTCGCCTTTTACTCTTTACACCACGCCACTAAGCTCTGTTATACAAAGACATAACTTGGATCATCATCTTTATGCTGATGATACTCAGATCTACATTTCGTTGGCTACCCCGGATACAAATCGCTCCCTTAACCAACTGAGTGATTGCTTTCAAGATATCTTCCACTGGATGACTTACAGCAAGTTTAAATTAAATACAAATAAAACTGAATTCATCATTATTGGTACTCCAATGCAGCGTAGTAAACTTGATGGTTTTTCCCCTACGCGCATTTTGAATCAGTATATCACGCCGGCAACCTCGGTGCGGAATCTAGGAGTGATGATTGATAGTAACTTCAATTTCCGACAACACACAATAATTATCTCAAACATGTCGCTGCTGTTTTGATCATATTCGTGATCTTCGCCGTATTCGCCGGTATGTGTCATTTTCTGCAGCTAAAACTATTGCAACAGCGCTTGTTAGCAGCAGACTTTACTATCGCAATTCCCTCCTATATAATATCGCTAGCAAGGATATCACAAAACTTCAGCGTTTCCAAAATTGTCCAGCAAAAGTAGTTACAAGATCTCCTCGCTTTTCTCGCTCTGTACCACTTTTGAAATCTTTGCACTGGCTTCCTGTTCGATATCCTATCATATTTAAGCTAGGGCTTTTTCTGTTGCTGCACCAACTCTTTGAAAAATGTCCTTATTACAGTTAGATCAGTTGAAAATATTACACAATTCCGTCGTCATTTAAAAACTTATCTTTACAAACTTGCTTATCCACCATAGCTCCCTAGCGCCTTGTCCCGTCTTTTGACAACTGGAATATTGCTTATGGATTTTTACATTGAACAATCCTTTTGTTTTGATGCGCCTCTGAGATTTGTTTCCAAGGATTTAGGCGCAATAGAAGCTATTTTATTATGACTAGTATTGTTAAAAATAGTTAACAATACTTATCGTATTTAAACTCACAAAGCAACTTTAAATTTACGAATCTGACCGTTAGTGAAGTGACATGCGATATATAATCAATTGCTCATTTCTAGTTTGGTAGTATTATTTAAAAAGCCATCTACTGTTTCGCAAGTAATACTTTACTCTTAATTTGATAACGTTTTCTGTTTTTGTGCTACCCGTTCTTATTGGTATGCTAAAAATAGCAAAAGTATTGCCTCTCTATAAAACTAAAGAAACACGTCAGCTTTCTAAATATTGGCTATTTTCAAAAAAATACTTATTTTCTCTAAAATATTGGAAAGACTCAAGTATAATTGGTTATTAAATTGTATTAATAAACATCATATTCTCTACAAATATAAGTTTTGGGTTTAGCAAAAATTTACTCACTATATGTGCGTGTGTACGTGTTTGTGTGTTTGTGTGTGGTACATGTGTGAGCGTGAGCGCGCGTGTATGTTATTGTTATTTGTGTGTACAAGGTATTGTAAAATGTTACAAGAAAATTGATGTTACATCTTGTTTGACTATTCGGATGGATTAGTTCATGGTCGCCCAGTTGGGTTACAATAATGTGGACTGATACAGAAATAAAACGAACATATATCATACCACTACATATACGTTTTGATGGTGAGGAAATTAGAGAAGGAACACACACACACACACACACACACACACACACACACACACACACACACACACACACACACACACACACACACACACACACACACACACACACACACACACACACACACACACACACACACACACACACACACACACACACACACACACACACACACACACAAACAAACACATACACACACATACGCACACACACACACGCACACATTGTGCATGATTATGTATAGCAATACTATTAAACTAGAAAGGAGGTACTGATTCCATCTTGCACAAGGGTCAGATTTTGTTAATTTAAAGTTGCATATTGGAATGAGCTATTTGCCGCCATATGTATCAGCATTTGATATGTTATTTCATAAATTTGTCTTTGCCAAAATTACCGGTGGCCACGTATTGTCAACGGAATATGGCATGCGGATATACTTGTTAATCTTTGATGCCATTTTATCTTGAAGTTGCATAGTACGTTGAAAGTGATATACAGTTTATGATATTATATTGGGAATGGTAATTCACTGAACAGTTTCACTTAATTTAAAATATTTTGAAATGTCAGAATGCAACGTTTAATAGGAGTACGCTTTCTAAAATACTAATCTTTGCATTTAAATATTCTTTACTATTATTTATATTTTTAATCACTTTCATATAATAGTACAATCTCAAATACTAGTTTTATATTTTTATATTTGTGCTAAACATAATAATTAATAAAGTAGTTCACCACTGAAATTTTAGTATAATTAATTTAATAATCGAAACCTTTTAAAAAACAACAGCGCCGAAACGACCACTTGTCGCGTCGGCAACGATACCACTTCGGCGACGATGCAATTTCAGCGAATTTGTTTTCAAAATGCCGCCGGTGCGACCGAATTGTCCTGCCGAAGCCACCACCTTTTGCCGCCTAGCCGAAGCGATAAGACAGCCGAAGTGCAGAAACGAGAAACGAGTGGCGCTGTAGTCGTATTTCGTTCTGATGCAGTGAAAACGAAAAACGGTTTGTTTTATCGTTATTTCGTTTTTCTAACATGTATTACATTATTACCGCGAATAGTAGATTGTATTCGTTTTTTGTACTTCAAATATGAAGAAAAAAAAACGAAAATTGTTTGCTTTTTCCTTTTTCGTTAGCCAATTTCAAAACGAAAAAGGAAAAGACGGTGTATACACGGACCTTTCAGTCAGAGACTCGCTGAACCAGCTGCATTTTGTCCCACTTAGGTTTGGAGTGTGTGGGCCAGCCAACATAATAATAATAATAATAAGTCAACTTTTATTGCGCTTAAATCCTCAGAAATCAAGCTCAGAGTCGTATCAAGACAAAATGGTTGGCCAATCTCAAAATCGATAAGTAGTAGGTCCGTATTAAAGTTGTCAACAAATGGTTGTATATATGCTAGGAAGTCTTGGTGAATAAGAAAGGTTACAAAGGTAAGTTTTTAAATGACGATGAAATTATGTAATATTTTGAACTGATCTAACACTAAAAAGGAGCATATTGCAAAACAATTGTGCAGCAACAAAAAGAAACCCTTGTTCCTAAGTTAGTGTTGACTCTAGGAATTAAAAGTAAGTCAGAACTAGACGACCAAAGCTGAATATGTTTTCTTACAGGAATAAGCAGTGAATGTATGTATACAGTTTATCTGTAAGAACGGGCTTGATGGCGAATTGCACAGAGCTTGAAGATAATGCTATATCGCACAGGGAGCCAATTATGAAGAGTATTCAAAGTTCGAACACTGCATCATGCTTTTTTCACGCAATTTGACGGGCGGTATACATTCAACATAGCTATTCTAGTCTTTGGAATACAAAAAAAGAGGACCAGACAAGGTCGATTGGAAATAATTATTTATGTAAGCACCTTAGTACATTTACATTGTAGATATCACATCAACTCCTACGCTTGTGCATTAACAATATAACGGTATTACTACAAATATTGCAATGTAACACCAGGGTTACAACACAATGTCTTATAATATACCCTCCGAAACATCACACCCACAACACCTTGAACCTATGTCCTGTATACATACCCACCACCCTCATCCATTTTTGTGCGCGTCACTAATAATGTCCTGTTGAGTTACATTTGTTTCTTGTTACGCGTTATTTGGCATTTGACATACTGTGTTTTATGCAGCATGTATTTATTGCTCACACATGTTAAACATCAAGCATTTACTCGACCCTGAATTATCCTCCCGAGTTCAATGCGAATCGTGCATTTTCACCGATCCGCTGAAAGCTGATGTTCACGGCAAACCATATATCGAATATAGTGCAGTATACAATGATCACAACGATAGCACAATAGACCATGGAATCACCGTTTTAACAGTGTCTGATGTAATTGTACACGTATTGACGTGTATAGAAATGCGACTGTCAGGAGCAAGCACTTAAAAACATTCAAATAACTTTTATATAGTGCCCAAATATTACTTTCTCCATCTACATATACATATGGTGAGTGTGCATTAAGCAATGGTTGATATTACATAAAATATACCCAAAAAATAGAACATATCATCAACAGCAGATAAAACATAACACAATAAATATATTGGCTTTCAAACAAATAACAACTGTTCCAAGTTATATAGGACCTAACCGTATAGTTAACAAATTACCTTGTTAATGATCGTTTAACAAGTTTCTCCAATATTTCACTAGTATATCTCTCTGAGTAGAAATTTTACATAATAAGCAGACAATAAATTCTTTGAGTTCTAGTGTATTTGTTAAAACTGTGTTATGATGTATTTGGCGACTACGCAAATATCCCGGATAATGTGTGCGCAACAAAACACCAAGTCAGCAACGTCCTCAATGTGAAGGCAAGTCAGGCGTACTAGACGGTTCTAGTGTTTGTTTGTGTCCGTATCTAAATGCCCACGGTTCTGCAAGGTTGACGATCGCTGCGACTAACCCCAAGGACCCGGTCACAAAGAACGAGTCGTTCCACTGCCCCGTCAAGTCTCGCAAAGACCCTGAGGAAATCAAACATATAATCAATCATTGGCGTCGGATCGTTGTGACTATTGGGGAGCAGAGGCTGGCCAAAACAATTCGAGGAATTGACATCGTGTCTTTAAAATATGCAAGACATTCTACAAAAACATGGTACAATTTAAATGATGGCACTATTTATTTGAATTATTAGGATTTGACGGATGATTGAAAAATCACTACCGATATATCAGTGTTACACTTTGACTACGAATACCTACGAATAACATGTCAATTTGCATAGTGCTTTGAATTTACGGATGTTTATTTTGATGAAGCCCTGAAAAATAGCTTTGTTGGTTATTATTATCTTTTTGTAGAAATACTACGCAATATTGACAACAGCTGTGTATTAACTCACCCAATAGAACAGCACTACCCAAGAAGACGCCCCCGGCTGTGCTGTGAACATAACAATCATAGTTGTCAATTTATCTCCATCAAGGAAGATGGTGCAGTACTTTCACAACATTCGACAACAGAATGAGCACGTTTGTTGTGTCGACGTAATTTAAAAATATTGCCGAGTTTAGTTACTAACGTGGTTGACTCCGATAATGTATTACAACATACAGGTTCGCTATTAAACAAGACCAATGGCATTAAATAATGTTATCCCTAGAATTAATAAGTGTATTGACTGAGGTTGGTATATTGCTGTGATGGTGTAAGTTAAGGTGGTACCATTTATCTTCATTCCTTTGCCCGGTGTTGTGGACATGCACACCGATGTAGGCACACACAAACAAGCATACATACATACACACACGCACTTCTCACAATGAGATTAATGTTCTTTGAAACCAGTGTACGCACATTTGACGGTGGACATATATACGTTATACACTGCTACACTTCATAAATAAACTACACCGATACGATAAATTCAAGAAGACGTACGGCCACATTATAGCGTCGTTCTCCACACCAGTAGTAACTACAGTTTCATAACCAGTTACACTCGTGTATCGCTTTGTTCTGAATAATCTGCCTGCTTTTGTGTGGAAACATTCTCGCGCACGAGCACTTCATAATTGAAAAATGGATGGACATTGTTCCGTTTTGAATATTCACCGCAACTGTCTCATTTGATTCTTATTTATTATAACCTAAAATTTGTAAAATGGTAAAACACACGATACGTTACACAATGCTACCGACCATTATAAAGTGTGCGATAACAGAC
Organism: Escarpia spicata; assembly: GCA_963995525.1. Taxonomy (NCBI): domain Eukaryota; kingdom Metazoa; phylum Annelida; class Polychaeta; order Sabellida; family Siboglinidae; genus Escarpia; species Escarpia spicata. Next base: position 29,449,621 of record OZ023211.1, read on the forward strand.
TGTTTAAAGTAATCTGCACGTTTTGTTAATCCGGCAATCACCTTTGGGTGCGGATAAACATGACCTAACTCTACTATTATCCCAGCAAGCGCAAGCCAGACCGCGAATCAAACACATTTGAACACTAACCTGTACAATATTCCGAACGCAACAGGAAGGTTCTCCGTTCCGATTTCCTCAGCGATCAGGACTGGAGCGAGAATAACGGCAGCACCAGTGAAAAAGCCGCATAGTCCAGACATGATGGCCAGATACACGTATTGGCTGACGAGCGGAAATAGACACAACACGATTCCGTTGGCAAGTGTCGCCGCCTGATATATATGCTTCTTCTTGACCAAGTTGAAATCGGAGAAGAAACCGTTGAGAAATCGGGATGCACCACTAGAAAGGCCCATGATCGATAGGAGGAAGGCGGCATGAACACTGGAGATACCAATGTCGGTGGTATGCGGATATATCATCATTGAACAATTGATGAAGCTGCTGTCAATAATAGGTAGTGTTAATGCGTAGATATAGAGAAGCGGATTCTTAAGTATGCTCCATTGAGAGGAAGGCTTATGTGAGTGTTTGTTTTGGGGATTGAGAGTGACATCGTTTCAATTGTTTACTTCAGACCCCGACACTGTGTATACTTCAGAATCATCCTCCATGGCGTTTTCATAAGCGCGACGTGGTTTAATATCACCATATTTTGCAATACGAGATCCTTCCGCAGGTGCAACAATATTCTCAGAAGTTTGTGTTATTTTATGTTTCTGAAAAGTATTCTTTGTCAGACAATGTCTTTGGATTTGGTAGAATTCCTCCGGACGAAAGAGCATCCCAGCTGCGCTGACGTTGAAGAGTATTCCACCCAAGATCAGAAACGTACCCTGTAATCCATAAAAGTCCAGACACTGTTTCATCACTGGTGATAAACAGAACGCTCCAAACGAAGAAGCGGAGAATGTTATTCCATTCGCAAGTGCTCTTCGTTTTTCGAAATATGTGCCGATAATGACGACACTAGGTCCGTAACATAGTCCAGCCCCAACACCTGAAATAAACACAGCGCACACGATAAGCACATTTGTTACGATATATCATAAACAGTTCGTTACAATAATACTATAATGTGTACTAGTGATGTGTAAATATAATTAATATCTTATATGTTTCGATCACATTATACAATAATATATGCAATGGGTACGCAGGTTGCTTTTTCATAATATAGACAGTTTCGGCTATACTGTCTAAATTAGATTTAATTCGAACCTTCCACCGTATCGCAACATTTAGCGTATAGCCAATAAGTTTGACTTAACTCATACATAGCAGCAACGCTGTTTCAGGTATAATGTTGTCCATTAAGCGCAGTGTGTTTCGTAGCCGTCAATCATGTTCCGCCCGAGTGATCTTCCACCAGCGGGTGTGTTGAATCGTTCTAAACGTTGATTACTGTAAAATTACTAGTGTTTTTCCTGCCATGTTACGTTATAAATATTCTTCGATATCTACATTTCGTCGTCTATAAAATGTAAACATGTATGTTATTAAATAACAACAAACAACTGTAAGTAGGGAATTCTCGTATGGGCGTCATTCTACCCGTATAGGCGTGGAATTCTTGGAGAAAAGTAACCGGCACATTCTGCTGAAATAATGTCCTATACGTTATTCGCAATTAGCGATACGTAGAGCGAGAAACTAATAGCTGAAGCTGTCGTACGTACCCACTAGACATCCGTATGTGAAGTACACCATCCACAGTTTCTGAACAAAAGCGGTCAGTGCATAGCCAATGTTTAGTAGGAGACCGCCGACGATGATCACACGTCTTGAACCAAATCTTTTGCAAATCAGGTTGGCCGGTGTTGCTGTGAACATGGTGCATATTAGGATTGTTGAAAGAGAAGGCGAATGAGAAGAACACACTGACAGGTACGACTTGCCACGCCTGTCATTGTGGCCATGTTTTTATGTGAATTTAATAATACAACTTTTTTTATTTATATACTACAAACTCCGAGGCAAATGTCATATTCATGGACATTTACAAAATATTGCAAAAAGTTAGCAAAGCTAAATCGTACCGATGTATATGTAATAAACATTATATGTATTAACAGCACGGGTAAAATTTTAAATAAAGCAATGATTAGTAAAAAATACCGAAAACCTAAACAGACTGGATAAAAGAAGATACAGACTAAACTACACCAATATATTGAGTATCTACTAAAATCACATGCCATGTGACATAACCATAAAATTCATCGTAACTGTATGTATAAATAATACAAATGTTACATACAATTACGTACTAATCTTAATGATGATAATGATGATGATAGCTACGATGATGACGATGATAATTATGCTATTACGATGATGATGAATGTCTAGGACGACGGCATCATCACCATCATTGCCAGCCTTATCAACTCTACCCCTTCTCATATTCTTTATGATGTTCACCATTATGTAGTGGCTAGCCTTTCTGATATCCACTCATTTAACCCTAGGCCATTTTAAAAAACTTCTCAGAGAATTAGAAAACAATGCATACAAACATCAAATTAACTAGCTAATGCCTGGCACACACGTCACGACGCGACAATTTGTTGCCGATTAATTGTTTTCTATGACATGTCTGCAACGATTTGTCGCGGAGAGACGTAAGGTAAACAATAGGAGGTCATACCCGTCATGTTGTGACCATGACGCGTCTGGTGACTGCGACAAGATGTGCCTGCAATCCAGCAGGATCTGCCGGCACTGCCCAACGTTAAACGTGCCAATATTCGAAAATAGCGGTTGCGTCTGTTCGTGTCTGCTCATAAATGGCGGTATAGCATATACTAATGTAGTTGTTAAATAATGCTGTACCGACCCTTGATGCGCATGTCCGGAAATAGAAGTTTGTTGTGTAAGGAAATAGTCTGCCCTATTCTAAAAATATTAGTCTAATCGCGGTCTTCAAGGTTTATTATAAATATTGGTGATGGGATGGGTATATATTATTAGAATGTTGCTCGTTGAACACCATCTATTTGCTCCCTACCCTTGATAGATTCGTGACAGCTTCCGCTGCTCAAATAAAAATGTACAGAGTCCAGCCTGGGCGAAACCGCGGTTAGATTCATTCCTATTAGCAAATTCGGATTATAATGTTTCCTTACATAGCGAACTTCTATTTCCGGGCATGCGCATTAATCATCATCCGGTGTCATCGGCAGAGAAGAGAACTAGAACTTCCTCCCAAGCATTGGCAAGAAAAAGTCCTCGCGTCGCTTTACAGAGACCACTGTTACGACCCATTTTTAATAGTCGACCCATTTTGTAATAATGACTCATTTTTTGAAGAAAAAAAATAGGCCTATTTTGTAATAACGACCCATTTTGTAAAAAAAGGCCCATTTTATAATAAACCGATGTAATAATATCTTGTTATAAGATTGAGGCCCATTTTGTAATGGTATTGCGTTTTCACATTTTGTATAAACACGCGGGCCTAGTTTATAATAACAATGACTGACCATCAACTAATGTCAAAAAATACTTGAACATATATACTGCAACAAGATCATCTTACATTCGCGCGCCCACGCACGCACGCTCACACACACACACACACACACTCAATATGAGGATGATGACGAAGATGAAGAAGAATACTATGATAACGGAAAAAAGAAGATGATGAAGATGATGGTTCTGATGTAAATTATGATGGTTAGGGTGAAGTGGATTGTTATAGTGAAAATGAAGATGTCGATTAAGATGAAGATAAATTAAATGACGAAAAAGATATGATGACGAAAATGACGGTGATGCATATGACAGACAGACAGACAGACAGACAGACAGACAGACAGACAGACAGACAGACAGACAGACAGACAGACAGACAGACAGACAGACAGACAGACAGACAGACAGACAGACAGACAGACAGACATACAGACAGACAGACATACAGACAGACAGACAGACAGACAGACAGACAGACAGACAGACAGACAGACAGACAGACAGAAAGACAGATATACATATTTTATTTTGACCATACATATATGTGTGTGTGTGTGTGTGTGTGTGTGTGTGTGTGTGTGTGTGTGTGTGTGTGTGTGTGTGTGTCTGTGTGTGTGCATAAGGTGCGAGCGTGCGTGCGTGTGTGTGTGTGGTGTGTGTGTGTGTGTGTGTGTGTGTGTGTGTGTGTGTGTGTGTGTGTGTGTGTGTGTGTGTGTGTGTGTGTGTGTGTGTGTGTGTGTGTGTGTGTGTGTGTGTGTGTGTGTGTCTGTCTGTGTGTGTCTGTGTGTGTCTGTGTGTGTAATAACGCCGGTCGGTCTCAAATACTATATTTGTCATATGTGAGAATATATGAGAACAATAACAATATTAAATTAAACGCTATTGTGAAATAGCCTATAAAACACTGATTAATTTGCAATTCCAGTCACGACTTTTAAGATGATTTTAAATAAAAACACCTACAACTGTGGCGTTTTCCCCACGCGTTCAAGATTAAAAACGTACATATATACGCACAAGCACAAGCAAACGCATAAGCACACGCTCACACACACACACACACACACACACACACACACACACACACACACACACACACACACACACACACACACACACACACACACACACACACACACACACACACACACACACACACACACACACACACACACACACACACACACACACACACACACACACACACACATAATATGAGGATGGTGACGAAGATGAATAATAATACGATGTTGTTATTATTATTGTTATTAATGTTATTGTTAAAGTTTAAAGCTTGCTACTATTACTATTATTGCTATAGTTAATATTGTTGCAATTGCTGCCATTGCTGCTATTGCTATGATTGCAACTATTGCTACTATTGGTACTGTTGGTAATGTTGGTACTGTTGGTACTGTTTGTACTGTTGGTACTGTTGCTACTATTGCTAATATTATTATTATGCTGTTGTTATTGTCATCATGATTACTATTATCATTATCATAGTTTTCTTCTTTATCATTTTCATATTCAACATCACCTTCATTCTCAACATGTTGGTCTTCATCCTCGCCATCTTCATTATCATAATCATAATTGGCGTTTACATCTTAGTCCTCATTCTAAACACAATAATAATCTTCATCACCACCATCATCGTCTTCGTCTTCATCATAATATACATCATCATCACCTACTTCCTCATCATTTTTGTCTACACATTTGTAATAATCTCCACCACCATTTTCACTTTCACCATAATCATCATGGTGACCTTCATATTCGTCAACATTATTTTGTATCACCTACATCAAAAGTTGCACATACATCGTCATCACCGTCATCATCGTCACCATCACCTTCGTCTTCGTCATCTTGCTCTTCATAATCTTCATATTCGTATGCATCACCGTTACATTCGTCATCATCATATCTTTTTTCGTCATCTTCTTTATCAAAATCTTCTTTTTCACTATAACAATCCTCTTCACCATAATCATTGTAATATTTATCATAACCATCATCGTCGCTCTCATTTGTCTCTATTGTCATTTATATTTTATTCCTCCTCATCTTCTTTTTCTCCGTTATCATAGTATTCTTCTTCACCTTCGTCATCATCCTCATATTGTGTGTGTGTGTGTCTGTGTGTTTGTGTGTGTGTGTGTGTATGCGCGCGCGCTTATGTAGTATGCACGTGTTGTAGGCATGTTCAAGTCTTTTTTTGGTATTAATTGATGGTGAGTCACTGTTTTGTATTACAAAATTGGCCTGCATGTTTGTACAAAATGTGATAACCTGAAATTGTAAAAAAATGGGCCTCAATATTATTACAAAATGTTATTACATTTTTACACAGGTTTATTAAAAAAATGGGTCTGTTTTTATTACAAAATGGGTAGTTATTACAAAACGGGCCTGTGTTTATTACAAAATGGGTCGATTATTACAAAATGGTTCGTAACAGACGACAGTTTGACGCAACCGTGGTGAAATTTTGGACTAAATTCGGCCTATTTGAAGACTCACTTTTTCTAGACGTGGTGGAGATGTAATACAATATTTCTTATGGCGCCAATTTCCAGATAAGATTGGCCCAATACAGCCGGCGGCCGCCTTATTGCAAATCAGAGAGAACGATTACTGAGAATTGGACAAAAGCCTTGGCCATAGGGAACAATTTTCTCTCGTGATGGCGTTCACAGAAATCCATTTGGCAATCACTCTATGACTGACAGTTTTAACAAAGGGTCGTTCAAAGTTGTCTATATTTACTTGGTCCGAGCCTATTCATTTTCAAACCACCTCCTATCCATTGAATCAGAATTTTAAGATGTCAGTAATATTCCATACTAAACGTCATATGTGTGGTATATACCTGCGTTATGACACTGTATATTCAAAGGATATATATGGCAACGCAGGTTCAAGGAAATCAAAACTAATCGTTACCGCTGTCGTTGTGCCATTTGGTGGCTTTTGTGACTGATTCTGATTCTGATCGATAGTGTTCAGAACTGATCTTCTTCAACGAAGAAGGCTTTTTGTAATTCCATGTACATCTGCTGATGTACAGTCAAGCTTGATTGTCATCGATGTTTTTTTCGACCAGCCATCTTAGCGAGAGAGAAGGACAACTGGGTCCACCTCAGGCGCATCAAGATCATACCCTTCTAGGCCGAAAAAAAAATATTGTTGAAATGTATGTATGCGTATTTCTTGTACGTAATGTGTCGTTTCAGACGGAGTGGTTTGGGCGGGTCTGACCCCAGGGGTGGTGCCAGAGATGGTAGTCTGAAGGGGCACAAACATCCAACTGCCCCCTCCCCCGTTGGAGCTCGGCAAAAAACCCTGGTTGCCGAACCGAAGTTCATATATGGGTGGGCTGCACGACTCCGACTGTCGGATTGTCAGATCATGACTTCGATCGGAAGACGGGGGGGGGGGGGGGGTACTGACCGCCATTCCGCCGTCACTTCAGCTTCCCCGCTGTCTCGGTATGACTGATGACATCGGAGAGCGGGGGGAGAAGGGGACGACTGTCACCCCGCCCTCCCAGTCATGCCTATGGACCTAGCCCACTTTCAACGGCGTAGTGATCGGTAATCGGTGTCGTCGGCTCAAAAGCAGTAACAACAAGGTGTGGGTTCTTTCCGTGATGGCCAGATCTAGCTTGTGCCACTTTCGTGATTAACACCACTGACATCTTGCACAAAGCCAGATGTATGATCCAGACTTTAGTTACTTGATTTAAATGCCTAGGCCAATTTTACCCTTCTCAATCTTCCCAGGTGTCATACCACTCTATTTCGTCCTGCACATGTTAACAGCATGAGTCTACTCTCCTGTCTAACTTGTTCACTCCATCTCTTGTCGCCGCCTTCCTCTTTTTCTGTGCACTTTGAAGTTTTCCTTGAAAGCTATTTTCTGCGGTTTTCTGCTGGCATAAGACAGAGTCTTCTATGTCTGATGACATCTGATCTGAGATGGCTTCAGGGGTGAATTCTCACCTCTGATCTGGCGATTTCGTAGTCTGCCTGCTCTACTAACACCCAAAGCCCCTCAGGCAGCCCATCTAAAAAACTTCAAGAGTGTCTCTTGCGATCGTATTGTCCAGGTTTTCTGGTTGGCTTTCATTCTCATTGAGACGTCTCCCTTTGAAAGCAGATCAGCTAGATCAGTCGCGCCAGTGCAGGATGAATCGCTGTATCTCGTGTTGAAGTCACCACAAACGACCGTCTTTGTTGGCTGACCCGCAGCGATAAATATCACTTTGGTAACAAAGGAAAGTTAAAAAACACGACGTTTGCTGTCGGTACATCTCAATTACACGTGACGCTTGCACTGCTACGAGCGCCGGTGAACGAACGAGATATGATAGATTCAAACACCGACTCCCTGTCTTCATATGCCAACCTGGTTTTTAGTTACAGCAACAATGCCAAAGGAACCTCATAAACATAGTCGCATACAAGTAGATAATATTATAATGTTTTGCTTCGCAAAGATCTGGCATTGGTCAAGGCAAATTTAGCATTGTTCACTATTCCTGGCAAGTCCCTTTTTATTACGGGTACGTATACTAAGTTTAGGTTACAATGTCATGTGCATGGCCGATGACACGATGGTCGATGTCCGGCCACTAGTTCAGTTGCTCGTTGTTTTCGAGCTGCGCCTCGATCTAAACCAAGCAGCAATGTCGATATCAACTATGGTCGTTCATGTGTTGGCTTTCATCGTGACGCACCATAATCATTATAGAAAAATTACAGTCGGCAAACCTGTTCGACGGAATGGCTACGCAGCATGGTTGTGGACGATTGAACAGCTGGAATGTTCACTAGGCAGCCTATACCTAAAGGCGCGGTGCACAATAAACGACTGATTGACGCTAGGCTTATGTATTACAGTGAAACCCGGTGTCGATGGTTGACCAAAGCATGCTAAAACATGGCGGAATGTCGACAGCGAAAATACATGAATACTGCCGGTTAGGCGCGACTAGTACTTTTCAGCTTCGTCATAAACTGTACGCATAATTGAGATTGAACGAGTCAAAACAGCTTCTCACGAATTGTACCATGGTACAACACAAATACTGATATTTGTGGACGTATTAAAGAATTAAATCAAACATTGCTAGATCTCAGTGGTAACGTGCTTACTACTGCAAGGATAATCTTATTTGTTTCTGATCAGCTTCAACATGTCCTGTGCGCCAGATTCTAGTTATAATATTAGCTCAAGCTTACAAACAAAAGGACTATCGTTGTGTTCATGATTCCTTTTTCATGTATCTACATAAATATACAGATTGTATGAAAGTACAAAAGAAATGTATAAATCATGAGCGAACGCAGTCCCAATATCCTCTGGATGCGAGCAGTTATGGAGCAGCTAAAAGCATTATTCAACCATATGTGATCGAACCATTTATTTTTTTCAACCACGTGCCTTTATGAAGTGAGCTTTGCAACACTATTACTAATCAAGCACAACAGCTACAATAACAGCATGTTATGTCAAAAGAAACTACAAAAACTGCACGCAATTGTTTTCTAGCAAAGAGTAAAACGGTTACGCGCCTATTTTTTTCCCTTTTCCCGGTTCAGATCATCGCTTTTGGGAACAGCTGTACCTAAGTATTTGAATACATTGTCAGCTCTATTTGTATGTTGGAAAGACATTTCTTGAAAACATAAAGTTCTTAGTCTTCGTATCATTGGTTGAAGTATTGTATTACCGAATATGGCATAAAGAAAAACATTAACAATATAATTGTGTGCGTTCACCCATATTGTAAAAGGGAGTGTTTAGCCTGCTTTCTAATTATAAGTTCTTAACAAAAATATAATGTATATGTTGACAAGACAAATTTGCTTCGGTGTGCCGCGAGGACTGAGTAAACTCGAATTAAAACATATTGAAAAGCATTGTTGTAAGTAAATAGTTACGAATTAAAAATTAATGATATCATACATGTATTGTTGCCGTTCAACACATTTGTATAACAACGGCTGAGAAACTAATAGCAGTTCAGATGAAAATATTTTACATACACTGTCAGATTGCCGTCAAAACCTAGCAGCTTAGGTGTGTCGTAGCTCCAATACGTGGGCGGCATGTCATGTACCATACCAATCCATTTCACGCCCTTTATTTAAACGAATGACTCCCTCAATTTAATGACATGATCAGCCAGTACATTCGTTTAGCATGTACTTATTTTGACTGCTTATTTTTCACGTTCCGTAAACTTTTTTTGAAAAGACGTCCTACTGTTTTAAATTATCTCATAGTTTATGGAAACAATCATACATTGCGTTGCTTATTGACTCTTTGCGTATCACTAATGGCCACTTAGCATTTTAGAGAAGTTAGAACAAAATAATATTGATGTAATGGTCCCTTAATGTGTTGATATGATAAACTACTGCATGCATTCACGTGTCTGGTTTATGTGATCGTTGTTCGCATTTTGCAGGTGAACGCACTTTGCAGGTACATTACTGTTTAAACAAACTGTGCATAGGATGTGGTTGCACAAACCAGGTTTTAGTAGAGTTTTTCTACAGATTTCTTGAAATTATCTGTTGCATTTTTTAGAAGGCCACTTCATATCATTACCAGCCCAGCGGATGTTTTGATACGATCAGCTAGTTCATGATTTTAATCATTCTTTAAAGACGACTTTTAATAATCGTTTAATTTAAACTTTATTTAATTGAGGTTACCTTTAACTTTAGCGTTTTTAAGAGCTTAATTGTTTGATTTTTTTAAATTATAATATTTTGAGGTGATTGTAGTCGTCATCCTTTTATTATCTGCATCATTATCACCGCCATTTCTAGCTGTATCGTTATCAATACTACCACCATTTTCATCATTATCCTCATCCTCATGATCTCAATACTACCACCATTTTCATCATTATCCTCATCCTCATGATCAATATTGTTACATTACATGTTGGTTGGTCAACTATTACATTACCAGTTGAAACAAGTGGTGTTAAAAAACAAATAACCAACAGTCAAAAAGAGCGATGTAATTTACATACAAGTGGCTAATGCTGAAGCTCGTGACCTTGTCCTCATCTCCAGACAATATGCAACAGGTAGGATTTGTGATTACCATTCACGGGAACTATGGAGCGCAGTGGTCGAGCGGTTAGAGTGCTGGATGTCGTTCGGAGGAACCGGGGTTTGAATCCTGGTGCTGCCGGGCGGCGGTTAGGTATTGGTTCAGGAGAAATTTCGTTCACCCTACATTATCTGTGTCTTTCGGAATAGACTCTAAAAAGCCGTTGATCTCTTCTATCTGGTGTCAATGCCAGGGGAAGTAAAGGATTCCACGCTGGGAAATGGACAGAACACCTGTCGTGGACTCATTCTAAAAACTGTACGGCAGAATCATCAACTAAATTATGTGGGTCGTAGAATGACAGAAGAAGATGATGAACTGCTGTACCAAAATAGCGTAATATGATGAAACGTCTCACCTGTCAGATACATGATGCACAGCATGATGGCCGGAATCCACGTAACATCTTTAGCAGAAGCATCAAACCGCTTTTGAATCGATTTGAAGAGAACGCCGAAGGTATTGACACAAGCTCCGCCGATAATAAAATGGATCGAAGTAGCACCTGTGATGTAACGAATATCTATATTATTGTAAAACAATACGGTTCTCTCTCTCTGTTTGTCTGTCTATCTGTCTGTATGTCTATCTGTCTGTCTGTCTATCTGTCTATCTGTCTATCTGTCTATCTGTCTATCTGTCTATCTGTCTATCTGTCTATCTGTCTATCTGTCTATCTGTCTATCTGTCTATCTGTCTATCTGTCTATCTGTCTATCTGTCTATCTGTCTATCTGTCTATCTGTCTATCTGTCTGTCTGTCTGTGGACCAATTCTCCGTCATGTATGGGGTTGAATTGTTATGTGATCCAGCGGACCGATTGGAGTGGCTCGTAGATTGAATTTGTTTCTTCAAAATTCGTCTCGGGTGGGGATCTCCGTCAGTTTTACATGTATGAGGCTGACATTTTGCATACGATCTTGCGGGCCCATTGGGGTAGTTCGAAGATATAATTTTTTCAAAATGTCTCCGGGCGGTGGGGATCTCGGGGTAACAATTTAAAAACGTCGTCTCACTTTTTCCCCAGGAAACGCCGAGTAACTCGGCTAGTAATTAAAGCACTATTGAATGACGTAGTCCATGTAAGAGTTATTCTTCGGTGATTGCAGAATTGTTGTTACGTTTCGCTATGACATTATGGTAATATGGTGCAAATAAGCATTTAAATTGGTACCATTGTGAACTAAATAAAAATGCTGGCCAATTCTTTATATCTGAAGGTGTGTTTGAATTTACGTACTTTTTCTAAACTAATTGTTATCTAAAATTCCCCTTATAGGAACATTGCTCTGGACTGCCAAAAAAGTGCTATTTATCAACATTATATATTCTGTTGTTTTGGTAACAAATGACAATAACTGTCACATCGCAAAGTTACGATAATACATATTATTCATATGATATTATTGTTTAGCAAATTAATTAATTTATATCATCGTGGTCAGTAATTTAAAGAAATCTGTCCTCTTCGATAAGACTTAACCGCATTAAAGTTTGATCCATGAGTCATATTCGAAAAAGGGCTACCTTGCGATTTGTGACTGATGTTTTTATGAGAACAATTTGCAGTGGGTGTAAACGTTGTTGAAGAGTGGTAATGAAAAATACTGGTATTGGGTAAAACAATAAAAAACGCCCTGGCAATAATATTATTTATTATCTAATCATTTGTCAACAGCATAATCATCAATATGTATCATGTCCTGTGTACAACCAAGTGTGGTTACCGTTGACATTTCTGAGCTGTGACACCTCTGAGTATGAAAACTACAATTATAAAACAGTCGTCTTAAGTATTTCTTTATCATTCAGAACGTGACCATATGTCACGAGAATACTCTCCAATACACAACATATACAAACTGATCAAACATATATTGAGGTTGACGTAAAACATTTAGCGAAACATATTCAAAATATATCACAGAAAATTGTCATATTTTTCTGCATTGCAAACCTCAGCAAATGTCTTCAAGTTAATTATTCGGATATACTGTGCGTAGATAATTAGTAACAATTGAGGTTTACACTGTACGTATAACAGAAACGGCAAAATACGCGCGTCACACGGGGTATTTCAAATGCGCGAAGTCGACTGCCTGGCGACGCATTCTGAAGGCCCCTTGTTTGGGGTTAATTTATTAGTTGTGGTACACTCGGTGGTGTTAAGAGTCATAACGTAACACATATAAAACATTGCAATTGTTTAGTAGTGTTAAGTAATTAATCCTGATGTGCAGTGTAAATCATGCAATTGGCCATACAAAAAGTGCACAGTTTGTTATGCCGATATACGTCATACCACATGTTTAGTACATAGAATTACTGGAGAATGAGTTATAAATAAATATGTTATGTTGTTAAACGTCAACATGAAATGTATCTTACCGAGTAGACACATCCATGCCCAACCTTTGTCTTTAGGCAACGAATTTACCGGTTTTGTATTCCCATGCATCTTGCAATGCTCCGCCCTTCTACACTCAGGCTCTGTGAGGTGGCAGCACTTGTTGCCCCTCACAACTTCTTTTATATTCAGGTAGAGACGATGATTGGCTCTCAGGCCAACTATGAAATAACAAATTAAATAATGACACTCTGTTATCAGATAATACGAGGGGCAGTCAAAACATAAGTTTATAAGGCACATAACGTCATTAAAAGGGAGGCTAGACTGGTCGGATTTGATAAGTTTATAAGGCACATAACGTCATTAAAAGGGAGGCTAGACTGGTCGGATTTGATTGCAGAGAAATTATTATTTTTAGTTGGAAACTTTCTGTCAGGTGGCAGTACTGTATGGCGCTTGTGTATACAACGTTGGCCACATACAGCATGCACGTGTGATTATACAACGTTGACCACACATGGCATGGATGTGTGACTATGCAAAATTTATTTGCCATATATATGTGTGTGTGTGTGTGTGTGTGTGTGTGTGTGTGTGTGTGTGTGTGTGTGTGTGTGTGTGTGTGTGTGTGTGTGTGTGTGTGTGTGCGCGCGCGTGTGTGCGTGTGTCTGTCTTGCGCGGTAGTTGATTGCTCTTGCTACTGTCAAACGTAATGTATATCTTTCCATATCAATACAATTGTTGTTGTTATTATAACACAACAATGTGTTCCAGAGTTGTAGTCGTGGTAAGTACTGGTATTTTTCTTTTGATGCTGGGTGTAATGTAACCCAGAGTCGGATCCAGAGAGGGTAGTCGGGGTGAGCACAACAACCTCTACTGGCAGCCGAATGAAATAGTGTGCACCATTTTGTGCTGCCTCTTTGCAGTTTCCACTCGACACTCGATTGGTGATATCGGAAGACGGAGGCGGGAGGGGAAGGGGAAGGGGAAGGGGAAGGAATGGGTGCTGGGATGAGTGCTGTTCGGCATTACTTCAGCTTATTGTAACCTCAACGGGGGCACATTTCAAAGGGTCTAGGGGGCACGTGCACGACGGTCCATTCAAAAAGATCTACAGGCACGCCAAATTCCCAAGGTATGAGGGTACGGGCCACCAAGGCTCCCCTGGATCCGCCTATGTAATCCTCAGGAATGGTTGTTTTTTTTATGTCCATGCGCAGTGCAGGCCTAAACGGTAATGTCAATTCTCTTAAGCGGATGATCATTACATTCCGCGTCCTTGTGGCGAATTGCCTTTGCAAGCGATCTATCTGCAAGATTAAAAAATTTCATTTCCCGATTAAAACATTGCATTAAGGACGGACGATTTTCTTTAGATACACATTGATGTGCCAGTAATAACATTAGTACAACACGTAAAATATGTAAAAACACATTATGGTCAGCACTAAAAGTTGGTAAAACAAATCATAATTAGCACTAAACGTTTGTATAAAAATAACAAATAAATAATATATAAAGAAATCACTAAAACATTCATACCACAACATTTCATGCATGTTCTGTTGTAAACAGTTTATTTAAAATTTGCATTTAATATCAGAATGGGGGAGGGAATAAACAATTTCTTAAACA